>VWZQ01014314.1:723546-753425 GCA_013397015.1 Myiagra hebetior | reverse complement strand
TATAAAATGTTTTAACTTGCATAGGACTTTTAGTTAGGTTATGCTTTTCTTTCAAGTCAATGAACTGTAAAGGAATTACTTCTCGAAAGATATTATAGCTGAGTATCTTCTGTGTATTTTACATATTCTTACAGAAATATTTGAAAATAGATTATGATAATAGAAGAATTTCAACTACTGCTATCATCATATATTCCCCAGTATCTTATTTTCTTTTTTAATGTCTGAAAGAGTTATATTTTAACTTTCTCAGTGGTTCTTTTAAATGAAAAGACGAACTTCTTGTCACTAGCCTAGATGCAACTTTCTGTTGTACTGCAAAATGTAACCTTAAATATTTATTAATATTTATAGGCACTAAATTAAAAGTGTTATTCAATTTCTTAGCTTTTGTTATGAAGAATACACATAGATACTTCATCTTTCAACTCTATGAACTCTCCACACATCCACAAAATAAGCTCTTACATGGTTTGCATCAATGTTTTATGTATTTAAAATATTTCTAGCACAGATTGAACAACTCCTTTCTACAAACAAGAAACCATAAGCAACTTGACTTAAAAATACATCGATATCTTTAGCATTTAAATCCTAATCGTCTAGTCCTAGTAGGCGCATTTTAATCACTTTTTCTAGTATTTCTATAGGCAAACCACAGTCAAAGGAAATCACAGCAAATTTCTGCAATCTAAATACACTGAACTGCTTTTTTTTTCTCACAAGCTGGAAATTATAAAAACCCAACAAAATACTGGTTAGTATAAACAAGAAAATTAAGATCGTTGCCAGAACATTTTTCCTGTTTTAAACTTCCTCCCATGCCTGTCATAGTAGTAGAAGTCATTTTTCAAAGAATTTGAAACAATGTTGAAAATAACTCAAAGTGTATGGTGTTTTGACATACACAATCAGCGAATCACAGAATGATTGAGATTGGAAAGGACATCTGGAGTTTGTTTTGTCCAATCCCCCTGTTCAAGCAGGGGCAGCCAAAGCAGGTTTCCAAGGACCATGTCCACTCCAGTTTTGAGTAAGTTCAAGGATGGAGGCTTCATAACCTCTCTGGCCCACAGGATCCAGCAACTGACCACCTGCACAGTAAAAGAAATGTTTTCTTGTCTTCAGATAGAATTTCATGTATTTCAATCTGTGCCAATTGCTCTTTTCAGAGGACACCACTAAGAGAAGTTGGTGACTGCCTCTTCTTCATTCCCTCCTCCCAAGTTTGTACAAATGCATAAGATCTCCCTGAACCTTCTCTTCCCCAGGCTGACCACTCCCAGCAGTCTTGGCTGTCAGGTGCTGCAATTCCTTACTCATCTTCATGCAAGATGCACCAGACTCACTCTAGTAAGTCCCTATATTTCCTGAACTGGGAAACCCAGTGCTGGACCCAGCTCTTCCAACATGGCTTTATGTAGTGGGTTGAACCTTACCAGTGCCAAATAGAAGGATGACCTCCCTTGACCTGATGACAACACTTATTCTAATGCAGTCCAGGATACTTTTGACATTCTTTTCTGCAAGAGTGTACTGCTGGTTTTTTGTTTGCTTGTTGCCCACAGGGACACCAGATGCCTTCTCTGTAGAGCTGCCTTCTAGCTCACTGGTGCCTGGCTCTGAAACTTCCACCCAAGGTTCAGGACTTTGCACTTGTCTTTGTTGAACTTCATGGGAGTCCTGTTTGCCCATTTCTCCAGCCTGCCCAAGTCCACCTGGACAGCAGCATGATCCACTGGTGTATTAGCTACTGCTCCCAGATTTATGCCATCTGCAAATCTGCTGACAGTTCACTCTTCCATCATCCAGGTCGTGAATGAAGGTGTTAAACACAATGTGTGCCAGTTTTCATCCCTAAGGCACACCACTAGTGACTGTCTTCCACATGGACTTTATGTTGTTGATACCAATCCTATGATCCCAGCAGTTCAGTCAGTTTTCAGACCACACCACCAACCATTTTCCCTAGCCTGTATTTTATAAGGCTTTCTAGGAGCTTGTTAATAGACAGCGTCAAAAACTTTGCTAAAGTTGAAATAAACAACAGTCAGTGCTCTCCCTTCATCTCTCAAATCAGTCATCTCATCACAGAAGTCTATCATATTGGTCAGGCATAATTTCTCCTTTATGATTGTGTGATGGTGTGCTGGAATTTGGTTAAATTTGGCTATTTTTATCATGAATTCTACAAAATCACATTTTCATTCTGTTCAGTTTACCCAAAAATTGAAACAACACAGTCTATATGAAACAAATGTTGACAAATTGCTGATTAAGTGATTTCTTAAAGCATTCTAGCCATTGTTTTCAGTTGTAAATCAACATTAGGGAAAACTTAAGTATTGGGAAAAGTACTTAAATTTGGTCTTGGTGGCAGCCAACAGTGCTAAATGAAGGTCTGCATTAAACTACTCCTCTGGGAGTTTTCCTTTTTGCTTCAAGGGTGTGTGAAATATGTGTTAAAAATTTCATAACAGTATGCAAGAAAAAGATGTGAACTTAAATTTACACAAGGTCTTCAACCAAATTATTATCATTATCAACATTTTTGTATTCAGTCTTCATAGTACTTTGTAGAGTTACATTTCTGCCAATGTTCAAGCTCTGACGAAATGGTGATTATATAACAAAGAAAAAAATTTTTTAATTTATCTGTCAAATGAGTCTGATTAACACAGAGTCTCATCATAGTAATTGCTTAAGAACAAAGCACTAGAACATTTAGCATCTAAAGGAGTTCACTATATTCAAATGTTGTGTAAGTATCTTTGAATATAATTTTATCTCATTTATTTTTGACTAGATAGAAATGGAACGCGGTATAGAATAAAAGAACAACAAGAAAATACACAAGAAGTTGCCAATATTTTTTTCTGTATTTATACAGTATTTAAACAGTCAGTACTGCTCTGTCAGTAGTGTTAACCAACCATATGCTATTAAAGTAATCAGTAATAACTTTTTTTAGTCCAGCTCCAGATGTTTGGAGACAGGATTTGAGGATTTGAGCAGGTAGATGGTGTGCAGCTGAACATGATATGTTATAATATCCAGTGAAAGGAACAACAAATGTGGCTAAAGGTTTGGTGACAGATTCCTACAAGAAAGCTATTTCTTTCTAGCCTTTTATTTCTGTAACTTATGAGTCTGATTATCTAAGATAGTAAGGGGCAAGCCATATCAAGATTTATACCCCAAAATGAAGCTGCATAAAATTAGTCCCATCAACTTCAAATATCTGTTACTTATAGTCAAAATATACCAAAAAAGGAAAACAATCCTGTTCATGCACTCAAAATATCCCTTTCATATCCACTTCGAAATATTTTATTCCTCAATTATTAGGAAACAAAAGTAAATAAAAAGAAATGAGAGCAACTGTTTCACAGATTAACTTATGATCTAATGATTGCTGGGAACATCCTCACGTTTTGCTCCAGATGGGTTTTGTCTTAAGTGAGGGCTCAGAACCTAAACACAAATTAAATACACAACACAGAAAGTATTTAGCTGTGGCTGCTTATATGGCCCACAGCATTTGCCATCCAGGTAGTAAAATGTCATGGATCAGATTCTCATAAAGTTCTTTACTATACCTTGTTCGCTGCTTATGACAATCAGTTTATTCTTTCAAATTCTTGATATGAGAATTAAAAACATATGTCTTTAATAAAATACTGATTTTTTTTCTCACCACAGCTAATTAGCTTGGGCAGAACCCACACTGATGTGTCCAAGTTTTGAACTGCATCTCACTGCTGTGTAACATCTGTTTACACTTGACCATGTCAGGTTGCCAGAAGCATGATCAAATTAACTGTGGAACCAGGGTCAGATCCTCTAAGTTGCTGTAAGCAGCTATTTTTTTCTAATTTTTAAGAAATGTAGATTAATTATGGTAGAAATAACCCAAGCTTATATCTTTTCCTGTGGTTCATATTTATTTGAAAACCTGAAAACAAACACAGTTTAATACCACCTTCCTTTGGCTTTTCCTATGGCTGGATTCTGTATCACGGACAGGGCAACCCTGGATGAACAGACTGGAGAATGGGAGGATGGAAAACAGAGCTGAGGAAAGGGACCTGGGGGTTATGTTGGACAGCAAGTTGAGCATGAGTCAGCAGTGCCCTGGCAGCCAGGAGGTCATCAGGCACAGCATCACCAGCCGGGCAAGGGAGGGGATTGTCCTGCTCTGCTCTGCTCTGGGGCAGCCTCACCTTGAGTTCTGTGTGCATTTTGGGCACCAAAATATAAAAAAGAGATTAAGCTATTAAAGAGTGTCCAAAGGAGGGACATGAGGGTGATGAAGAGCCTTGAGGGGAAGCCACACGAGCAGTCACTGAGGTCACTTGTTCTGTTCAGCGTGGAGAAGAGGAGACTGAGGGGACACCTCACTACAGTCTACAGTTTCCTCAGGAGGGGAAGAGGAGGGGCCGGCACTGATCTCTTCTCTGTGGTGACAGTGACAGGACCCACAGGAACAGCATGAAGTTGTATCAGGGGAAGTTTAAGTTACATATGAGAAAAAGGTTCTTCCCCAGAGAGTGGTCGAGCACTGGAACAGGCTCCACAGGGAAGAGGTCACAGCACTGGCCCTGACAGAGTTCAAGAAATGTATGGACAATAGCCTCAGGCACACGATGTGAATCTTGGAGTGTCCTGTGCAGGGCAAGAGCTGGGCTTTGATGATCCCTGTGGGTCCCTTCCAACTCAGGATATTTTATGATTCTATGATATATTGTCCACTTCTGTCCCAGACAGAACATGATCATATCCTGGCAGATGAACAATTTTAGGCAAGGAAAGAAAACAACATCACTGTTCCTCCTAGGAGTAGGAGATGCTTAAATAGCATATTGACTGTTTGCCATTTAACTTTTTACCATTTTTCTGAAAATTATTCCTATTCATTAGTCAAGTGATGTAGTTATAATTAAGTTCAACAATCCAAATCAATCTATCTGCGCTTTTGTATAAAAACTTGCTGCATGACTAGCAGGTAATCAGGTTATGTTCAAAACTAGGAGCAATCATTTAAACAGGGTCTATCAGTACAACAATTACTTTTACTGTATTATGAAAATTTTCTGGCCAGAATATCTAAGCTGACAACTAACAGTAACTAAGCAATTAGGGACATCTGTTCTTCTGTGCTCCTGAAATCTGTTATATAAATAGATTTGCAATGCGTTCTCTTTCTTTCAATAGAGTATGGGTCCTGTAAATCTTATTTCCTATAGAATTCTTAAGAATCAAATCCTGACAATATAAACGATACATTTAACCCTTTTAATGCATTCTCACATCTATAGGAAAGTCTTGTTTTATAAATGTTGTCTTTGCATGTAAATACAGATCTATTTTGTTAAATAGGTCCCATTAGTTGAACCCTGCATTGACATATTCTTTCTGTTTACAACAAAGTAGTTAGGATTATCTTTTTGCATTTATAAATTTTGAGTACTGTGTAAAAATGAAAAGATGAACTTAGAGGGACAATCTACTTAGTAGCTCACTGGGGTAATTTAATGTTATATACACGTGATATTTTATGAAAAAAACATGCAGTATTATTCCTTACCTTCAATACAGCCCCACTTTGGGCAGATCACTGTTTTTATGTCTTAGAGATCTAGGACTTTACTGGAAGCATGGGATTTACTATTCAGTTTTCTGTGACCACTCTGGTTAATCTCATTCTCTAAACACAACAGCTTCCCTATATAAACACTACAATGTGCATCTAATTTATGACTACTTGTAGACTTGGAACGTGCTGAATCTATGGCCTAGAAGAGTAAAGCCTGTTGTCATCTCTGTGGATCAAAGCATTTCTTTGTTAGTAGGATGAATGCAGAGAGCACTGCTGATTACAAAATTGTACCTTCAGAGCAAGCCTCTGAAAATGTAAAGCTGAAGCAGTATTCAGAGTTCAGAGGAAAAGGACATGTCAGAAACAAAACTAATAAGACGTTTTAACTTTCTTTATGTAGAATACAATGAAGTAGAAGAAAATTTGTTTTCTTTCATAGCATTTTTATACTGATAGCTGTACTTTTTTTCTTGTTTCCTTAATATACAGTCCATGCCAAGAGTTCCTGTATTTTTAAAGTGACAGGGTGAATTCAAGGTTATACTTTTCAGCAATATTACTAGCACTAGTAATATTAATGGTACTATTTCCAAAGAAATAACTGACAATCACAAGAATATCAAGAAAAGTGTTCAGGCTTTTTCTTCTTGTGAAATTCTTACTACAGCATTTTGCCCATACATCTAACCCCACAGATGTCTATACTTCTTGCATGAAGGTGTGGATAAAGAGGATCCCCCAAGAAAATCTAGGACTAGGGAGGAATTAATTTATCCTATCTAACCGAGGTGCTGAAAGAGAAAATGTGTTTTGAACTGGGATTGTGATGTGGGGGTGGGAGGGGTAAGAGGTTATGTTTTGGGAAGTAGTTTTGTCTAGTAGGTAACTTGGAAAATACAGGGTTCTGCTTTCTGTGATTTCCAAAAGGAGAGTTTGAGGGGGGCAAAGAAAGAAAGAAAAATATCCTCTTTTCAGTTCACTTTCTCTAATATCCTGATTGTGATGAGATCCTTTCAGCTGGATATTAGATCCCCCTTTATCCCTTGTGGTGGTTGACCTTGGCTGACCACCAGGTGCCCACCAAGCCGCTTTATCACTCCCCTTCTCAGTAGCACGGGGGGGAGAAAATAAGATGAAAAAAGACCTTGTGGGTCAAGATAAAAGCAGTTTAATAAAGAAACAGCAAAGGTCATGCACAGAAACAAAAGTAAACAAAGTGACTTTATTCACTACTTCCCATTAGCAAGCAATGATCAGCCACTTCCTGGGAAGTAGGGCTTTCATACTCCAGGAGACACATACAGCTTTTATTGCTGAACTGGTGCCGTATGGTATGGAATATCCCTTTGCTCAGCTTGGATCAGCTGTTTTGGCTGTGCTCCTTCCCAAACTCTTGCCCATGCCTCAGCCCATGTCCTTAGGAGGGGGGACAGCTTGGATAGACAGCCTTGGTGCTGTGCCAGCACTGCTCAGTGGTAGCTAAACACTGGTGTGTTATCAACAGCTTTCCAGCACCAACTATCAGCATGGCACAATGAGGACTACCACAGTGAAAAGTAACTCCATCCCAGCCTGAAGCAATACAGCACTGCAGAATTTGAAGAAAATTCAAAATTTATTTCCAGAAGGTTATTTTAGTAATAAATCTTTAAAACTGAGTGAAGTGACATGTCACTGCTTCTATTGGAGGAGGCAGGGTGGTCCTAGCTCTGAGATATGTTGATTTCAATGTTGCTTGTCTGAATGTAAACTCAACTCTGACATTGTTCAAATTTACTGGTTTTTGCAACAGATCCATTATTTCTTTCAAGGACTGTGATATTTCAAGGACTTTCCATACCTGAGAGAAAACACGTGTCTGTAACCATGTTCAAATATACAGAATGAAAAATGCAGCATAGTATCACCTTAAGCAAAACACCAGCTCCCTCTTCCCCAGATTAGGCAAATTTGATTTCAGCTACTATTTCAGCAGACATTTTTTTAAGGCTTAGAGACATCAACATTTTCTCAGATGTGAAATGATGAAGGTGTGACAACTTCTATTGCCAACTTAACATCCAGCCCTCAGGAAGACTTTGTAATCCCCAAAATAAAAGCATTTCCTTTAGTCCCTACAGCTGAAATCAGGGTCTGAAATATTCATCGTATTGGGGGACCAGGTAACAGTGAATTAATCTCTTCCATAATTCTGAAAATGGCTGAGGTAAAAGACATGTATCCTGTCTTGCTGGCAATCCTAGTAAAATAAAATCACAAGTTTTTCAAACTATGGAGCGTATTAGTGTACAAAACCCGTGTAATTTAATGCATGCCATGTCCATGGTGCTTAACTGTATGCAGACAACATTTAAACAATTATGCCTGCCAAAGCTGACTATCCTGAAGCTGGACCAGTTACACAGGCAACAGGATAACTAATGTTACTTTTTTCTAATATGGTTTTAGGAAAGTTACATTTTCCTGAACAAAAACAAAAGGCAGATTTATGGTGAATTTCTTAAGAGGTTGGTCATATTTCAAGCTTGTGAAAGAGACACAAAACCTGTCATCGAAAACAAATGAAAACGCTGATGAACACACAGCATCTCATTGCAAAGCAATGTGCACAAAAATATAGATACAGATATACGTTTAAACCAAAAGGTACTTGCATTGCTTAAACTGTCTAAACTACTAAACGTTTGCATTATACTGCAAAACTACTCTGGAATAACATGCCAATTGATGGTAGATACAAGTTTAGGAAACCTCATGCTGCAAACCTTATTGCATTTTTAATAGGAGTTGCACTGGCTGGTAAAATATGTACTACCACATCCATCAGCCATCATCAAACCACAGCTACCACATGTTCCCTAACCTCTGGCATATTAGGTATTATTCCCTGCACATCTTCACTTCAAATTCTGCCCCATCTGACTCACAAGTTCTGAAACTGTAGTTTTCTTTTTCTGCTGATTTAATTTGTCTTTTCTCCTGTTATGGTAAATGTGTAATATTTTTTTCTCATTAGTTATACCTAATATATGGATCATGTATATGGATAATATATGTAGTAGCCTTTCAGAATATTTCAATGTGAATATGATGGCTTCTTAATAGGTATTTTTTTCAATATGCAATTTTCAAAAGCAAACATTTCACATCAAACTAAAACAGATTCATGTTTTTACACTATTCAGAAGTCTAACTGACTATTCCTAAATTTTTTTGCTAAGATTTCTAGATTAAATTATTCTTCTATGTAGTATTTTACTAACTGATTTGAATTCTCAGAATTTTTCTTTTGAGCTAGGGAAAAAAATGGCAAGAGAATGCTCCAGTATTTTAGATGTCCAAAACAACTTTTGCCATTGCATGGCTTTAGGTGTAACTCGCTTGTTTTACCTGCTGTTCTTCAAGTTCTCCACATGTTGCAATAACACAAAACATTCATTACCTCAAGATGTATATATATATATACTGCTTCTTGTGGGGTCTATAGGCTAGAAATAAAAAAGATTTGGTCCTACTATGCGGTTCTATCTAAGCCCCATCTTCAGGTGAAGCCAGTTAATCTTATTTTAGCCTTATATGATTTGGAGTAGCTCTTATACAAGGCATGAATAAAAAATACTTGTTTTTACAAACTTTTCTGGATCTAAATGCTGCTTCATAAGCCAGACATTTTCTGCCTTGGACACAAGCTTCAGAAAACAATCCATTAAAATATTTTGAAAATATGTTGATTATGTGTTTATACAGTAATTTTTACAGAGAACAAAACAACCAACTGGGAATATGAACACAAATCCCATCTTTGTTTTTTTTTTCCAAACTTCCTAGTCACATAAGAAACTTGTGAAATATCTGGATGACTGCCCCTTAATTTTATTTTATTTGTATGCTATTCATTTAGACTTACTGTTTGACTATGTCCTCACTTCATCTTCAGCTAAATCTCTTATGATTATGTAAAAAAAATTAAAATTGTTATTACTAAGACATTTCACCTTTCTTTATGGATAGCTGAAGGGTGCTCTGTACCCTATCCTTACTTTGATAAAATGAAAAGACCAAGTTTTCACAGATGATTCCACAGTTTTTCTCAGGCTAAATGTATTGATAAAAAATAAGTAGGGATTAGCAATGCTGATCTTTGCTGCAAGTTAAATTTTAATTGGATCGAATACAGTAGTTTTTCCTTTAATCGTACATGTTCCAAAATGCTGTATTTCAGAATATGGGAAAACTTATCAGTCCTCAAGTTCCTCTTTTTGTGTTTCAGTCTGGCTGCATAATGATTTAGGGAAGTGGTATGCAATAGTTCTGCAAAATATTCTGTATTTGACATTATCTATCCATATTGTAAAGTTAAGGAAAGAAATGTTTGATTGAATGGCATAACAAATCTGTATCTCAGATGAAAATTCCTCATTTTGCTCTGTGATAACTCTCAAAAAGCAGAGATGTCTTTCAGCACAAGTGTTTTTCACTGGCCTGCTCTGTTAGTATATCAGTAAGGCATAATACAGTCTTTGCATCAGACAGAGGCTTAAAGGTCTGCTGCAGGTTTTTTTTAGTGACAGAAGAAGATCCCAGCAGGGAGGAGGCTATAGTCAAATGCTTTACTTGGTTATAAATAAAGGATTGAAAAAGCAGGTCTCCATTCTTGACAGATCCATTGATTTCTTGATTTTTTTGGCAGGCTTGTTATGGCAGATGTGCTCAGTAGAACTGTAGGGTATGCTTATAGTTACTTACAGATTTTTGGAAACTGCTGTTTCTGCTAAGTTATTCAGTTTAGAAGTGGAAACCACATTTTATAATAAAACTTGATGACATCTGTCACCGCTTGATTACTTATGTTGAGGTAGTAACTTAAGTCCTTTTGAATGAATAAATAAGAGTGTGTTAAATAACAGATAGTTTATGTGTAATGCTGCCATCTATCCAAAGGCTAAAATAAGTTTTCTATCAAGTCTTGAAATAAAAAAAAGGCTCCAAATAGGTATAAGGACAAACTTTTTCACCACAGGACGGTCAAGCATTGGAACAGGTTTTCCCTGAGAAGCTTGGGTAGTCTCATTCTGCAAGATTTTCAACCTAGACTGGTTAAAGCCCTCAACAATGTGGTCTGATCCTGCTTTAAGAAGGACCTCTTGAGGTCCCTTCCAACCTGAACTTGCCTATGATTTTGTAAAAACTATTTTGTTCCTAAACTGATTTAGGAATATCAGTGTATTATTATTGCTCCATAGAAGTTCTAATTCAACTGCACATTACCTTAATAAGATACTAGTAAATATGACACATCCAATGAATTACTCTATAATTTTAACTATTAAAGTTCTAGTTTTTAGATTTAATGTCAAAAGAAATTTTTAAAAATCTTAAAAAAACTTGGGATGACTTTTCTCCTAATCTGTAATTCTTCAACTTTGGCAACAGAACTTAAATTGTTTGGGAGATGATAAGGAAGTACATTGAAATACCAAACTTCTATTTTTATTTTAGATAATCTAGTTTTGGTCCACAATTTTATACTTTTCAATGCTAATCCAAAGAAACAAATGCTTACTATTCTTTTTCTCATTGTTAGTAATTCAATACTCTAAGAACAGCGAAAGAGAAGATCAGAGTGTAAGAGCAGCCATGGCTGAAAAAAAAATGTTCACATGACTTGAGATGTCTCCAGAAACAAGACTGAATTCAAACACAGCAGAGTAATGGAGAAGGGAGGGGAAATTTTGTTTTTCCTTGAAGAACACTTTTAGTAACAACAGTGGTAGAAAGGCACTACTGAAATTCCAAAATATATTGCATTACTGTGTACTCTAAGGGAAAGGGGATAAAAATATTTTATAACAGTTCTTCAAAAATAGAAACTTCAGAGCACAATGTATACTGTAATTTGTGACAGTTCTGCTTTCATCTACCAGCTCTACCTGCGAATTGCCCAAAGCTGTCATCTACATGAGAATTAAATACAATATTTTACAGAACTGACATTGAAAGTCTAGAATTTTGGGTGGATTCTAGGAGTTCAAATGAGTTTGTAGTGTCAAGGAATCAAACACTAGTATTCACCATGTGACCAAAACTTCCCTCTAGAGACTGAATTTCTCAAGTAACAATGGAGTCCATTAAAATGTACTGAAACATGGAAAGACCAGACTAGGGCTTTAGGAGAAAATTACTTCAGTCCATGCGAAAGGTGAATTGGACTTATACAAGATTTTTACTTCTGATAGAACAAAAGGGAAATATATACCAAGAATTCACAATATTAATCTCTTTACTTTTTCATATTTTAACTATAAAATTAAGAGGAATAAAGCAGTTATCATTATACTTGACTAGCTTGAGGCAAATTCTCTCTGTAATCCTAAAACTTGTAATTTCTGAGCATTCATCTAGAACTAAACTTATTCTGCTGAATTAAAAAAAAAATATTTTCAATGCCAGTAATAATTTAGAATCTATTTTGTGGGAATATTTTCATGTGCCCAATTCAGTTAACTATTTAGTAGATTTTATAGGGGTCCTCAGGAATGTAATATCCATTGCCAACTCCATCTGTGGGTACCTTTTGTTGTACTTAAGTGCCAACAGATGCATCTAACATTAGAATCTAACACAAGCAGCTAACAGTAGCTTTCAGAAGTTCTTCCACACACAGTGAAAAAAGAAGGAAAAAAAAAGGAAGTAAATGTCCAGTTTATATCAAATTGACCTCATTAGTATTAGTTTGGCAAATGCAATAATTTTTCTGGGCATGCCCACAGGTAGGCTACACACAGGTACCCTGGGCTTCAGGGTTTAAGTATAACAAAACTAAATAAAAAGACTAATTCTTGTCCTGAAATGCAGTTAGATGAGATGGAGCTGGGAACGAGCACTAAATCTTTCAACAGCCAAAGTCCCTACAAACTGCTTCGTGCAACAGATGTATTCTAAAAGTATAGGTGTGAAAAATGTATTTCTAGTATCCTTTAAAGGAAAGCAGACAGCTTAACACAAACACCCCATATAGGAATGATTCAGATCAGAAGTATTCCTCCTCTCAGAGCCCATACTGATCTTTGCAGGGCAACAGCCGGGCAACAGCCCATAAGGCACAGGATGCTATGAACATAATTATTTACCATCATCCAGAGAAATTAAAAGATGAGGCAAAGACACTGACTACAGCATCCAGGCAGACTGATCCATTTGCACTTGGTCACCCCAACTGTGAAGGACAGGTGATAATTTAAACTATTCTGCCATCTTACAGAGTGTTGTAAGATGTGCTATACACCAACAAGGCCACGAGTGTTCTGTGGAGGTAGGTTCCAGAGAGTACAAAGAGTGTTCTCGGCCTTCAGGTTTATGAAGACTGCCTGCACTGTGGGCTGCTGTGCCTCTTGGTCCATCCTCTGTGCTGATGTGAGGGGGTCCTGGTAGTCACACTTGATTCTCACCCTGCCAGACACAGGGGGAGACTAGAACTACCGAATACACCTCAACCTTCCCATCTCTATAAACTTGCCATGAGTTCAGCTGGTACCAAGGTATAAGGAAACTTACAAGTCTGCAGAAAAAAAAAAACAGAATAAAACAGCATGTGAAGGCATGGATGGTTAGAAAACAAACTACCTTTTCAATAGTCTGAATGTATGAGGTTTTAGGAAAAGTGGTGCCTGTCCTGTGGCTCTTCTCAGTATTCCCAGCAAGTTTGTTTTCTCTTTCTGGAGCTTTCTCTTTCTGACCCCTGTTGTACTCAAACTATCCAGAATGCTGAAGCTGCCTCACCTCACTGTGGGCAGTACCCACAGCCGTGGGCCCAGAAGTTCTCTTTAAGCTCAGATCTGGGCCTGAGCTAGAGTGCTGGTGGGTAGTTTAGCCAAGGTATGGCTGGTGGGGATTGTGTTGATCCAGCACCAGCTTGAAGGCTGACTCCCTGGTTTTACTGAGCTTTGCCTCTTCACTATGTGCCCACCAGGTGTTTTCTGGACCTGATCCTGACTCACAGATTGAATTTCAGGCTTGACTTCAGACCTACTTCCTCACCGTGGTACTGATCTGGACTGGTGGTTGGTCCTGGCTGCCATTCATGAGTCAGATCTGCTCCCTGGCTGCTCCATATGAACCCCTGCTGTTCCCAGCCCTCATCCCAGAGAGAGAAGCTGGCCTGATGGCCCAAGCATATTTTATTTGCCAGTGTGAATTTAGATATGCAATTCCTGTGGTGACAGGCTGTCAGCACCCCAGCTCCAGTGCTGGTGCTCAGAGCAGTTCCTCAAGGAAGCATTCTCCGAAGAGGCACCCTTGGGCAGTTCCTCTGTCCCTGCCATCAAACCAGATACGGACACCACTGTTTACAGGTTCTGTGCTAGCAGTAATTTGGGAAAAGTTTCAAACCTGGTTTCAATGTCTTGGGTTTGATTTGGGTTTGGGGTTTTTTTTGACACAGAGGCTTTGTGAGGACTTTTGTCAATCTGTTCTGATTTAAAAAAGGAGCTCATGACATTTCTGATGGATCTGGCCAATGTCAAGGCTTGACATCCAGTCCTCCCCTGGCAGGCTGCTTTTGACTCTCAATGCTGCAAGGGGCTGCTACACCTGCTGTATTCCTGTAGTCACATGTAAGAAAATACTTCCATGGCATAAGCACGAGGAGGAGAGTGGGAAGAAATACTCTAGTATAGAGGCATCATCTAGAGCTTGCCGTGCACATGAGCATATGTTCCCAGCCACTGCCACTATGTTTGACTAAAACTTTTAACAGGTGATTTTTGTGCTCAGTGTTTCTATTATGGGTCTGTAAGAAGCATAAGTTTGTTTGCCTGAGAGCTGGCTAAAAAATAAGCTTAAAATCCAAGTGTGGGAATAAACAAACTGCTAACTTATATAACCATATCATGTATCATTTGCAAATCTGCCCAGACAAAGCTTTTCTTTGTATAATAGTCATCTGCTTCAAGAATGCTGAGAATTCTTGGTAATTACACTAAAGGCTGCAGTACAAAACACATCCTAAAATACCAAGCAAGATTTTGCATCAATCAAGGTATTTTCTTCTAGTAACTACTTTCATCACTCAAAAGTGAATTGCTTCTTTGATAATTCATCTTTCATGTAATCACCTATTTGCAAAGTGATGGATTTTATGGAAAATTGTAATTTGTGGATTTAAGCAGCCTAATGTTGTGTGATGAGTTATGAAAATTCTAAACTTAATATCTGGTGCCTGTAAGATGAACAACTGTCTTTACACAAAACTAGAGGATAAAAATAAAACTTTGTTTATTACAACATAAGTGCAACATTTCAGTGCACAACTACCCTTGCACTGAGAGTTAAGCTTCAGGTACCATAACAAAAAGAACGAAAAACATTTAAATTTAAGCCTCATCCATGTGCACACATGCACGTCTTTGCATCCTGTTTCCTCACTGCTGTGGCTGCTTAAGTCATTATTTCCACATGCAGCACACTGAGGAAGGTGTTAGCAGCCACTACTCCCCCAGTGACTCAGCAGGAGGCAGCTCCCAAGAGAGCTCTGGCTCCTGAGAAAAAGAGACCACGTTTCACCACCGTGGTATGCTATGTGTTACATGACCCCACAGCTGAATCCTAAGAAATTAAACATGTCAGTTGCCTGAACACAATATTGTTTTGGGAAAATTGCAGCTTGAGTACAGTGGAAACGCCGATACTCCCCTATGGCAAATACTCTTGAAAAATTGAGAGACTGAAAACAGTCCTTGAAAGCATTTAACAGCTGCAGACAGGCGCAGAGCATAATAGCTCTTTGATCTTGTGTATGATGGGAAGAGCACCACTGGGAGCTTAATGCCATCATTTTATGCAAATGTCACAGAAGGAGACTCCATGTAGTTAAATTGTTCTGTCTCAAATGCAACATTTATGAAAGCCATCACTTCATTCCTCCAGGTGGATACAATAGATCGTTATATAATAGAAATTAAATCTAAATGTTATCTTTAAGTTTGGAGAACTAGTAGATGCTTTAATTAGAAAGAGACGTGCCTGTGACATATATATATAAGCCTGTTTGCAAAAAGCTGTTGTTGAGAAATGCTGCCTATAACTAATAATGCAAACCCTGTAATATCATAAGGAAAGACCTATATAAAGTAGCAACTAAAAATGCACAAAGACAAACCACAGTCATTGTAAGAAAAAGAAAAATCTGGGGTACAATTTCCATTTACATTGTGCAATCTTATTGTGGCTGAGATCAGCAGAGATTTTTCACGAAATAGGTTCTGAAAAACAAAAAAATAGTAGTACTGACTTCTGACCCTGCTCTAAATTCAGTCTTTTTTTTTTTTTTTTTTTTTTTTTTTTTTTTTTTTTTCTCAGAGACTTCAGGGGTATTTTGTTTTATTTATCTAAATAAAAAGAAGTTTGCTTGGTTAAAACTTTCTGGTCTTTCATGGGCTGAGTTAGTTTTAAAACCACATGGAAACAACAATGATAATCTGAGAAAACTGCATCTTTTAACTTGCAGCAAATATTTGTACAGTACAGACAGAAAATATTTTTACTGCAAAGAAAAAAATTAGGATCAATATGTAGAACTTTTACTGAAAATAATGCATCCAAAAATCACAGAACCAAGTGGTGGATCTCTGTATTTACTGAAACAAGTTCTAAGTCAGAAATAAAAATGGGAGTTAACTATAGAGAAAGACATATATGCTATGAAACACATAATGAGAAATTTTCAGAGAAGAAATTTACTCAAAATTGCTTGCCGGTAAAAATAAAGGATTCAAATCAAGTTCTGCATAAAAATCCTTTGTTAAAAACAACTGAGATCATAGCATTTTTGTTCAGTCCTATGCAGCCAAAACCAAAGCCAATTAAAATATAAAAGTTAAGGGTCAACTCTTATCCTGGACTCAAGATTACTAGATTTTTTCACTTGCTGTCATTGTGAAAAGTTACTGTGTTTGACTTAAGTTTAAAAAAATAAAGTGGATATCATTTACATGTAAGACTTCTGCTTTAAACATAAGGATTTGACAGATACAGATGATAACTCACTGTTACTTGTTGGGATCTACTTGTTAGAGCAACAGGAGAGCTTTAGTTCATATTGCAGTTAACTGGTATTACCAGTCAGAAATAAAGTGCTAATAGATTGGACATACTGCTTCCAGTGCGAAGTCTATGGGTTTTATTTATTTACTCGCTTATTTTTGCAGCAGCAGCAGTAGCAATTGCAGTAAATATGGTACATTAACAAATACAGAAATGAGGGGCTGAAGTAGGAGACAAGGATTTGTAAACTGAACTCTGCTCCAGTGGGTCTATTAATGACCTACAAAGCCTGATTCCTTTATGATTTATGGCACATACGTCAGTTAGAAGTAACCAGCTCTGCACCTGAGCCACTCTGCAGGACGCCCAACTCCTCCACTATGTCTCCCTCTTAGCTGTGGATTATGGGATGTGACCACTGCCCACACACATCCCATTAGACTGTTGCTGTAAGAACACTGGTGTGCTGCACTGATTTCTTTTTGCCTTGTGTGCCAGAGAAAATCAGAGCACAGTAAAAGCCTTCCTTGGCTCTCCTTCAGAAACCTTTCCTAAAAAGGAAAGAAAAATAAATCTCTCCTCTACCCAACTTCAGTATTTTTTTACAAAGCATATAGGAGTCTGGTAATTTTGATAGCTCTACTGCTCTAATAAATTTGGTTGCAATTAGACAGTAAGTTCAAAAGCTATTGAGAAAGTATTAGCAATAGCTAAATATGCCATCTCCATCATATAACTGAAATTATATCTGCCAAGGCAAATGCACTGGGAAAAAATAGGTTATGTTAGGAAAAAAAATCATTAAATCAGTTTTTAAAAATTTATAGCAGGAAACATAATTGATTAATCAATATTAGCAAGATTTTAAAAGAGAGATGAAAGATCAGGTAGTCTTCCCATAAAATACATAACAGGCAGCACACCTTTTTCTATTTACTACCCATTATTAAAAATATTTGTAGAAAGCATATGGGTGCTTTTGCAAGAATATTCACTTAGGAAATTTTAAAAAAAATTTTCTCCAGCCTAAGGATTGATTTCTTACAGAAAGACCTGAGATGATTCCCTTTTTACATAATGCTGACAAGCACAGCATGTTTGCTAAGGTAATGCCTAATAAAAATTCAGTTGGAGAGCCAATCCTGGTAATGCTGGCACACTCTTACAGCAGATGTTTCTTACTCTAACATAGCTGAAATGGCTCTTAACTATATCCTAGAAATGAAGAGCACAAGGGACAAAACTTGATGAGAACATGGTATTGTGATCTATAAAAATTGGACATCACAGAAAGGCTCCTGAGAAAACGGAGTTGTCTCCTTAGCTCAGGGAAGTCTATTGTCATGGATTGACTTTGTTCTCTCACTCTCTTATGAAAAAAAACTTTTAGTAGTGTTTATAGTAGCATTTCCTGCATGTCCTTTTAAATACTTAGTTATTTCATGAATCAAGATTGCCTACTTCATGTTCTGTTCTCAAAACCATACAACTTGGTACCATTTTTGGCCCTGAACCCTTATCCAACAGTGTTGAAATAGTTAATGAGACATAGATCAAGGTTCAGAGTTTTCCCATGTGTAATCGTGCTATCCATAGATGCACTATCACTTCTGGTACTTGAGCTAGTAGTTCTGCCTACTGCCTCCCTTTATCAGGAGGACACACCCTACAACTTTGAGCAAAACTTAAGTCTGATCAGTAATTCCTGGCATCCTTGTCAGGGCACGTGATGTCAGCTACTGCATTTCTATACTGCTTGGCACAATGGAGCTCTGTTCTTGGATGTCCCCAAGATGCCACCCTGCTAGAAAGGATAGTATCCTTTTCTGCTCTCTGACTATCTGAATTCCTCTGAGAAATTCTGAATACAAATGACATTACAGACAGAAAAGCCAAAACTTTCTTTGAGTTTTATTTCTTGACATGCTTCTCAAAATCAAATTACTACCTTAAATGTCATGGGCCATGTCTACAAGTCATGCATTATACTGATTTTCACAGGGGTTTTTGCAGATCTAGCAAGAAAGGAAGCATAGAGAAGATTCATTGTAGTTTGCACTTTCAGTCTTCCAGTAAAGGGAGGAGCAGTCATATGAGTAACTGCTGGCAAATATTATCTTACCTTTCTCACATTAAAATACCTTTCACCTACAACCTGAACAAGGTGTATCAAATTACTTCATTGTAAATAATCATTTTCCACTCATCACTCAAAATGCTGCTTCCTCTATTAGTCATTTTCTTTCCTCATACAATGTGTGTTTAACTGTGGAGGGCTGCCCCCTGCGACATTTAACTACTCAAGATGAAACAGAGAGACCATTCCAAGTTCGGAGCAATGGAAGGTTCTGAACTTTATGTGGACTTAGTGTGTCCACAAAACTCAATAGGATTTTCTCTGTTTTTCTTCTTAATTTTCCTAAACTGAATTGCAAACTGTTATAATATTGGATAGTCAATGAAAATTAGTTTATTTTGATGTGCAGAAGCCATATGTCTATCCCTTGAAGTCACTAGATTTTTACATGGGTTGCTGTCCCTAACAGAGCCGACTACAATCTATGGGCTCAAAACACCATTTTAAAACATTTGAAAATATATTTCCTTCTATGTTGGGTAAGTACCACAGGAGAAACAGAAGTGTTCAAGTTTTTGCTGTGTTTTATGAGTACACTGTAGGTTGATCATTCCTAGCTTGAATAGAAATCCCTGTCACATGTTCTTCCAAACAAAGGAACTGTAGAACCATGGGAATGTGACTGCTGTGGACATAAGGTATGGCTGGATGGGATTGTACTGGTATGTATCTACAAAGAAGAGGCAAAGAAGCAAGAAAGCACCACTGGGCCAAGACCTCTCCAATTTTTTAAAAAAAAAAAAAAAAGTAGCTTGTGGAAGAAAAAGCATTAAAAAAGCATTATAAAGTGGTTTTTGTTTCCTATATCCACAACAGAATTCACAACCCTATTTATGCCTATGAATGAAGAACTCGGGTTCCAATACCAGGATCAATAACGCCCACTACTGTGGGAGAATATGGACATCTCTAATTGCAAAAGCACCTGACAGAGATTAAGCTCTAGAGCTTTCGGGCAGAAAATAACTTGTAGATATGGCACATGGTTATGGATTCTTCAGCCCTGCCATACTCATCAGAGTCCTGACACAGCTTCTGTTGATGCTTTCAGAGCACTGGCACAGCCAAGTGCTACTGGTGCTTTGGGAGATAAGTCCCAGGATCTTATCTTCAAGTTCCCATGAGGTCAAGAACAATGTTTTCTCATGGGTGGGGGGAAGACAACATGCTATGCTGTGCAGACTCCAGAATCATCAGGAGTTTCCTGACTTGGATAGGCCAGGGTGGAGAAGCTATGAGGGAGGTAGAGCTGTTTTAGTCAGTACATACGGCATTTTACCATTATGATTAAAAGTCCACTTTGGCTTGGCTTTTGCCTGGCGGTGTAGCAGCTCCAAACCTGCCTGGACAAGCCTACGGCATAAGCTGATTTTAGCTTATTTTACCTACAATATCTATTACCTAGCAGTCAGGTTTGATATGGTAGCTTTGGTTTATAGTGACAAAAAGTAATTATCATTTGTAGATTAAACTGTCTAGAAGCATAAAATATGGCAAACAAGAGTGTAAACACAGAGTGGTACCAGGGACACTGAACTAAACAGAAATCACAGTGGTCAGTCCTTGGTCACTACAGACAAAAAAATCTTGTTAAACCAGTTTAGAAATACAAAGAGTACAGAAAAAAAAAGCAAGTGGAATCATGAAAATAACTGAGAACGAGTTATGGGAATGCTTGCAAACACATTGGGAAAATGGATAAACATAAATACAAGTGGACCCCCAAAAGAAGGAAGAAAGAACCCCTGCTACTTTTCCCAGAAGCATCAAACTCTAGCTGGTGTCAAAGTGGGGACATAGACAACTTGCTAGCACCCTTTCCTATCTCCTCTGCCTGAGAAAGACTGTCCCATCACCTAAAGAAACTTTAGGGAGACTGGAGAGTGAACACAACACCAGAGAAAGTAAGTAGAGACTATGAATTTTTGTGTGTGTGTAAGTAGCTGTGTTACAGAGACTTCCCCATATCAGTTTGGACTGTGAACGGTAGCACTGTGTTAGTACTATAACCCTTTGCTTTATTTTGATTTGACTATCAAATTAGACCTACCAAAAACTCATAGCTCCATATAAATATGTAATAAGTTTCCTTCTGGCAATAAGATTTGGAGTGTTGCAATGTGCATGCAGTTTCCAAGTTCATGCATTAATAATAGCTCTCTCTTCTCTATTCACTCAGAAAACTTCCACACCAGTAAGCTCCATCACCAATCACCAGGGAAGGGGAATACCACGTGGCTGCACAGCAACTTGAGCCAACACACGATGGGAAGTGGGAGTATGCAGCCAAGGGCAGAGAGAGGGAAAACATTGTTATTTTCCAGTGCTTTTTTATTGTATACCCTCACCGAACTTTTCCTTTTCTAAAGTATACATACATTCAAGTGCATCTGTGAGCATTTACATTACTATGTGTAAATTTTTAATTCTTTAACAAATATGTAGGCCTATGAATATTATAATCTAAAATTTCTGTCTCCTGTCAGTAGTTGACCTGATTAATCAGATAGACTGCAAAAATAAAAATTCAGTGAAAGAAAGTGTGACTTAATCTAAAATCAAACACACCAGAAAACAATGGTGATCAGTTACCATATCTAAGTGCTGCAATCAAGCCTTTTCTTAGCTTCACCTGAATTATGGTAGCTTGGTGTGTCCAAGTTTTGAGCATGAATGCAATGTGTCTCATAATCAAAAGCAAATACTGTTTCTCAAATAAAAAATAGAAAGTACCATGTGTACTGTAAAAAGTACATATGCACTGCCAGTTCTGACCGTCAGTTTCTCTACCCTAAAATCCATTACTGCCTCCAAAGACACTAAACCTTAGCTTCCAACCCACCTCTCCACCACCTACTATAAAGCCCTGTAGCACATCACCTTTTCAACTTCACATGCTCTACCTCTCTTCCTTCGTGATCCAGTTTTGAGCACATCACCAATGGCATTTGGTGGGATCACAGATATTGTACCTGCCTAATGAGAACTCTGGATTTAAGTTCTTTCTACATCTGCTGTGCTGCCATGGTTCAGGGCTTTGATCAAACAAAATAGTGACTATCTATAACCACTAATTACATGCAGACATAAAAAGAAATAGTTTTTGAAGCAGTTTGTCACTTTTGTTTATTGTTTTGGAATCTCCAAGGGATCTGACTTCTTCCCTTCAGGCTTACTCACAAGAGAGAAACCTTGGCAGTTAAAACAGTTTGCCAATATGTTTTTCTACTCTTCAGTCAGGTCTATAAAGTAATCTGGTACCCCTCTAAGTATATTATCTTGCCTTTCTCTTATTTTCACTCTCCAGGATAAAGAAGCATTCAGTATGTTGGGACAGTTTGACATGCTTCAGTTACTCCTTTCCTAAGATACTCCGTTCCATAATATGGACAGGAGAGAGAAGATTTACAGTAAAAAGAAGCAGAGTATTCTGTCAGGTAAGTGCCAGCATGGTACAGAACCAAACACATTGCCACAGGCTGTACAAGGCACCCAGCTCCTGCCATATACACTCAGAGAGGTATGCTGAAATGCAGAGTATTGAGCTAAAGATTACAAGAAATATTACTGCAAATAACAGCCTACTTTTCCAGTAGGCTGAAAGAAAGACAATACCTGTGTTTTCATTAATCTATATTCTTGCTTGTATTAAGCAAGAATCACCTGGGCTCTGTGGTAATATGAAACGATGGGATTTCTGGAGACAGTAGATCTCCCTAAGACACACAAAAAGGCAACCGGGCACACGTAGCACACTGATATTCATGGTTTGGCTCATATCTTCTACCATGGCTTTCTCTCAGTTGAGCACAAAGCAGATTAGTGTCTCAGGAGGTGATAGAGGAATTGAACTGTCCTGCAGGAGCAGAAATAAATGACCTAAGACAGGGAGGGGAAGGAAGCCCATAATCTGGCATTACTTGTGGAACTGCTGCACTGGCGAAGAACCCATTGCTTTAATTCCCTTACCAACCAGGCCTCCTAATGGGCTGCAGGCCTCCTAATGGACTGAATATCTGGGCTCTGCACACATCCAATTGTTTTAAATTACACTTTCATTTTTAGCCAAAAGGAGAAATTAACAAGTTTAATTAAAGCAAGATTGCAGTTCATGCCTTGCATTTATTTATTTTCAAAAAAACATTGCACATTATATATATATATATATGTATGTATGCATGTATGTATATATGTATGTATGTATATGTGTGTATATATAATATTTTTAAATATATGTGTGCAAATATATAGTCAATACAGTCAATGCATTTTGGGTATTGCACATAAATATATTTGCGTGAGCATATATGTATTTGTGTGTGTAATAATACTATGTACATATTAGATACATATATATTTTATATACATAGTCTATAGTGTGTTGATTTTTTCCTTTTGCACTTTGCCAGGAATCTTGCAAATAAAATAATCAAAATTTTCTGCCATGGAGTTCCCCTGATTTATTGAAAGTATTACAATTTCTATCTGAAGAACTAGCTGGTCTCCAAAATTGAAGCTAAATAAAAGTCTAGTTGCATTTATTTAGCACTGACGTGTTTTCTTGCCAGAAATAAATGTTTATAAGTTTCAGATTTGTTAATTTAATTCCAAAACAACTTGGGAAGGCAGTAAACTCCTTTTGTGAACTAGAATTAGTATGGAAAAGCTCATTACTGCTAATGTTATCTAAACTTTACACTATTAAAGTCCTTTGAAATCATTCTGAGATGCCATCTTTGACAAGAGGTCACCTAGGTACCACTCAGACAATCTAGATTGACTGAAAACTGTGCTTTCAATACAACATTTATCCTTACATAATCTGTCAACAACAGTGTTTGTTTACCCAACAAAAATGACAAATATTTCTAAGAAATCCAAACAAATTCAAAGGGAATACTAAACCCATAAATTTAAATAGAAGCAATGAAACATTTTGGCTATCATGATTACTGTGTCCTCTGTCTTAGGAAGGTTTTTCTCTATTAACTACTTTAAAATGTTTTTTGCAAATCTTGTTAACTGAATTTCAGCATCCATTGGTTCAAAGTAGCTACCTGGTCATATTGATGATTTCAGGTTCACAGGCTACAATTTATCCCTAAGACCTCTAACAAAGCAGGAGAAAAGCTCATGTGGACAGAAGATGTTATTATGGGAATTGAAAATAGCTAATTCTGACTAAAAAGTAAGCCAAAGTGAGTGGTCAGTCTGACAGATGATCCCTGAGGGTATACACTGAAAGAAAATTATTATGTAGTAAGAAATATCTTCTGGAGTGTCATATACATGCATATCTTGCTGTTATGGCTGATTTTTCTGAGCTAAAATAAACCTCTATCATTGAAGACTTCCTCTATTCATTGTTTCCTGACATGAATGCAACAGGAGTCTCTTCCTGCTACTCTGTTAAGTGAAGATATAAGAGGAGCAGCATCATACCAAATCCAGCTTGAATGAGCATTTATAGAATCATTCCTCTTTACTCTCCTTTGAAAAATTATGCAATTATGGTCTTTTTGTCTATAATGATTTTTTCCCTACAAATTAATGAGTGACAAATTNAGGGGAGGGATGACACATGACATTTCTAATGTTTAAGCTCTAGTGATGTGGCTGAGATGTCCAAGGAGTTTCAATGTTTCTGGTTTATGCATTATATACATCCATAATTTAAGGCAAAAGAGAAAAGAATATCATACAAAGATCTAACAGTGTAAAAGCTGCCTCTTCTCTCCAAGTAATGAACCGAAACATAGCTTATTTAAATTTTGCAAGAAATAGGCAATATATGAACAAAAAACAATTGACAGGACCAAGAGACCAACAATAAATGCTCAGATTATGCAGTCACTATATTATCATGATATTTTCTTTGCATAATGGATCATCTACTTAAACAATTGTCAGGAAAATCTTTTTCTTAATAAATAATACAACATATGCCCTTATTTTTTCCATAAGTTTAAGTTTAACACAGACAATACAGAAGTGCATATTTATTGGCAAAAAACACATTGCCGAGAAACTCTCCCTGTATTTGTACCAGCAATTGCTGCTTGAATAGCAGGGCTGGCCCACGGTAGCACACCTGGAACCAAACCCAAAGATCTAGCATATGGGGGGTAACTTAACTGAGTTTGGCACAGTTCTGTTTCATTGATCTTCTGAGAGCTGTTTTATTAAAACACCAATGTATGCAATACTGTCTGTCCCTGACACCCTGTCTTCAAAGTAAAGTTGCTATAAAGATTGTTTGTAACAGCACATCTTCACTTGTCATACCAGCATAGCACCAACAATAGTTCTTATGTAATACAGAGCTTCAAGGCCTTCTGAAATCGTTCAGTTAGTCTCTATCATACCTTATTCTGCCTTTTGGACTTGAAAAACTCCTTGTTCTAAGCATTGCTGAGAGATGGAAAAAGTAATTTCTTATAACAGTACCATGTCCTGCTATTTATGTGTCTTAAATTGATGTTTCTTTCCAGGAAAAAGTTCAGAATAAATGTTCTTTGCCCTCACCAATTGAACATAAGAAACAGGTCAGTAACTCCTTTTCATTATAAGTCTAACTAGGATGGATATATAACAGCGCCCTTAATGTTTCAATGTCTGGCAATCATTGACTCCTACCATCTCTACCACCTGCCCTTTTCTTCTGAAACACAATATTATATAAGTTATTTTGAAGTCTTATCTGTCCGTTTCTTATCATTTTTTAATTCCCAGTTCTTCTTGAGTATTATGTCAGTGGCTAATAGCATGTTAATCTGTGCTATTCCATAGCAACCATGCTAAATATGGATCAGTGTCTGACTGCATTCTTTTTCAGTATGCATTTTATTAGTTTGAATATTTTCTTTCTATCAACCTATGACACTGGGTTATCAGAACTAACAGTTACATATCTAAATCCATATTTCATTGTAAACTGCCTAAATCATGCCCACATCTCAAAACAAATAGACCCTGTGAATATAGCATGGCTGAAAGAACCCAGAAACTGAAAAACATTACCTACTGCTTATCTGATAGAAGGAAAACAATCTAAAATAAATGAATCATTTGTTTGGTTAATTCAAACCTGTTTACATGTATTTGCTTTATTTACTCACAGTTTGGTGTATATATAAAGGACAAGGTTCCCTTAACATTTCTGGTTTTAGGGATGAAAACAGTAATGAAGAATGGGATAAAAAAAGGAGCATGGCATGCAGAGATACCATACAAGTTTGCAACCTGTCTTCACCACCAACCCAGAATGCTTAGTGCTGTATATTAACTGGGGTACAGGGAAGGCCAGATTTTCTAGAAACAGCTAAGGAGTTGTTATCTTGAAGCTGTCAAGCAAACCACTCCGGTGAACATTTGCCTTCTGACCTGCACAAGGGTCTGTTTGGAAGGCTCTTCTGGAAAACTGTCCTGCAGAGAAGAGGGTTCCAGAAGAGCTGGTGACTTCCAGGGATCACCTCCTACAAGACCAAGAAAGATTGATCCTGACATCTAAGAAATCAGGCAAGGGTGGCGGGAGGCCTTCATAGATACCCAAGTAGACTTTAAAAATCCAAACTTGAAAAGCAGACATACAAGAAGTGGAAGCAGGATCACATCACAGAAAAAGCACTGTCCAGTTGTGCAGGGATGGTGTTAGGAAATGCCCAGCTGGAGCTCAATCTGGTAAGGGGCATGAAGGGCAACATGAAAGGCTTCTATAGGTAGATGAGCAGTAAAGCAAGGCAAGAGAAAACAGACCTACAGCCGACATGGGTGGGACACGTGGTGACAAAGAACATGGAAAAGGTTGAGGTATGTAATGTTCTCTTTGGCTTGGTCTTTACTAGTTAGACCAATCTTCAGTAATCCAAATTTCCTGAGACAAGTGAGAAAATCAGGAGCAAAGAGCACTTACCTTTGGTGAAGCAACAACAGTTTTAGGGGGCACTTAAACAAACAGCACATACTGAAGTCCATGGAGCCTGATGGGATGCACACATGAGTCCTGTGAGAACTGGCAGATGTCACCGTGAGGCCATTCTGCATTATCTTTGAAAGGTCATGGCAACTGGGAGAGATTCCTGAAGACAGCAAATGTTTCTTCAGGAAGGGAATCAAAGGGGACTCAGATCTGTAGGCTGGTCAGTCTCACCTCAATCCCTGTCTAGAAGCATGATGGAAGTAAATCCTTGCTTTCCAGTTTGTCCTTAGAGATCAGATTATAACCCATTCAACACTATAAATCCAATCACATTCAATAAGATCTCAGATGCACCCAGTGTTGTGAGCTATACTATATATAAGTCTTTTCTCATTCATGATCACAGATTCGTGTATAGCCTGGTTTACCAATTCAACACTTTAAGTCTGATTGAGTTCAACAGAAACTTTCATGAACACAGATACACAAATAGTAGGCTTATTGGAGCAACAGATTACAGATTCTTTTAGATTGCTGGGGATAAATTCACTAGACCTGCAAAATATAAATGTGGAGAGCTGCGTACAAGTGTTCCTGAGTATACTCTGATGTGGTTGGAGGTGCAAATCTTACCAAAGAGGTGTCCTTGATTTGGGGAGGAGAGAGGAGAAAGCCCATCAACTAGCCTGTGAGGTGGTCATATTCTCATCCTCTGCCACTGAGGGCTTCAAATGCCAATTTATACTTTTGGGAGAGTGAAGGTGAGACTGTAGTCAAATATTCTGTTACTGACATCATAAACAGTGGAAAGATTAGAAAAAGAACGATTACAAAGGCTGTGGGTCTTGTGCAAGGGTGGAACAGAACTGTGACATCTTAGCGTCACTGCCTCTTCCAGCTGGCTGATTGCATTGCAAGGGTTGTCCATTCTCCCCCTGATAACTTCTCAGCCCCCCAGCATGCCACCATGTCCATGGGAATTCTATCACCACAAAGCTCACAGCATATCACATGGCTGTAGGCCCCATTCCCACAGGTTGTGGAGTATCCATCTCCATTTTAAAACATGCTGCTGTAAAAATTACCTTTGTATTTTGCTTAATTGCATTTTTCAAGTATTTTAGAGATTGTGTCTGCAACACTCATTTATTTTCTACCCAGTTTTAAACAAGAGAAGCATTGGTTTATAATCTGATTCATACAGACTTAGCTAAAGACATGAAACTTTCTCATATGTGTTATCTATTCAAACCAGTTATTTATATATATATATATATATGTATTTGGAGGTCCTTAAAGTAGGAGTAATATGACCAAATCCTAATAAAGAAAAAATAAGGAAGATGAATCAATCCTGTTCTTTTTCATTTTCTCAAAGGCCGTGTTGTTCAACACAGGTGGAACCATTTTCAGTGGAGGTTTCAAAGCACAATAACAAATACCTCAGGATGAATTATACTTCCAGTTTTCATTGGAGCTGAAAATCCCTAAATCTCTAAATTTGCTCCTTATTCTTTAGAAGAGAACTAAATCTCTCCATGGAAGTACCTATGAAAAATTAAATTTTGTACTTCTCTCTGACTGGGAATTTGAACCTTTGTAAGTTTTCATTTTCTGTCTTCTTCATTGCATGTCTGTGGAGAAACATTACTCAACAGCATTTGCAAGATACTGGGTTAAGTAACGAAATGGAATAAAAATTTTCAAGAATAGTCTGTCTCATGGACACTCTCCGTAGCAGTAAGGGTAGACATGATGGTGGTGATCTCAGCTGTGCTGTGATCTATGTATACATGTTCTGTGTTAATTTCTTCCAGATTCCTTTTGTCTTTATTGAGGGTTTCTCTGTTCTCTGGGAGACATTTTTAAACTACTTAATTGTCCTGGACTTCTGAACCCTCAGTGAGGATATCCTTCTGACAATAGCACAAATCTTGGTGCATGGCCAATCCAGTAAGAGCAGCTCTTTTCCTTTGCACTACAATGTATCTCTTTAAATGTGTTATTCACCAATGTACATATTTCACATGCTCCTTTAGGAGGAATGTGCTTATTTCAGCTTCTATTGTTGTAATCTTTGAATATACCAATAACTCAAGCTGCTGTATTCATTCACTCACTTTGATTTACATGGTTTGAAAACTTTTTTTACTTTAGGGATTAATTCCAAGTCTTGCAGTAACCCTCCCCTCTCTAAATTTGTCTACGGTGCCAGATGCCAAGAAAAACAAAACTACAGAGAAACCAAGCCTCTCTGTGAGCAATTGTCTACATAAAAGTGTGGTGTATGAATATCTACTCCACAGTGGACCTCCATGGGCTGCAGGGGAGCAACCTGCCTCACCAAGGCCTTCACCATGGGCTGCAGGGGAATTTCTGCTCCAGCGCCTGGAGCACCTCTTCTTCCTCCATCCACAGTAACCTTGCTGTCCGCAGGACTGTTTCTCTCAAATATTTTCACTACTTTCATCTGTTGTCATGCAGCATGTTTTACCCCCTCTTTGAAATGCTACCACAAAGATGTTCTCAACATCACTGAGTGGATCAGCTTTGGACAGCTGGCTGCATCTGGCTCTGTCCGAAATGGGAGCAGCTTCTGACATCTTCTGACAGATGCCACCCTTTGCAGTTCCCCCACATTCAAAACCTTGTCACATAAACCCAATACATTTTGGCACAATCCAGCACCTGAATGTCTAGTCACTTCAGACTTCAGCTGGTGTATGCCCTGTTAATTCACAGAGGGTCCTGCCTAGAAAGCATTTGTATTTGGTCAGACCCAAGTCATAATTTTGTCTTCCATAAGCCTTGGCAAGTACTCCTTGCTTTTGCCAAATCTAACATACTCAAATCATTAGTGTCTTCTACTGAGTTAACTGAAACTTTGTGAACTCACCCAGTGTTACATGACAGTCAAAAATAAACCTGCCTCTTACAGTTGGCCAGATATGATCTGTTGGACATCCCTTACAACTTCCAAAAAAGTCAGTGTTGATGTTTAAGTCTTAGTATGCCATGATTCATATAAATTACTCCCTTATTTTTTCTTAAAAAAAGTTTCTGTATCTGTTTTCACAGTTCACACTCATACACACATATAAATATTTCTACATATATATTTCTATATAATCACATTATTCTTCACTAGGAGAAAAGCTTTTATTCAAGAGAGTTAGATATATATA
>VWZQ01014314.1:669640-721166 GCA_013397015.1 Myiagra hebetior | reverse complement strand
ATTAATTAAATTTAATTAATGTTTTCCAAGAAGAGGCTCAAATTGTAATTCTTAGGCAAAGGTAATTTAAAAATCAAATATTTTGAAGGAGAAAAGATAAAGCTTTCATTAGCAGGGCTAATACACTGCCTTTGACTCAGTCATGGCTGTGTATGTTCATCCATCTAATCCTCTGTAAAATGTTTCACAGTAGCATCTACATGAAAAACAATGATGTATCTCTAAGTTTACAAATTCTTCATTCCATACAATCATATTGCTTTTGGCCTTCAATTATTCTCAAGTCTTGTTTTTCTTTTAAAAAATTCCTACTTATTTTTCCTTTTTCTGGAAAACATAAAAACAAACAAAAGAACTATAATGTATCTTCATGCAGAAACATTTATTATTATAAAGTACAGTGCATGTTTTGTTAAAAAATTTAATAAAGTCCCCTGAGTGCAAGAGATAAGAATTTAGCAGTGTCATTAACAGTAATTATTGTCATCATTGTTCTTCCATACAAAATTAACCAATAGTAAGTAAAGTGGGTATGGGTCTTTAAAGCATTTTTAAGTGATTTTGTTTTGGTAATAGTGAAAAACCTGAAAAAATTTTTTCTCACATCTCTTCCATCTTATTTCCATTCATTCTCTTCTTGTAACATTCATTAAGCCAGCATTTGAATGTGAAAAGATAATTTAAAGTCTTGTGCTTCCTCTCATCTGGACAGATATCTATGATTTTTTTTTGTGCCAATAAACGACAATGTCAGAGTGCGGCCTTTTATGAAAAACATCATATATCTTCTCTGTGTTCAAGAGAATGGAGCCTATGTGATATGTTGTCCCAGCATTTTAAATGAATTTAAAATACTGTTCAGAAAAACATATATTCTGTTTTTAAAATGTATTACTAATTACGGCAGAGGCTGTTTTGAATGAGATCATCAGATACAAATTCTGATTAAATCCATTATATTTCACTTGATTACTTCTTTTTCCAATACATCCAACCATCAATGTTTGCAGAGAGGAGCAGCAGGTAAGAATAAGGTAAAATACACAGAAAATAAAAGGAAAAACAAAATCCTGGGACCCTAAAATAAGAAATTTTGTAGCTGTATTTAATAAAGTACAGTGTTTAAGACCAGAAATATAAATCCCATTTATATTTCAAAGCATGGAAATGCAAAATTTATCTTTCATTTTCTAAAAATAAGAAATGACCACCACCTGCATAATTAACATGTAATGCAAAACAGTCTCAGCTCTGTTGTCAATCTGCTCATCTCTGGAAGGTCATTGTGTGCAAACCCACAACAGTCTGCTGTAAGAATTTAGTCTCAACATACTGCAAGTACTGAAATTCCTACATTTTCTTAGTAAAAAAGTCATAAATCTGAAGTACTGTTCGTTACGCAGCCACAGTGCCAGGCTCTGGCCCAGTTTATGCTTAGATAGTGAGGATTTTTATATGCCTTCTGAAATGGTGGCCTACAGGAAGTAGCTCTCATTAGAACTACATAGCAGATTATTATTTTTTTTTTCTTGCAGGCCTAACTAATCATTCATTAAAATAAGCACTCTTCAATGTTCTTTCTAAGAATCAGATTAATTTCTGATTCTTTTAGAATATAAAATTCAGAGAAATTGGTTAGTTTGGTAATACTGCTTTTCTTTAAAATTTCCTAGAAACTAACTTTTCTTAACAGTCTTAGTACAATTTGGTAATAATGTGCTGCTTAAATGGACTCCTTATTGACAACTGATTGTGAAATGTGATTTCTAAGCCCTGTTCCACTGATTGCTTACCATGAAATACTGAAGCAATCCTTAGAAGAGAGCACTGGTCTAGTTTGTGGTGAGTGAATGTCCTGACCAGTTGAATCACCATGATTCAACTAATGCTTTCACAGAGGACAAGCAATGCAAGAAAGATAGACATTTTTTTCATATTCCTTCTGTTCCCTCAGTTTGCAGGCTCTAATGCTTTAAATATTCCAGGGCTGAAATTTAAGTTTGTTGGTGAAAGGGGAAGAGGCCATGACAGGTTAAAATCCAGTTGGAGTGAGGATGTTCACGTGTTGGCCACGGCACTGGAGCAGAGCAAGCCATCAAAAGAACCTGGCTCTTTACTGCCTCTGCGACTGGAGCAAATTAGATATTTGCTCCTCTTTATTCCTTGTACACAGACACAATCCTTGGAACATGACCTCAAAGTGAGAATCTTGAACTAATAGCTGCACAATATTTGTTTGGTACTTGACTGAGAATTTTTGTTTGAATCCTTCATACCAGATGACTGTGGAACACTGAATTAATCAACTTATTTCAACTTTTTTATTTTGAACATTATGTCCTGATATCATAAAATTATGCCTGCTGGACTCACTTCATTAATTTAGATTTTACAAGAAAGTATTTATTTCCCTAAAAAAATAATCATCTTGCAAAAAAATACTTGTCACAGTTAAAAGCACAATGAAATGCTGCCAGGAAAAATCAGGCAATTTATATTTCTAGCAAGACTAGGTATACAGTATATGGCATTGAGAAAGTTGTCTAAACTCTATCTGCACTTTTTAGATCAGTAAGACAGATCTGACATATGTACAAACCACAAAAAAATAAGTGTATGAAATGCATAATTACTGCTATTGGTATTAATAAGGGTTTTCTGTTAGAACTTCTGATTAATATTTCAGTCAGAGCACAGACTCTGTTAACAGAACATTAGGAAATGCTTTGTAATAAATGTAAATACTATATTCTGATTCGGTTTAGCATCAATATCAGTTACATTGTTTGATGTAATGGCCTGTGCAGGAAGGTCACCTTATCTCAAAAGTCTGTCAAACACACTGTCTATTTGAAGTAGAACTTACTAGCTTCAGTCAATAATAATCAAAAGGCCTCGGGTATGAAGCAAAAGTTTTAAAACTGCACAGAATTAAAACTACAGAATATAGAGAACAGAGTAGAAATCCAGATGGATGACTTCTAAGTTTGGTATACTCAGTTTGTTCAGTGCCCAACAACCAAATATATTAAAATAAATAAAAAGTTCAAAGATATGGAAAAGTACTTTTGGAAATTAAAACAGACCAAAGCATTTTAGAGAGAAGCAGAATTAAATTAAATATACCCCACGCAGAATTGGTAGAAAAAGCAAGATTTGAAAACAAAATTATGTATTTGGTCAACTAAGACATAGGATTCACTCACAAAAAATGTATTAAATTATGGTTAATTAAAAGAAAGATTGCTCTATCCAGAAGCTGAGATAGGATAAGAACAGCTGAAGAAATGGACATTTTTCAAATTCATGTAACAAAATCTTTTGAAGAATGAAATTGAAGTTCTATAATTTCTGAATTTCTACTGAAAGAGGATAGAAATACATGGCCTAAAGTGACTCAAAAGATAAATATTTATCAGAGAAGAGAAGAGCCTCATCTGCAAAACTTGGAATTCCACATCTGTTGGGAGATGAAACAAAACAAATCCCGTCTCACAATGAACGTTTCCTGTAAAAGTGCAGAATGAGCCAGGTTTTCTCTTACAAATATCATCTATATGTGCTTTGTATGGCTACAGCTTCCTCTCAGGTCTGCTGTCACTTATCAGAAAGTGCCATAGAAAGAGACATCTTGCTGATAAGCACCAGGTAATTTTGTCCCCCAAATTAGTACTAATACACAACCTAGAGAAAAAAAAGGGAGGCCATACCAAAAAAAACCCCAAAAAAACCAGCAGCAGCAGCTGATCTACTAAAAGTATCTCCTGAAAATAGTTTGGGAATTGGAACTACTGGGAGCAGGTCAGGGAGTTTTCACTCCTCACCTACACAGCTTTAAGACATGCAGCACAAAGACAAGTAAGCTACACAGACGTCTTAAAAATAGCTACCTTATTAATAAAAATAATTTAAAAATGAAACAATCTAAATAAATGCAATAAAATTGGAACATAGGAAAAAACCTCCCAAAGTCTTAGTTATCACTTCTATGATATTTTCTGATTTTCCAGTTCACAGAGATCTTCCAACAGACATTACCGTTTCAGGATGTTAGAACAAGAATTAATCTGATCTCCTACAAAAAAGAGAAGACCAAAGTTTATTTCTCCAGAACTTACAGCAGGTCATGCCTAAGTGCAGCAATTAAAATGTTGGAGCAATAAGAGCTAGCTTCGGTCTTGTTTAATAATTATTGAAAGAATAATTAAAGTTAGTACCTCCTTAACAGCACTAATTTGAACTTTGTATCGCTAGTAAGACCCACTAAATTTAGTATATTCCAGATGCTCCATTAACCTAACATTGATTAGTTTAAACATTGATGGTGCTGTACCATGGCTTCTTTCTTCCATTCTGTTGTTTGCTACTGCTAATAGCTTGCTAGCAAAGACTGATCTCAGTGCTGAAAGTGCATGAGCAAAAATTGTGCAGTACAGAAAACTGGAAATCAGGAAGCACAACCAGATTCATTATTCATCTTTCTCCAATGTCTCACTAAAGATGGAAGAGGTTTCTCAACTCAGTTGTACACAGATAATAGCCTTCAATGTTTTTCTGTTTTCAAAGCTGTAATCAGAATAAGCTTTAGTGTATTCTTGACTTCTGTTTTCTTAATAAAAAATCCCCTACTTCAGAAAACACTGCTTTTTTTTGGTTTTGTTTTGTTTTGCAGTGGGATTTAATAAATTATCCTTAATGTCATGTTCTAGATACTTTTGTTTCATTGGTATTCTTGTAATTATTTTGGGAGGTAATACTAACTAAAACTTTCTTTGAACCAAAAAATAAATATATTTTAAAGTAAAAAAAATTTAAAAGTCTTTCTTTGTTTATCTTTTTCTTGGTGCTAATTAATGAGAGTACCTTAGTATCTTCCTATATTTGCATATCAACCACTAATTTTTATGTAAAAAACATATCAGGCTTGTATTACACAAAGTTTTACATTTCAATACTTGTAAATAAATATAATAACATCATTTTGAAGAGAGGGATAATCAAATATTGGTAATTGCCATGATCTTTCTCTCTGACTCTGTACTTAGAGAGTATTGCAGGATACTATGGGTTTATTTGAGAAGAAACTGGGCCATGTTTTCTTGTGACTACTAAAATCAAAACATCATAAACAGAACAAGAGAAGTGATGCATCAGTTTGTTACCTATATTCACAGGCAGGAGCTTGTTTATCCATTTAACCCTAGCTGCTGGAATGGAAATGTTTCCCAAATATTTCTTAACCCTTACTGGCTACACAATTGATGCTTTGTTTCTCCTTCTTTTATTTGTTTTTTTTTTCCGGATTTGGGTCACAATGAATCACTGTATTTTTATGAAATTATATCTGTTCATAGCATACGTAACATTGATTACTAGTTGAATCTTGAAAATGGCCCAATTCACTGTAACTTCAAATCTCCAACTTACTAGTTACAGACTAACAGGCTTTAGAAGAAGGGAGAATGTTACCCAAACTAGTGAACCTATTACAAAGACAATAAGCATTTTCATCTGCAAGCAGAAGGTGGGCTGGACCTTACCAAGATATCATGTAAAATACTTTAATCATAAATGTTTTACTGAACAGCACTGAGAACCTGTGTGCCTTCACCGAGAACCTGTGAGAGCCTGTGTGCACTGAGAAGCACGTGTGCCTTCAAACTACACTTCAAGTCAAAGTACTTTTAGAATTCAGATTTAAAACTAAAGGCTATTGTTCAGTGAAAGCAAAAAATATTCACACATGGTATTGCTAATAAACATACAACGCCCCTGAAAACTAGGATTCTGGTTTGACAGAATTTGTTTACTTTTTGAAAGTACTTTCCAGTAAATTGGAAGATTTTGGCCCTGATTCCCCTCTTATGTTCTTGGCTACTTCACTGCTAAGAGAATTAACAAATCTCCTAAGGAGATCTAATTTACAAGGTCATTTACAAGATTATTCACAAGGTCAATTACCAGGTCATTACAAGATTGGTGGCCACACTGCTTCCAGCAATGCAGCTTTTCTCAACCTGCTGCTCACCCACCATACATCCTGGCAGATTTTCCCTATCCAAGAGACTGCCTTGTTGACATTGATCAGAATTAATTGAACCTTCAAAATTTCATTTTAACAATACACAATAGAGCTCTATAAATTGGCTTTTTAAACAATGCTTTACTTAAGAAAATGTATTATCCATTCTTCTGTGAAATCACACAAATATGACTCTTAGGAATAGCATAAATGATTTTTCTATGACCCTTGATATAATTAACTCTCATTTTAATAATGAATTTCCTGAAGCATGGGAGTAATTTTTGAACAATCTATATAAAAATACATCTTTTAAATGGGACTATTTGTTACAATTGAGGTTATTTATTTTTATTCACTGATTTTCCTAAATGATTCTTTCCTAATATTATCTGCCACTTCTTGTATGGTGGCAGTAGTCCAGTAACAATGTTGGTAGGTCTTGGGTTCGAAATAGAGTGTTTTACAACCTGTCTTTAGAATACATGCATAGTACCTGTTCTCTGAGATAGAAACATACAACACTACTACCAAGAAAGAAATACCAGTGGTTATTGACACCAATAGAGAAAAAGCAGAGATTCCTTTGGAATTTCTTTAATCCTTAGTTCCATTGTGAGTAGAAAAATTCTATCTCTGATAATTCATTTAAGCAAAAGTCACAACAACTTCATTTTTTTGTATAAGTTTTAAAGCGTTCAATGCAAGTTACATACACAATATGTACATGGAATTCAGTTCTGCTCAGAATATAAAGATAATTTGGACTTCATTCATTGGAGTTCACTAGCCAGCATTTCAAGGAGAGGTCTAATGCAAAAGATTCCAACAAATTTTTCATGGAAGGCAGAATTTCATACTAATTTTTTAATACATTTGACCTTAAAAGGTAAGAATTTTTAGCCATATGAAATGCAAAAAGAAGGAAGACCAGAGGTCATATCTTCGATGTTTTCTTCTGATCATTACAAAAAATTCTGGAGTTTATTCTAACAACTTGAGATCTTATAGACCTACAAAAAAAATGGTCTGTTACACAATCAGAAGTGCTGACCTCAACAAATGCAAAATAAAAGCTGAATCTCCAGTAAGGTCAAATAAACATAGGGATTATTAAGATACTCTGAGGAGTTTAACATTTTGCATACTGTTAAATACCTACTATTAGCAGCGTTAATTATTAACAGTCTAACTGCAAAAAATTATGAACCAACAGATTTTCAGGATCTTTCAGGTCACTTTGGAAACTATTCCTCAGATTCTCAGCCTGTTATTTTTGATTTATGATATATACCTTCCAATACACAGAAAATGATATATATTATTATTAAAGGCTTTACAAATATTCTCCTTTTTAAATATTGTTGTCATCAAAGATCCCACATCCTGAAGTACGGGTCTACAGAATTTGTGATTAGCCTTATCAAAATTATATTCCCTCCACCACATTACCTATGTTTTTAAAATCTCATGACAAATTTAATCTTTAAGCAGGATTTTACATCAAAGTTAAATGAAGTCATTGCTGGCTGTCTCAGGTACCTGCATAGTCAGAATATAATAAACCCACATGAATTTTTTTGGAGTTAATGTGGTGTTTTTTTCAAGTGTATAATTCCTTAGAGATTAAAAAATCCAAACAAACACTGTGATTTAACAGCAGAACAGTTTATATGCACGCAAGAGTTATGAAAGAGGAGATTTAACCCCGGGACCTCCTTTCCTTTCAAGTCCTCTTGCTCTAGATCCCACACAGTTTTCTTCCTCATCTGATTTCACTTATCTCTCTGTGTGATATACAGGTTACCTGAAAATGTATGTAAAAATTTCCATTATTAAAGGAGTTCTTCTATTTGAATAGCTCCAATTATAATTACTCAAGAGGAATAAAAGAGCAACCATAGTGTAAGTAGAAGCACAATTTCCATTTTGAATGTTTTTGATGTGTTTACAAAGTAAAAAAAATCTGTGAGAATAGCTGTGATCATAACTCAAGAAATCTTTTTGGAAATACTATTTGAATGGGAAATACAGTGAAAACTCCACATTCATCATACAAAATTCCACTTAAAGTCATATCTTGCACCACACTTATCTACTGAAATATTCAGACAACATTTTTTGTAGTTTATTTACTTACTAATTTGAGTGACATGGCAGGATGAGAATGCTGTAACAAATACTGTTCCATGGCTCTCATTCCCTTATTGTGAGAAAAAGGCAGGCTATGTATCTGTAATGAATTAGTTGATTGGAAACTGCCTAGTGTTACGTTCCTTTCATTTACTGTGGAATGAAAACATGGGCAAAATCAATTAGTATGCGGTGAGTAAACTGCAAGAAAATTCTTCTGTCACACTTGATTTCCTACTTCAGTCATACAATAGCTTATCCACATGGCCAATACAAATCTTTCTGAAAATTTCAACCCCCCACAGGATCTGATCAAATGTGCTTTTTGCCTTAAAAGAAAAGGATACAGAAAAGGAAGCAAGAAGAGTTATGAAAAATAACATACAGATACAGACTCTCCTAAGGAGCTCATTAAAATGTATGAATAACAATGTGGTAAAACAGCCAGAAAACTTTTACATACATATACATTATATAATATATAATCTCTAGTAGACAATATTATATACTAATATGCAATAATGTAAGTAGGTGCATATAAATATTGCACATACATATATAATATATATGTGTATTGTTGTGGTGAGCCATGGCCAGAGCCATGGTCATCTGGACCAAGCAGACCAAAAGGTCCTTTGGTTTGATCCCTCCACAGCACAAGGGCTCGAGGCACAGTGAGCACCCAAAAGGCTGTGTAAAACACACTGAACACTGGCTGCTGCCCCCCCTCCCCTTATGGTTCATATTTGGTTATTTCTCCAGAAAGTTTTATGTTCCTCGGCAGTTGATTGGCCTCTGTTACTCCTCTCTTCCCACTCCTTCTCCCATTTGCCCTAATCCCTTCTCCCCCTCCCTGTAAGACCCCCTAACTGGTATTTTATAGGTTATTATATGCTCTCCCCGCCTATTATGTAGGGGTATAAAACCCCATGCCTGCCTAATTTCATCGGCTCTCCTCGTGGCTTTTCTTTGGAATAAACCCTTCCCTGTCCCAGGAGGGAGTCCCTCCGCTTTTCCCCCCCTCCTCCTCCACGCACACCTGGCCATCGGTGGGCAAGGCGAACCCGAGCAGGAGCTTTGCCTGCCCTCCAGCGCTGTGATCGCCTTCCGTCCATTCCACACCTGGGGCAAGTGGAGCATTGCCCGGTGCCAGGACAGCGCGCCAGCCGGCACAGCACCGCGGCAGTATACATGCATAATTTCCCCTCTTCCTTACTCCCTATGGGTTTTTTCATCATATTCCTTTTGAATTACATACCAGTGATCATTTTGAAAGTGAAAATGACTCAACAGATTAATGAGAGTTGCTTTTGCCCGATACTTATTTGCCCTATTATCATTATCCTTGTATTACCTCTAACATTTCACATTGTTTCTAACTTTAATAAAATGTGTTCAATGACTATGGCTGCCCATATCCAATCTATCTCTCTGTCTACCTCATATGTTTTTCTACAATTATAGAAGAATGCAAGATCTTCACAAATCTGATCTTTTTTTTTCTGGATTAATTGAGTGAGTATGTCTTCTACATTATGAAATAACTTACAAGCATTTATTTAAACAGACATTTCCCCCCCCACCCAAAAAAAAAAAAAATAAAGCAAAAGAGTTTTTCTTCACCAGAATCACAGTACAAAACAAAGACACCAAAAAATCCCACTCTGAATACAAGTGACAAGAGGAGGAACCATTTTTTTCCACATCTATCATCAGTTATTCCCACATTTGGGAAAAATCTAATCAAGATTCTTTTCATGTATGAGACATATCTGGGGTCTGGGTTGAAAACAGAAAAATTAGGCACTTAGTTGTTTTAGATCATAAGTCAGACATTTGAAAAGCAAAATACTCATAGTTTTCTGTTATATTGTTTAAAGATTAGTTTTTTTCCTTTACGAAATACATCATTCCAGACAGAAAAAAAAGAAATCCACACAAACAAGCTCTTCTCTGTGAATACAGGAGAGAATTAAATAAAAAAAAAACAAACTGTCATTTTCAATAAAGATGAGCTAAAGCAGTATGAAAGATGGTGCAAGTTCTCAAATGGAATGTGAGTAGGTCAAGTGTCAGGGGAATTCCTGACTCCTAACAGCTTGTGTCCTAATGAAGAACTAAACTAAATCCCTATTGCTCCTGATGGAATATTCTCAGGCAGAGAGTATTGGAAGCTTGCCTTAGAATGCAGCACCTGCGCAGGCTGTGGGCAGTCTCAAATCAAGAGACTACCTTCATACCCCAAACATCTGCATACAAAGCAAACCTGTACTAACAGTTACTAGATGCAAAAAAACCAACTGCCCACCCCCACAAAAAAAACCCCAAAAAACAATAAAAACCCCAAAACCCAACCAAAGAAACAAACAAACCAAAATCCCCTAAACCATAAAAAAATTGAAGTTTTTTTTCTTGACTTATGTTTGTGCAAAGCTGAATCTTCCCAATGCATTTTAAGAACGGCCAAGGGAGTTAAGTGCCCATAGGAACACGAGCTCGTGTGTTTCCACCCTGTGAAGGCTGAGAACCGAGCACTTGGGAGCCTTAATGGCTTGGGAACACACAAACATGCAGTGACAGAAACTTCACCCCACGAGATCTCGACAAGCAGGAGCTGAGGGTGCTGCTCAGGTGTGTGCACAAGGAAACCTCTGCACAGCAGCAGAGCAGGGTTACTGGGGACTGGCACTTCAGCCTTGTATCCCTCACATCAGACATTTAAGCAGCTCTCATGTCTAGAACGAGTGTCCAGAATTGTACAGAAACAGGTGAAACCAAACATCTTCTAGGAAGTAAAAGTTTTGAAGGCAGCTAAGGCTCTCTGGAAAGATTGCAGGTAAGGGAAGAATATGGTCCTTAAGGGAGGAAAAATGTGGGAAAACCTATAACATCATAGTAAACAGAAAAAAAATGTATTTGGATTATAAGTTAACCATATAGTTAACTGGTTTTGTGTAATATAGATCTGAAATGAAGCTATATTTAAAGAGTTTGTTGAATAGGAATGGATGACAAACTGCCTGTAACCTTTTTTAGAATACAGACACACAAGGATTTGAATCCAGCACACCAGGTAGAGACACACAGTGTCAACATATACCCAGAGGGAAATAAAATCTGGAAAAGAGGTTTTTATACACCAAGAAGGCACGGAGGGATAAATAATGGGACATGTTCCTAGGTTTTGGATTAAACCTCTGCTGCTCAGGAAGATTATTTTAAATTAGGCACAACATTTTATATTTAAGGATATATTCTCTATGTTCTTTGGGATTGTCATTCCTGACTTCTGAATTTAGACTTGTTTTCACTGCTCTTTTACTTCCTCTGGTTTTTTTTGGTTTTGAAATTTAACAAATTACTTCAGCAACCATTTTTCCCATATTTCCTGAGTAAAAGAATACAGTAAGGTCTACTATTGCATTGTAATTCTTTATTAACCTAAGTAGTTAAAATGTTTCAGGGAAACAATTCTGTGCCTACAATTTACTTTTTATATACATATAAAGTTAGAATTATATATTATATTAAAAACCAAGAATATAATCTAATGCTAATAATATATTTCCAACTTATTTTTTTAATTTACAACCAGCTACTATTATTATTTTATTATTATTATTATAATTATTTAGAATAACTTTAATTATATAAATGTTTGTAGCAAACTGGCCTACCAGGTAGAGGGCATGGAAGCAAAAAAAGGAAAGCAGGGAACTGCATATTCTTCTCTACCTTCATGGTATTGATTCACTCCAATGTTTTGTAAGACTTTCACTACCATCTCCAATACATATAAAAAGGCAATTATTTGCATCTTCAGAAAAACGGAATTTTACTGCAAATTTTCAGTTAACTTCATGTTCTACCCCATGAACTGCACCAGTAATTTGGCACACACAACGTGGGACTTGTACATCAAAGGATTTTTCTTAACATCGAGTTGGCTCTTTAAAGGGTCACTTAGTTAACCTGTAGTGGGGAGCTTCTCAGCACAAAGGAGTAAGATGGCAAAATAATTCAGGAAGACAATAAACAAACAAGTTTAGACAACTTTCCACTGCTACATTAAGATTTCAGTAAAATTATAACCACTGAAAGCAGGACATTTAATGTGATCTATTTCTGTATTGTTCCATGCAGAACGATTTCACATGTCAAATACATCAGTTTGCAATAGGCATTGTTGTTTCACAAGAGTACCTCCAGATTAAACTTATGCTCTAAAATAAACAGAGGATGGGATGTAAATTCCTATGATTTCTTAGCTTAGAGCACTTTAAGGAAGCACAAAATTAGAATAAACTTCCTGGATCACAAAATTTAGTTACTTGTTATTACAGGTAGCATTTAATGCATTCACTTTCAAAACTGTTCATAGCCTTAGCTTAAAATAACTTTTTTCCTCCCCTCACCATTCTCCTTCAAAGACAGTTCCAAAATATATTGTTCCAGTAGACCGGGCCTTTTGCCTCATTTCCAGCTTGAGTGTATTTATAATTGTTTTCTCCCTTTTTGTTCCTGTACAAACATTGGCTTTTAGCCTAAATGGCAATATTTCTTCCAGTTTTAACCCTCCTCCTGAATATCTCAACAAAGACATGCCCTTTTGATTTGTTTAGCCTCAGATAACAAGCTCTGGCTCTTTGCAGAAGACAACCCTCCTGCTTTACTTATCCATCCAGCAGAGATTTTGTACAATTGTTTTTGTTTTAATTTTTTGATCTTGGACATAAGCAATCAAAACTAAGTGAGTATTCCAGATAAGCATCACCAGCGTCTTTATTTCTACTGGAGTTGCATTTTCAACAGTCATATCACTTTCTGGCTAAATGATTTCACTAATTTGTAATCCTGCTGTTATGTAGGACAGCCAAGTACATTTCCACCTTATTTCTTTGCTAAATTCTAGCTTTCAACAGAAGTGGGATACCAGTAGCAGGATTGTGATGACCTACTGTATGGGGGAAGGGTGCGTCACTTTATATTATCTATAATTGAATTTAATTGTACTTCTACTAATCCAGTTGAAATAAGCGATTTTTATGCAATACCCTACCCTGTATTGACAATGCTTACATATTTGTATTGTCAATAGATAAAATCAGTATTTTTACAGTATTTCTACCACAGTCGTGACGGACATTACTAAAGAAGTTCAGTGCCAAGTTATTTTAGGAACATCGCTAGTAACTACTGTGCTATCAGATATTGCAGACCTCTCTGTTGCTCTTTTCCTGTTGGAAAGCTTTTATCCATCCTCCAATAACTCAATTAATACTTGTAATTTGTAGTTTAACTATTAGTTTCTCCTGCACTGAATTTCAGAAATACTGTATCAAGTGTTTTATTCATCTAATAAATCAACTAGAAAATAGCATCTCAATTTACATAGAGTAAGAACTATATGGTATTTTACTTCCTTATTTTTTTGTAGTCCATTGAACTGTTTTAGTATATCTGTACATAAAATCTGCCTTTTGCAAAACCTGACATGGATTACAGCCATTTAATTCAATTTAATTTCAAATAAATCAATTTATTTTTATATTTTGTAAAGCCTGGTTTACAAAAAAGCCTGGTTTTGGTATGCTGGGATTCTTTACAGCCACAACCTCGTAAATACTCCACTCTTTATCAAAACTCATTTTAAATAGTGCTACCTTCTGCAGGTTCTCAACCTAACTAACTAAATATTGGCTCGTCAATATGCATACAAATATCCAGGTCTTACCATATTCTTAGCATTTTGCCCCAGTCTGTGTCTGCAAAGCTGAAGTTACTCAGACATTTCTCTGTCCAAAAACACTACAGACGAGATCTTCATTTATATTTATATAGCCAAAGCTGGGTGACAATAGATAATTGTTTATTTTATGTTATTCCAAGCAAAACCTTTCTGCTTTTTTTCTCTAATGGTTTTGAAGTTAAGAAGAATATTTTTTATGGCGTGGGTCAGACCAAAAGTCCATTTAGCTTGCTGTGGAGTCCCTGACTGTTTCTACTGCCAAATGGTTAGGGAAGAGTTTAGGAACAAGTTTTGGAACCATGCATAGTGGATTCTTCTCTTGGTATGTCCTACAAGGTTTTGGGAGTTTGCACACAAATACCTTCCTATATCAAAAGTTGCATGGCATTTCATAGATCTCCACTTTCATGAATAGAACTATTTGCTTCTTGTGATCTTTTATACCTTAGCAACCCTAACATCTTGTGATAAACAACAAAATTTAATAATGTGTTCTGTGAAGATATTATTTTTAACAACAAAATTTTCATCCATTAAAGTCATTCAGCCTGATGTTAAGAGAAATAAAAAAATGTCACTTCCTGTTCACCTTTACTGTAAGTTGCGTGATTCTTCCCTGGAAAAGATTGCATAAGATTACCTTGCATAAGTAATGCATAATTTTTGTGATGTCTCTGCATTAATTTAGATGCTGTTATCCTTTTCTGAACATTTTGGAATTCTAACACATATGCCTAGGGTTAGCCCCAGTGGTATCGGTCATGGAAAATGTCTCACTCTGGCTCTGCTGAAGTGGCTGGCCAGTACAGTCCTGTCCTCACCAGGCATGACTTCTGAGGAGCTTGAAGCAGGCAATATGCCAAATGGATGATGAGCCTCTGAACAGCAGGATCATCTGCATATGGGAATGCTGAGGACAATTATTTTCTTGCATTAATTTAGAACTTCCCTCGCTGCAGCTTGTGTTAATTACCTTTTACATTATTCGTTTCTGTGCAAATACCTTTCCAAGAGTTGAAGATGGCAGTAAGAAGCCCCTCTAGTCCTGTCTCTTCAGGCAAAAAAGAACCAGCTGCTTCAGCCTCTCTTCACACATCATATGCTACAGCCCCTGGCCACCTTGGGTACACTGCAGAATCCCTTCTCAGAGCAGCCACACCAAAGGAAACCATAGTCTGCACAACCCACTTTCAGTATCTGAAAGTGAATGCTTAGAGAAAGTGTAAAGCAAGTTGGAAGTGATACTGATCTAGTGTATACTCAAGCATCCAGTAATCTGTGAGTAAACATGTCTTGACTCACTGGTGGTACCTTTGTGCTCAAAAATCTTTTTTTTTTTTTTTTTCTTTCAGTAGTCCCCTTAAGCCTTTCCAGTCATGTTGTACCTACAATATTCCAAACATGGTCTTCACAGCAGTTTCTCTATTGGTGCAAATCTATGCACATGTGCTTCAGGATCTATGCATAATCACCTTGAATTAAAAATAAAAAATTTTGATATGGGATTTGACAGTAACATTTAAAAGCAAATTAGTATTTTTTCTTTAATTATGCAGCTGCAGAAAAGCAGTAAATTCTTAAGAAGAAAATCACAGGCTTGGAGGAAGGTTACCAAACAATATCATGACTGTCATATTTTGGTAGAATTAATCAGCTTTGTAAGACCCTAGATACTATTTTGCTAGTCCCAAGTATATAATGAAATTGCCATTTTAATTTATTTCCTAGTTTAGATCATCACATTCTTACATGATGATAAACTTCTCAGGTCAGAGGTCACATCTTCCAGTGGTGTTATTTAGAGCACTGCAATTTATCCTGTCACATGGAGAACCTGGGTTGGATTGCTGCTTAAGATTTACAGTTACTGGCCTAAGGTACACAAAGTTGCTACCAGGACTATGCGGAAAAAATTCTGTAAATAGCCACATGCAGGACAGAAATACAGAACAATTCTAGCTAATTTTGATACAATCATGATCTTCTGGAAATCGTGTTCTAGTTTAGGCTGTAGAAGGAACCTTCTGCTTCATGTTTTAATGAGATACCTACCAAGAGGTCAAGACAAAGATAGCAGCCTTCACCTCTGAAGTGATAAGGAACAGCAGATAACAGCAGTTTGAACAGCTGCTGCCCCTGGAAGCAGAAACTCCCACCTTCTCAACACCCTGCCAGATCATGAGCAAAAGAAATCCAATCACGATACACAACAGCAAAAATCAGTCACACAGTGTTATGCTCTAAGTATTATACAACTATACTGATTTACTTATGTAAGTCCACTCTTAGCTGATCATTTGTGTGACTTATGCAGCTGCCTCACAATGAGTAATGACCTGCAGCAGTTACTTGGTCATCAGTCCCCGTAGGCATTTTTCTGCATTGCTGTTCCAAAGTTTTGAATAATAAAGCAAAATCAGAACTTTTCATAGTGAATGTTTAAATAACTGTGCTCCACCTTTTTAGCAAAGACTTACTTATGCAATTTATATACATATATACCTTATCCATATATATTTAATCAAAAGCAAAGAGCGGAACACTGAAGATGCTTATTAGTTACATATAAAGAATTTAATCCTTCAGTTAGCTCCTCTTTTCAGCCCCCTGTCCTGGAACATTGGCAGTGTGAGACAGTATCACTGCCACAGAAACAAAAAAAAGATGAGAACAAAGGAAAGAGAACCTGAAGATATTAAAAACAATATAGAGACTGTGCTACTGAAATTCAATCTCACCCCCAATCCCTTTATATAAATTCATCTAGAGCTGAAGAAGGAACAGCATAGTTTTAAAAAGAGCCATATGACATGGCTTTTAGACTCTGAAGTTGAGATTGTCAGTAATTGATGAGTTAAAAGTTTGCTTTATTTCCTCATAAGCCAGAAAGCTCTTTAGGACCCCTAGACACAAAACAATCTAAGATAACAGTGTCTGTTATTTTGTTATTAATTTTAAAATGATCCCCCCTACTTGCTTTCTTGCATTTCAGTTGCTTTCTGTTTTATGTGGTTTTCTTGTTTTTCTACAGTCACAGTATATTTTATGTTTGTAAGCTGAAGGATCATCAGTCAATTTTATACTCAGAGTTTTTTAAAAAGCTGTTATTTAGGGGAAAAGGTCTTACAGTCAGTAAAATAATCAAAATTAAAAGGAAGTCAATAGAAAGAAGGATACATTTTAGTATGAGATAAACCACTGCAGACAATTGGAAAACCTTTGAAAAATCTTTATGCATCTTTGTCATTTCAGTGGTGTTTTTATCCTTGTGCAATACATCTATTTTTTGGTCAAATATATAATTTTTCATGGATATTGATCAGATGGAAAGAAGTCCTGAAACTTAATTACGTTTCTTATTTTTGCTTTTCCTGAACATGCAAATTAGGTCCTAATCTGAAGGATTATCTTTGGAAAGGAAAATTTAAACCTAAACGTTCGTGCTAAAACTTTGACTATATTTACCCAAGTAAGGGCAGAAATACAGTGTGACTTATACAAATAATAGTCAGCATTACAGATCATACTGTAACTTCATTAAAACCATCGAAAGAAGTAGTACAGAATTCAGCTTCTTTTATGTTTTTGCCCGGTATTTGAATTTCATGAGACTTAAGCTTTCACATAACTTTCCATTCTATTGGTTTGCAGCTATTTATACTGGAAAATTGATAAATGTATATGCATGGAGTTGAAGAAAACCCAGCATTCCAGACCTGTTTAAAACCTGTTCAAGGGGTAGAAAGGGTGTTCAGAAGCTCCCTTTAAGCTTCTTTTATAAACAGAGAAATTACTGTATCTTGCAAACTGAGATAATCATCCATAATGTCTGATAATCCTGCAGATGAAACAAGCAGTGCACCCAAACAAACAAACAAACCTTGATTATTCAGCTTGAGGCTGAGGAGTGATAACAACTAATCCCCCATTCTGTCAGCTCCTGTTGTCACTGTCTCCTTCCAGCTCTCAGTACTGGGGAGTCAGCGCTACATCGTGCTCGAACGATGCTCACGTACAGCTAAAGTGTAGGGCTGGGTTAACAACTGCAAATGAAATCAAGGTGAGTGCATGTTCTAGATGGTTTTTTAAAAATCAAGATTTATGACTTCTGCTTTTGGTAAGACATCCTGTAATTGTTGTATTTTCCTCCTCCACCTACTCTCATTGTGCGTAGATGAATACTCATATAATTAAAAATACCTTGCCATGACTATTTAAAAAGACAATACCCTGATAATTACATGTAAGGAACAAACATATATGCTAAACAGGCGTAGGGTATCTGAACGTGCTTTATTCCAATGCTCTCTTCTACTCTATGTGAAGTCCTTCAAAGCTTCACATTCACTAGTTACAGTGTAGAAGAGACACAGTATTCATAGCCTCATGTAAATCTTGTATCACCCTCCAAAACTGTATCAAATACACCAATTTGCCTGCTACAGTGATACATCAGTAACTAAAATTTTCGCAAGTATATATACATTTTTCCACAATGCCAAGGTGTAGTCTTGCATGCAATGGCCCACCAAGCCAAGCTTTTAATTTCTTTGTTTCTGTCCATAACCACAAAAGACTGAGCTCATCCATGCAAGCAAATAACCCCTAAAATTGCTGTGAAGTTAGTGTCTCTGTATGGATATTTAGCAAAAGACATTTACAGTTCTGTAACCGCTGGTGAACAGGTGAAGCTGAACAAGGATTTTGTTAATCGCTTTTTTTTTTGGTAGCATCTTTCTTATACCAGTAAAGATGTAGCAGCTAACAGTTGTTTGCATTATGCTGGAGTAATAACATATTAATATTTTATTCTAAACAGAATTCCTTAATTCACAGTAGAACGTATTCATGAAGTCCAGTTCTCTTTCCAGCAATCTTTTAATTTATGATTGTGCCAGAGGAGGTTAAATGTGTTTTCCTGGGATGATTTTCTAGCCCAGGAAAATTACATAGTTTATTATGTTCCCAAAGTAGGATAATTATGCATAAAGTTCTCTGATTTGTTTGGTTGTTTTTTTTTTTCTTTTCCTGTTTTGGTTTGCTTTTGTCATTGCTGCTTTTTGTTAGTTGATATGTGTACGTGATTTCTTTTGGCTGTTTGCAAGGGACACATATCCCACATGCAGAAGCACTAGTTTGTAGGCAGGCAATAGACTGTAGAAAGCAGTTTTGAGGTTTTTCTAAGAATATTAACTACACTACCATTCACTCAGTGCTATAAAAATAATGTCATATTCTAAGATAATGTCATAATCTAAGATTACTTAAAAAGTAGCACTGTAATGTATGTAACATACTAAGCTATGCTATTTTGATTTCAAGAAGGAATGTCTTATGTTCTCATAAGCTGCGTTAGAGGTCTGGAGGACAGGTTCTTCTTGCTGTAGTTAAAACACTGCACAGAGAAAGTGAGGCAAAGGATGGATGGAAGGTATTTTACAGCCTTTCCATTCTCAAGGTTTCTGTCTAAACAAAGCAGGATTCCTAGGCTCAAAGTTGAAGCATAGTTTTGGTTACATGGCAGGACTTTCCTGAAGCAGCAGGTTCTGCTGAAGTTCCAGACATTGTGCCAAGCAGAAGTGATTTATAGAACTTGCAAGTAAAAGCCCAGACATGTACACTCACCCAAACTGGGACCCTTCCTGGAGCTTTTTTGCAATGCAAAGTTTGCAAGAGACTGGGATGGCTGAAAAAACTTCCCCGAATTGTTTTGATCTTCATAGAGTCTTTCCGTTCAAAACTTCAGGAAGGGACAGATGCCTGCATTTTCAGCCCACGGGCCCATGACCCTGAAGAAGGTAGGTGAGCTACATGGTACAGCTAGGTTGTGCAAAAGACTCCTCTTACAACGAAGCGGCAGCTGACTGAAGAGCTGCCCTCAATGCCCCCGGGCTTGGATTGCCCCATAGCTGTGAGAAAGCTCCTAAGATGTGCTGGACAACCTACACGCACAATGCCAAAATGTTTCAGTTGTTGTTGCTTTTTGAGCGCTTCCTCCTCTCCCATAATATTGATGTTTCTCATAGCACAGCGCTTTACTCTGAAGTGCCAATAAACGTGAGGTTGCCTATCCCCTGCCCTCCCTTCACAGCAATCTTCCTGCATGTTCACTCTAGCTTGACTTTCAGTGTTGGCTAATCAAGGTACAAACTGCACTGCACCCTGAAAGGGATATTTGTCCCACTAAATCCTTTTTACTCCAATTTCCAACATTTTCTACATACATGCCTATTTGTTGGAAAATTCTCCCAACCTTCACAATACTAGACTACTTCTCTGCCAGCTGATAAGAAACAACAGACAAAAAAAAAGAAATGAGATATGACTGATCATGTTTTTAACTGGCTGTAATGCAAAGAATATTTTGAAAATAAAGAATACTTGCAATTAAATCCTATGAGGTTTCTGTGCAAAACAAAAAGATTGTATATTCAAAGTTTAGTCTACAATTGCACATGCTGTCCCTCTGCAGCTGCACTACCTCTAGGTATCCAAGTGTCCCAACTATATACATGCATATCCAGTTAATCCATATGTTTATGAGTCTCTCTATGCATATACTCACCTGCAAAAGATCCAAAGAATAATCTGACAAATGCATGAGTCTGTACTGAAATCACATGCACAAATACGTGTCATACTTCAAATGCTTACTCTGCAGCTGTATGTGTAAGTTGGACAAAATTTTGTGTAGGGATGCAAAGATGATATAACACATCTGTTCCACTTTTTCAGCAACCACAGCAATTGCACTGTATGATTAGAGGGCTAAAAATTATTTTAGTATGCCTGGCCCACTCTTAGAAATTCCTAGTACTTGCATGTTAGTGAAATTAGGGAATTCTGAAAGGGGATATTAATGTGTTTTGCACATGACAGTGGCAGGAAGAGGAGAAAAGGTAGGTTGAACCAGAAGTGGAAAAATACCTGTTGATTATTCTGTTCTACCTGCAAGCAGACAAAACCAAAATTACTCTCTTTTTGATACTTTTCCTGTGAGCAAATGCTATTTTGATAATTTTTCCACGTCATGTCACTTCAATTTACTAAACAATTTTTCTTTTGAAAGGTTAATTTTAAAATGGCTGACACACCCCAACAGGATAAATACAACTTGCTAGTCAAAATACTTGTTTTTTACTAAATTTTCTTTAAGAGAGACAAAAGGGGAATAGAACTTGAGAACAGACTGAAAGACATCCAGCAACCTTCAGTTTACATTTGTCTGATGATTTCAGTTAAACCAGATGGCACTTCTTAGCATCAATAAATCTAACAGTTCTTGGTAGTCCCTGAAGAGCTGCTTGGCCAGTCAAGATGAGACATGACAGAGGCTCAAATGCAGAGATCGAGACTGTGCCTTTACTCCCCTCTTCAATTTACAGACCAAATAAAAATGGTGTGGCAACAGCAACAAAAGAGCTCTTCATATAGAAGAGAATCCTGACCTTCTCTATCAGAAAGTACCTTTTCATACTACTTAGTTCCTGCCACTTTCAAATGAATGTTCCTTCATCTTGCCCAGAACAATGGTTAATCCTTTTGTAAAACAAAGGTTTGGAGGAAGACTTAATATGCAAGTTAAAGTTTTTATAAAAGATAACATACCAGCTATTTTAGGGACAAGTATCTGAGTTATTAACAGACAACTGATTTTCAAGGTGTGGTCAACAGATTCCTGTGAGCACTTCTCTACAATTAGAACTTAGTTTTTTTTGTATGAAGAACAGCTGCACACCACATACTTGTTCCTGCCAGCTGCTTGTAAATCATGTTTTTTAAAACACACTTCCCCCCCCCAAGTTGTTACCATGTATGCAATTGTTGTGCTAACATGAAGAATGATACATAAAAAAAGGTCTGTGCAAGGAATCCCATTACCCATTTAAGATCTCTCCCACAGAGATAATTAATACATTTTACAGCTGGATTACTGCCTGAGACAGAAAGTTGAGCAGGTATGGAAAGGACTTAGTTTGAACAGTAGAGTTGTTAAGGAATATTTTCACATCATGAAATAAGACAAAACATGAAGAGTAAGAGATTTAATGATCAGTGAAAATTATGACTGAACCCAGCTCTTACACTTCTTTTCTTTCTCAGAATTAAGGAAAACATCAGGTTTAGGTAATTGGTAGCATATTAAAACAAAAATATATGCATTGCACAAGGATAAAAGCAATACTGAAATTGCAAAGATTTTCTTTCCTGTAAGAAATTAAAATGATGCATTAGTGAAAAAGTGTAAATGGGAATACTTTAGTAGTCAAAATAAATATTTAATAAAAACCACACACCCAAGACAAAGTATCAAAACAACAGAACTTAGTATTTGAAAGGATACTACCTACATTGCCTTGTGTTAAATACAACTAAATTCAGTGGCTAAATTATTATCACACTGCCTTAAGCAAACATTGCTTATATTAGTGTTGTAAAAAGTAATGAGAATAGAAATACTGTTTCAATGACAGAAATAGTAAAACCAGATTGCTATAAACAAGGAAGAATTTACTACACCAAGGAGTTAATCCACAGCCGTTGATATAAAGTCAACAAGGACTACTGCATAGCATACTGGTTACTGTACCAAAGTGCATTTCTCAGCATTCAATGAACTGGGGAAGAAGTGACAAAACCACCCTTTTTAATACAATTTTTAAAAACAATCAGATGATTGACAGTTGAAGAAACCCCACAAATTTCCTGAAAAATATAAAGCAGAGTCTAAAGATCTGAAGAGCACCCTAAGATTTCTTACCAGGTAAAAGAGTACAAACCATTAGCACTGTAAGTAAAGAACATCTAAAAGTTAATATATCATTCCATATTTAGAATGCAACTGAAAACTTTAGTGTGTTGTTGCATCCTCCTATACTACATCCAGTGGCATTTTGATGACTTTGTTAAGTTCTGGAAACAAATAATGCAAAGAAAAACTGTTTTTCTTGTATAGCAGAGGTCTAGAAAAATTTCAGCTGATGTGTAAACTGAAATGTAGATAATGACAATACAAACAGATTTGTTGGGGGAAAGAAGCAGTGTCTAGCTTATCCCACTAATTTACCATTCACTGAGTCTTTGAAAGTAGCATTACTTAATATCCCTGACTACCAACCATTTTTATGAGTGCTACTTTCTCACTATTTAGGATTCTGCATGGAAGATTTTTCTCAACCCTTTATCCTTCAATTCCCACCCATCCCTCTCTCATATTTAAAAGTTGTGGTTTTCTCACATACAGCATTGTAATGCCTTTTGCCGCTTGATAAGTGATATGCAGTCAACATTATTTCTATTTTCAAAGCACTGAGAACACTTTCCAGTTGGCTCACAAATTAAACAATAATTAAAAATAGTATTCTCCCCTTATTCTTTTGTGACATGGTAAAGACTATTCACCATTTAATATACGTTCAATTTCTTCTAGTCTTTTCAATGCAGCAACTCTTTTTTTCTCAATGTCTTTGATTTCTTTTGTAGATTTTTTGGGAGTCTCTTTGTCCACACTGCTTTTCTCTGTTGGTTTCTTATTTTTTGAGTGCTCTTTCTTGTTATCAGCTGTTGACTGGGTGGTTGTCTTCTCATTTTTTGCTTCTTTCAAGTTCTGAATTGAACTTTTTTTTGCTTCTGTAGCTGCATTCCCATCTGATGGAAGTGATGACTGCTCCATAGCACCGAGAGATGCAATTTTACTTCTAACTATGTTTAGATGACGCTGAATATACTCTTCATGAGGTGCCAGTGCTAGGGTTTCAACCAGACATTTTTCTGCCTTTATTAAATCTCTTTCTTCGAAATAAACCACACAAAGGTTATGTTTTCCTTGTACATTGTTGGGATCCAGTTCCAAAATTTTTTCAAAACACATTTTTGCTCCAACAATATCCTTCTTTTGGTTCATAAGGATATCTCCTTTCAAAATCAGACCTTTGGTATGATCAGGGTAGTATCTCAGTAGGTCTTCCAAGACAGGCAAAGCCATCAATTCTTTTCCTGTCTGAGAATAAAGCAGGGCCAAATTGAACAAAGCACTTCGGAAGTTTGGCTGTAACCTTATGGCCTTCTTCATCCATGCCTCTGCTTCCATGTCTTTTTTGTCATCCATTGCTAGCATACCCAAATTGAAGTATCCATTTGAATCCTGTGGTTCTTCTTTCACATAATGCAGTAGTCTTTGTTTAGCTTCAGGCCTAAGTCGAGCATCACCTACATGACAGAAAATGCATTTAATTCTCAAGGTATTTCCTGAAGCATTTATTCTGAAGGATTTTTAGACTGTAAAATGCTAATCTTTATACAAATTAAAATGCAACTGTAAAAGGGAAAGGGTTTAAAATGCTACTTTTTATCATAGCTATGTAACAGCAAAAGATATTTATTTTCTTTACAGAATGAAACTACATACAGTTGACTTGCAGCCAGAGTCAGCATCATTATCTATTAGCTGCTGAATGATTTAGGTTTGGTATAACAGATACAAAAGATGTCTCTACAAGCTTAAAAGTAGTTATTCTCATGCACAGTTGAGCAAATGGAATCCAGAGAAGATGTCAGTTCTGACTAACCAGCCCTTACAGAGGCAAACTTTGAGTGGAAGATCTCATTTTAGATATCATTTAAATAGACTGAAAAAGTTTCGACAGAGATCACATAGGGTAACTTCTACTGTAGCCAGACTAAGATATTGTCTAACACCAAAACAATAAAACCTGTAATCCCCATATTTTAATTTGCATCAAAGTTTAAAAAACATTTAGCAAAACAATTTTATCTGACAATACCAGGATTATCTAGATGAGTTTGTGATCTGTGCTATTTTACTGAATAATACAGTGAACACATTTTTAGTAACAAATTCTGGACACAAATTTACTGAAAGATAGGGGAGATGCTTTCATCTGCCCTCTTTCACCCCCTGAAACAGTGTTGCACTGTCCAGCATGAGTAACTGAATAGAAACATAACTCAATAGTTAATGTTTCTGCTTGCTTGAAGCTGCTTGTACTTCTACAGATAAGGAACATAGCATGTCTTGAACTACTAACTTACAATGTGAGGAGAGATGGAAAATTATCAAGTGTCTTCAGCTTCAATCAACTGTTTTATCTTTCTTAGGGGCAATTTACCATCTCAACAAAAGAGAAACAAATTTTAGCAGTTCACTTGCCAAATACTCTTTTCAACAGCCTTAATTTACTAAGGGCTCACCCTTACCCACAGACCTACACGTATGAAAAAAAAAAAACCTCATGAAAATCCAGCTGAATTCATCCTAATTTGCAGTATGACAGAGGAACCTATGAAAACATTCATATTTCTAGAGCTTGATTTAAGACCAGAGACATAAGCTGGATTTTTAAGTCAATAATTAAATCAATCACTATAAAATGCAAACCAGGTATTACAGATATTTTACTAAATATTATCTTTAAAGATTAAATAGGCATAGTTTTGAAGATGTTTGTGTAACACTATTCTTTATACGCGTAAGATATTATACTGTAAAATAGCACTTGTATTAAAGATGCTAATCAGCTAAGGTGCACATACACTTTGCACAAATTCCATACACTACAAATTACAATGCTGTAATAAATAAACTGTTTATTTCTTGATTATGCTATGTACTTCTCCTTTCCAAAAACAAACCAGTTAATAAAAAAAAAAAATTAAATAGTATGAATCCTATAAATGCAAATATGCAATATGTATAAAGGGGACAATTAACATACCAGATTCCTGCATTAGCAGTGCTGAGTTGAATAATGCCAGTTTATGTGTTGGGTTGAGTTCTAGTGCTCGGTTGAAATTCTTCAGGGCTTCTGTTGGGTCTTTCAGTTCAATGTAAACAATTGCCAAGTTGTACCACAGGTCTGCATTGGTTCTGTCTAGTTCTAGAGCTCTAAGGTAAGCTTCTTTAGCTTTCAGAGGTTTGTTCATTTTTAGAAGTAATTCTCCCCTGTTGAAGAACCAGATTTAACCTTCAACTTTTATTGTTACTCATATGAAAATAATTGACAGGTGTTTTGAAAGTTTGCCTTCCTACAGACAGTATCAGGTAACTGGTTTTTTTTTTTTTTTATTTTGTTAGTTTTAAGCACAAAACAACACAAGAACCTCTTTTTACATAAAGCTTTCAGCTCTCAAAAATCTGTATACAACAAATGCATAAGCAGGACAAGAACAAAAAAAGAAGTGATCAAGGGTTCCTGACTCGGCTCTGTAATTACACTGCAACAGCTATAGTTCAGGCAACTTTGAACCCCCTAAGTGCCAGTGGGAATTACAACAAACAAAACACTGGACAGAAGCCTCAATACCCACATCCACATGACTCAACGAAAATGCAATTAATGTCAACTAAATTGTTAAGACTTGCATTTTCTGGACCATCTTCAACAAAAAGTTTAACGAAAGTTCCATGACTCACACTAACCAAAAGCTTTTTAGTTCAAAACTAAACTAGGAGATTAGAAATTTGAGTTAGAGATTCATAAAGAAATCTAATGGAAGTGTCTTTCTCTACAATGTTTGAATACAGAACCTACATGGAGATATGCCATTTGAAGCAGGAATTTAAAAGAACAGAACTTATAATGAATAATTGATTATTGTTCCAAATCTTCATCTTCTCACTTGGAAATGAAACCATTTCAGCAGCTAATTGAACTGTATGAACTAAATACCTTTCAGAGAACTGCAAATACAAAAAAGGTTGATTCAAGAATATGTATCTCTAAAATTAGAAAATATACCTGCTGATGTAAGCCTGCTTGAAATCCGGCCTCATACTAATTGCTTGTCGATATAACTGATCCGCTTCTTCAAGGCGAGATTCGTTTGCTCGAATTAAGTTTGCGAGATTGATATAAACATTTAGATGGTTAGGAGCAACTCTTGCTGCATACTTTTTGCCTGGAATAATCTGTCAAAGAGAATACATGTAGCAAACACAGATGAGCAAAAATATGAAAGATGACCAGTAGAGAACTCCTTTTCACTCTGGCCACATTTGTTTAAGGTACTACTGGACATTAGTGTGCAGGCTCTTGATAATGACAAAGAACAGTAATTCTTTTCCAGAAAAATCATATCCAAAAATAAACAGAATATTTTTTTATTCTTTATTTCTATGAAAACATAGATAACTTGTACAATATTTAAGATACCACTCAATTAAGCTCTGTTACTGCTTACTTGGGCTTATCTAGATAGCCACTGGAAACACACCAGACCTTGAAAAACTTTCCCCATTCAGACAAAAATATTTCCTAAAGCCTAAACTGACATTCTGTCAGACATTTTCATTCGTTTTTACTATCCTTCAGCCTAAGGTAAGCCAATGATTTGCCAACTGATATAGCAAATGAAAAGTAGTCAGGAAAGATGAAATGCTATGACATTGCAACTGCTGCACTCTTCATACTTTATCCATTTAGAATCTTCATACTGTTTCACAATACAAACTTTTAAAGCCATGCTTCTACTCAAATGGCTGCTTGTTCATTTTTGTTGCCAGTCTCACTTTAACCACAGCTTTTATTACCTTCACACATTCTCCAAAATACTACTCTCTTTTTCTCTAAAGAGCTTGAACAAGTAAAATTTCCTCGGTATAAATATAACTTAATGAATGGGAAAGGTAACAAAAGACATGTTTATAAAAGCATGTTCAGGCAAAGATTTTTTTGTTGCTGCAGTGACTATCTTCTCCAACACTGTATTTAAGCCTTCTCTGAAGGGCTTAGAAACTCAGTCACCATCAATGTAGTAGCAGTAAGTAAAAATAAACCAGTTGTGACTAGAAACTGTAGGTTTTGGCTGCTGCTTTCTTTTAAACCCTCAATTTCAGAAAAAAAACCCCAAAACACAACACAGCAGTGTAACAGTTGTAGCAGAGTTCTAAGTCAGAATTTTTTTAACAGCCATGATTGTATACGGCCTATTTTTTTCATAGACAGGTTTTAAAAGAACACTGACAAACTTTAAAGTATACAGCCACACAGAGATACAGGAAAAATACAAAAAATATATCATGAATATAGGTTCCATCCTGTGGTGGTAGATAAAGTTACTAATTACCTGTGGCATCAATGATTTGGCAATCATATATGATTCTTCAGCTTCTTTAGTTTTGTTTAGGTTCTTGTAAGTTCTTCCTACATTCATGTGGGCACCAATATCATCTTAAAGAAAAGAATGGTTTTTAAATTATTTCCATGCACTAAGCATCATGAAATTAAACACCTCTGGATTCAGAGTAGCATGAAGTACAGGTACTCTGATAGAACATCCCCATCACCAAAAGAACAAAGTAATTCTATAATTTTTCATCCTAATTATGAAGCTAATAATTTAACCATGAACTAAAGAGGGATTATAAAATTACGTGGGAAACCGTAAAAGATTTGAGGTCCTATCATACTTCCACGTATCTATCTTTAATTTCTTGTTATAATAGAGGCACATAAATTGAAGGTTATTTATTAATCTTCTAAAAGGAAAGGCTGTCTAGCACTACCTAGAACTTCTTTTGCAACAACATGTAAAACGGACTAAATGTGCATTTTGACATTATCTAGATATTTTGATTTTCTTACACACTTCCTTAGTTTTAAATAAAAAAAGAAGTAGTATTTATACTCCATAAGAAATCACAGTTTAAGTTAATTCCTAAAGAATGACATACAAGGAATAGTTTCAAAAATATTTGCAGCTTTTTATAGATAGAAACCTTTTCTGGAGGACTTTTATAGTTTATTTCCAAAAACCCTGGATCAATTAACTTACTGTATGACACTGTTTGATGTTCAGTTGAAGCAAAACAATCCACTGAGATGCTGTTAAGTAAGTTAAATATACTGAAATACCAGGAGTGCAGAGATGGCAACTAGTCAAAGCTTTACCTGGTTGCACTTGTGTGGCCTGTATGAAAAACTGCAGGGCTCTTTCAAAATTTTTTTCATTTTCTAGTGCATGCCCCACATTGTTCCATAGTTTTGCATTGTTCTTATTTACCTAAAACCAGAAAAAGATACCAAAGCATAGGGTATTAAGCTGAAATTACTTAACTGACTTTCTTATATACAAAGAATAAAAATCCACTACATGCAGAATGATTGTATTGACCTTGCTGTGCAACATCAATCTGTTTTAGTTATTTACCCATAGAAATACCATACATCTTAAAATTCAATGTAACTGTTATGGGATGTTTTGCAAACTGTCCTATCATGCCATATGAACTTGGAGGAAATTATCCTATGCATCAAACTTTTTGTAGATTTTTGTACTGAAACATATCCTGCTTTCATCCAGAAAAGAGAATAAATTCAACTGCTTTGACACAAGAATTATTATCTACTTTGTGCACATGAATTTCTATGTGTGCATCACATTGCTTTTAAAGCATTCCCAAAAGCAACTAATTAGATGCCAATACTAACAATACAATACTAATAATGTGCCAAAACAAGGGTAATTTTTGTCCATTTTTATCATGTTCCACTGCAGCTTTTTAAGAACAGCAACAGGAACTTCCCATTATCCTTTCCAAACAGAATACAGTACCTTTAAAGCAGACATAAACAAAGTGTACTCCGACTCCCAATCCCAGTTTCTGTGCAGTGTTTTTAAGGCATGAGTGAACAGCACCGCAGCCAAACAAACCCAAGAAATTTTTCTTAGCACACTATTAAATAAAACAAACAAAGACTTGTAAGCACACCAACAATTCTGATTTTTATCAGAATAAGTATCTCATATGCTAAAAGGCAAACAAAGGACCACATTTGTGACTAGCACACTCCAGAGTTTGAAAGGAAACAACATTCAATATCAAACTAATTTTGTTTTTTTTACCTGATTTTGTTGTTATGACTATGAAACTCCCTTAATAATAACAAGCCCAATTCACGTAATAGAATTTGTATAGAATGTATACAAAAATTATACTTCTCTTAAAACTTATCTGTAATTCAAGACAATAAATATGATGCCAAAAGTGAGGTTCTCCAAAACACTATACAAAATGTTACAAAATGCAAAAAACTACTAAAATATCACCTCATACATTTGTTTCATACCAGAAAATTCCACACATATTTTTACTGCACACATTGTCAATCTTTCCCACACTGCAGAACACAACTAAATGGAGAGGTCTGTGGAGACTACCCAATCTTCCATAAGCAAATGTAATCCTAGCGCTATTGTAATATCTAAATAGGAGAAAGGTTTAGTGTCTTTCCAGCAATTTTATTCTTAAAGCAGCACTCTGTGGCAAATATCACTCTCTCTGACAAGCTTGTCAGGAATAATCTTCATTTTGTGCAGTTTATTCTTCTGGAGTTTAAACACGACAGATACAAAACATACACTTTAACACGCTGATGATTTGGTTTCTGAATTCTAATTCAACTATAAAAAGATTTCAAACATTCAATAGCTTTCCCACAATTATGAGTATCATTTTGTTTCTAAAAAAATCTCATTCTTGAGTGGACATACAAGTGTTCACCATTAACAGGTATTACACTTGACCTATGGAAAAGTCGTTTACTCTGCTACCTACTTCACAGGGGTTTACTAAAAATGGAAAGGTTTTTTCCTCCTCCACTTCTTAGATAAAAAATGCATCTTTTGATTACCATTCTTGGATTTAAAAATACTAAAGAAGTGGAACTATAAAATTAAGAGAGTAATTCTAAAACACTATTAAAACAATCAATGAGAGCTGGCATATACAGTAATCTTTATGACCATCAGGCTTGTAAGGAAGTTTTTTCTTTCCACGTATTTCTAAAGCAAGAAGCCTTCTCTTTCTCATTTGAGAGAGCTGATTTCCAATATTTTTGTATTAAATGACATTACCTGCCTAATTTTTCTTCCCAGCCATCCTGTCCTGGTTCCTTGCTTTATTCCACATCACTTCTATTTTTACTGCCTCATAGTGGGATTTGTGAGAGTATTTTCTCCACACTCCCACAAGGTATCACTAATTTCTCATTATCCAGTTGCTGTCAGCTTCAGCAGCACCAGTTAGCGTAAATTTTACTGCAGGGCCTCATCTCTAACAATAGCAGAAAACAGAGACTGCAAATTGCTGCCTTTCCATTTGTCTGAACTGGCGTCAGGATGCCACTGAACTAAGAAGGGAAAAGCATCCACATCAGTATGTCCAGATCAATGTAGAAGATATCAGAAAACACAAAAGTGTGTTCAAAACATGCTTTTAGAGCACAGTTTTTAAGGAGAAATTGTTAACCAAAGAATTCTTTAGTTTAACAAATACGGAATGGCTCTGATAGACATTCTTAGCGTGGCATTTCTGAAAATTTAATCTTTTACTGATTAAATTCTCAGAAACTTTAATTTGCTAACACACATGCATTGTATAAATTTCAGTCAGTAATCAACTCTGAATAAAGTTAAACCAGTTTGACTTATACTGATCCCTTATTTTCATAAAAGATAACCACATTCATGGTTATACAAGCTTTCCCATTAGGGGTTTTTATCAGTATGAATTTATTTACCTTTTATTTGATAATTTCTTCCATCCATGTGCTACTAAAATGCAGAATCCCATGCTAGGAACATACAACACTCGTTCTGCTACTACAAATCCAACAGGGAAAAACAGGTTTGATGCAGGAATGAATGGCAACACTATTAAGCAGAGTGCCTAGAAAAGAAATACAAGTAACATTAGTAATCAAGATTTGATAGTGACAAATTGTATCCAAGAAACAATTTACAAATTACAAAAATAATCCCACAAATCCAGACATACATAATAGATAGTTGGCCTTTTTTTTTTTTTTTAATATTCAGATCTATTTTACATTGAGACCGCTCTGAATATGGCAAGTAGTAACCTGCAAATGACTCTATTCCTTACTTAAGCGCTTGCACGTCTTTTTGCTTTTCTATACTACAGAAAGAGGAAAAATCAATAGGATCGTAGGATTAATTAAATTCAAAACAATGTTTTAGTAAGAGTTCCAGATAAAGAAACGAGATGGTGTAAGAACCTTGGACATTATCTGACAATCAAAAACTTGTATCAGCTTATTTGAGGCATAAAGCAGCTATTTTTACAATACAATGGAATCTGCTTTGAGCTTCTGAAAAAATGTGAACAACAAAAATCAGAATCAGGCACTGAATAAACATCAGTGTTTGGACAGAGCGCTAAGAGTACCCCAAAGTATCTGAAATGACAATTGAACTTAAGAAGCACACAATTGCAGTTCTCAGGTCGGGGACAGACTTCTTATCAAAAACTGCATTTATTAAAAGACAAAGAAATCCATCTGCTGTAAAGAAAAGGGACATGACCATTTGCTTTAAGTCCTGGGTGATTGTTAAATAGTGGCTTTCCCATCTCTGGTTCCAGAAAAGACATGAATAATTATTTCAAAATATCTGGCCTCCAAATTACAAACCACCCCCCCCCGCCCCACCAAAACCAAACCTACAGAAATGGAATGTTTCTTTAAATAAGGAGGAATTTTCTAGAAACTTTCAGTACAACTGGCTGTCTAGATTTAAGCATGACATTAACTGCCTCTTCCATGCTAAAACTGTTAAACAATCCAGTTTGAAAATCAGCCTAGGATTACAGACATAAAAATACAACACTGATTTAAAACTTCAACTAAGATTTTCTTGCGTATTTCAAGGATATTTCAAGAATATGCACATGGATCATTAACACAGCTCAGCTGCTGATCCATAGCACTTCCTTTAGCTCTATGAAAACAAAAACACAACTGAGGCTCACAATATACAGAATACATTGCTTACTTGAGGATATTAATGGCTTACTGGAATGCAGCAATAGGCTTTGGCCTATCATATTGTTTCATTTTGTAGTCCATAACAATTAATATTTAATACAAAATATTGTATTCCCATTTCCTCTGAAACTAGCTCCCAGGCACTTCGGTATCATGTCTGAAGAAAATCAGCATCATATTGAAAGTTACATGTATAACATAGGTACAGATTTAAGGGAAAGTTGCATTAAACCAGGATTATACTGTGTCAGGTGACATTGAGGTTTGCATGCTGCAGTGAATGATCTCAGAAAATCCTTCCTATAAAAGGCACTTGGAATAATAAAAACATATGTAAAAATACCATCCTCAAACAAAAACTAACACCAACATATGCTGACAAACCCACTACCCTATCCTATATAAGCTTCACCGGGTAGGGAATAAACAGAAATGCAGGGAAATAAACAGCTTTAAAATTCAAGAGCTGGCCTATAAAAAAAGTGAACCACTCCCCACACACATTTCTACTGCTAACAGTGCACTGGAGAAAAACTTATGCCTCAGCTTATGTAAGGAGGAAAATCAAACTACTCCTTTGCATATTTGAAGTGCTGTAAAACTTATTTTCCAAGCATTTTTACCTTGCACCTTTACCATACCAATAAGCTATCTAAAGTTCTTCTCTTCATACACATTTTCCAAACTCAGGACAAGAGATTTCATCAGCAATACTAGATATAATTTTCACTGATTTTCTAGTGAAATATATTGCCTTGCTCCAGTGACAAGACAAGAAAACCTGTATGAGTCAGAACTATAATGCTAGGTCTTTTAAAAGTGTATCAAAATTTGTCAGCTGCTTAGCAAAGAACTACTTAAATCTTAGGTTATGCATAAATATTCTCACCCATCTGAAAGTTTTGTTGGCAGATTAACATATGAAAAAAATACATTATTTCTGAAGCAGACTAAGATAAATGCATGCAAGTTTGTTGTACACATAATCGCACCACTGAACTAATAAAAAGTATGGTATCAGGTAATCATTAACCTTGTAAAAATTTGCAATGGAATCAATAATTGACGACTTTTTTTTTTAAAAAAATACTAGCTCCTTTGAGCCTTTCCATTTCTTCCAAAATATTCTTTCCTGTTAAACCATCTCAGTTTTGAGATCATGTATAATAGAGAACAGACAGACAGCAACTGATCTTACAGTTTGACAAAATTAGTTTTTCATTATAATCTGAAAACAACTTACAGAAGAAAAACAAAACAACAATAAAAAAGGTGGAAACCTTATTCCTAAATGCAAAAATACATCCTTTCTTTTACACCTATGAGAAAGAAAATCAAGTCTCTTGCTAAATACACATCATGACTACTGGCATTTAAGTAAGGTAGACAGCTTGCAGGATGAAAATGCATTCTGGTCCTTGAAACACATTTAAATTCTACTGAAAGCCGCCATTAGCCAGTTGAGCTCCAAATACCTGAGAAAAGCTGCAATACAGTTTGCAAATACATAATATGGGGCATATTTATTCTCATCTCTGACAGAATCACATACTGAATTTCAATTTAGCAGTTTTCTTGCTAGACAATTTTCCTCTTTGTTCATTTTAGCTCAAAAGGAGATGCACACAGTATCTCTAGGTCACAGCAGATTACACACGAGACCAACCTGAGCCACTTACTCTTTACAAAAGGACAAAAACAATGCATCATTCATACCATCAATACTGTCTTGGAGGAATCCCCAGGGTATCGGAGACTGAAGACCATCAAAGATCCCAGAAAGCAAAAGAAGGTAAGGGTGGCAACATTTCTAACATCTAACAAAGATTCCACAAGAGGAATAGTTCCCATTGTCCAGTCACAGCATAATTCTGAGGGATTGAGAAGAAGCCAAGCATTTACAGGAAGGAGGTAGTTGAAAGTCAGCTGTCTTGCTGGGGATGGACTAACAGCAGCTGGGTTATCAAACCTAAAGCAAAAGAAAAGAGAAAAAGGAGCTTTTAATGAAGAATGATATAGTCTTGATTCCCTTTGTGGCAAACTTTAGAGTCATAGCCAGAACTACTAATTACAGACATATAAAATACCCTAATCTTCCTGCATTTGTCAGGTGTGAAACCATGCAGAACAATACATTGCAGAGAGGCACAGAGCTTCCTTCATGTTTATGAAACTGTTTTGGGATATAATCAACCTAAGTTTGAAGAAACAGAGTGATTTACACCTAAAGCTGGGACCTAACGTGGTCCTTGCTCATGTTTGTAATAGTTTAAATAGTTTGTCTCATTTTTTCAGGGACAGTTTTAGATTCTTGTATTTCTACGTTGCTCAAACTTAAGATATGTTAGTTTTTCAGTTCTGATGTCATTCATATACACTTATCTTCAAGTAGCCTATCTGAAGACAACCGTGTTTTCCACATAGTACATGCCTAAAATGCAAAATATAGTCTGTGTGTAGAAGAGGAAAAACTTAAGAGGTTTGGAGTATTCAGCCAAGGTTCAAATACTGAGACAATAAAAAATACTTAAGCAATAAGACATTTAATTTCTGAATCACTAAGATGAACTATTAACTGTAAATTTTTAAAAAATGGGTGCCTGCTCAGATACCTCAGTATTTTGGACATTTTAGTCAACACTTTCTGAAATAGTATCATTTAGCAATTTCACAGTAAATGCAATATTGTACAGACATTGAATACTGCTATTAAAATAAGTAACACTTAAATCCATGTATTTTTGGCCATTTCATTCGACTTCATTAAGTCACATCTTATTTATAAACAACTGTAAATAAGAAACACTTTACTATTACCTTGTAAACACTGGAAGCTGAGACTGGATAACCTGGACTCTGACAACAACAAGCAGCAGCGTACTGAACATTAGGACTATGAGCTTCAACAGTGTTTGGAGCATAGAGAAAGGAATACTGCCCTTCCCTCGAAGAATCTGTACAGCTGTGTCCAACAATGCTGGCAAGGTGTACTGCAAATTAAAAAATTGTTTATAATCAGACAGGGTAGTCATTACTCTCTTAGAGAAATATGAGCTACCTAGTACATTTTTCCTTGGTTTTCTCTAAACGTCTGCTCCCAACAGTAACTTAGTTCAGCTTCTTAGTGCTTTCATGACAAGTCCCCAAAATAAGGTCTCCATCCTAATAAACTATTCAAGTATTCTTGGTAACACTACCACAACTGAACCTGTATGCCTGTAGCTGTCTATTTTGCACCGACAGATCAAAAAACTGTACCACCTTCAGAGACTCGAACGAATGAATCATAACCATGAAATAAACTTTCAAGAAGAAAAATCATTATTTTCAGAATTATCAGCCCCTCTGAAAACTTGCCCTATAAACAAAACTCCTTACGAATGATAGAAATACTATTCGCTTCCTGATTAACTCTGGCTTTCTATTTTATGCCTGTACTGGAGTAAGTCATTACTCCTTGCCTCACGAACATCATGATCTTGCAGTTTCCCATTACATAACAATTTCTTCTCTGTGTACCTCTTTCCCTTTGTCTTCGTGACTTCTGCTGGTGATGATTTATTGTTTCACATATGCTGGCTGGCTAAACTACAGAAACTGAAAGGTTTTGGAGGACTGGTAAAACTCTAAATTTCATGTGACACCTGTGCTTTCAGAAGAAGCCTCAGTTTGCATTTTATCTTTCCTACTTGATTGACTCACACCATCTTGTTAAACTTTAGCAAAATTGAAGATCAGATCAAAAGTTACTAAAAGAAAGGAAGAGTGGGCTGAAAACAAGTCACGTACTGGTGATTTCCTTAAAAATGCAGCTTGAAAATTCTATGTTTATTCACTAGAACTGCAAAGGCAATAGTTACAAAGACATCTATGTGATTTTGGTACTTTTGCCTTGATTATGTACTCCCAGGATAGACAATCTTTTGGCTTTTATTGGTGCATTTTTTGCAAAATATTCCTGCAAGTAAATAAGGAATAATAACTAGAAAATTTTCTTAAAATATGCAGTGATACATTTTCAATTATATTTATTTTGATTATTAAAAACCGAAGAATAATTTAATTGCAGGAACATCTTGTTTCTTTAAGGAAAAGTTACTATTAAAGGCTTATCAATGCTTAAAATGAAATTATCAGATAACAGTATTCTTAGAACAACAAATTTCTTAAGAATATTACTTATTCAAATAGGACTACTCCAAAATGTCTGGTTACTCAATAGAAAATGATTAAATGCATTTGTATATTATATGTTCTCTATTTTACTACAGGGATTAAAATTAAATAATCCCCCACCTTTATGCGCCTCAAACTTTAATCAACACTGTTACGTGTTAAGATTTGCAAATCTCAGTCAAATAAAACCATAGGCTTCCATTAAGGCCTGTCAAGTCTTTACTGAATATATTTGCTAACATTTCCGTATGTCCATGTGATGGACAATTTGGAAGTCATTTGATTCCCACACCATAAACCATTTATGTCAAACATGAACTGACTCAAAAAAATCTGAAAAATGTAACAGAACTATTGAGTTAACCTGAACTGAGAAAGATTAGTGCTGAAGTATGATGCTTCAAAGTACTTAATGTCTCCTAACAGAAATTAATTATATTTTTCAACAGCTTACCCCTTGAGCAATAAATACTTCATACACACAGCATATTCCCACCACTGTTATTCCTTGTTCCTTACACAGTGTTGCAACAGCTACTAGAAACACAGTCACTGCAATTGGAGTCCACACTGCAAATAAAGAAGATATTATTGAAAATGTTCCATCTTACAAAAAACACAAACCTTTTATTTAAGTAAATTAACCTAAAAAGTGAAGACTTTGGCTCTTTATGTTTGAATATGGTATGTCCTGTCAACTTGTTTAGTATGTCATTTCTTACGAAAGATGACCAGTTTTACTCTACAGAAAATAATACACAAGCATCAATGTTAGAACTGCCTCCCTTAAATTGAAAGAACTAAACGAAGGGTAAAAGACTAATTTATAGTAAGCAAAACAAAATAACTCAGTATTTCTTGAACCACCAGAGCACTTCTTCAAATGGAATACTTCATAGGGAGTCATGACTTTTCACTGTATCAACCTGGCAAAGAGGCAACCTCCTTCATCTGCACTGAAACTTTGCAGCTTACTTGTAACTGACCATCTGAGGCACCTCAGCACACTTCTACTTAAATTGCAATAATAAAAGCCAGTGCAAGAATCCCCTACAGTAGGTGTTATAAAACTAATTAAGAAATGCTTAAGTCTTGGGAAAAAAAAAAATGCAATTTATATAATGGAAGGTAGTATTACACGGGTATCTTGGGGCTGAAGGGATTTTGGTACACACTTGCTGAATAACCAGGACACCTCTATTATGGTTTTAAGAGCATTTTTATCAGTGATAAAGAGATTAAATTATATCTCTATTTGTCAATCATTTACCTATGGTATTATCTGGCCCTTTAGACTTTGTGTATGACAAAAAAGCAGCTAGGAAAAAAATAGATGATAAAAGCTCTGCTCTGCCCACAACTCCAGTTACCTGAAAAATAAAAGAAGAAAAACCTTAATTATTATTAAATATTTATTATTATTTGACATTTTAAGATAGTACTTTTGAGATATTATAAGTAATCTAAGTATGCTATTTATACTAGATATTTATTATTATACAAAGATAGCAGATCCTTAAAGAAATATTCCATAGAGCACAGGAGTTACCAATCCCCAGGAGCAAGAAACTGGGCAAGGAAAGCAAGAGGTTGGCACTGCCGAGTAGAGAACTGCTGATCAAACTAAAGTGAAAGCAGCAAATGCCCAGGCAGTGGAAATAAGGGCAGGTAACCTGGGAAGAATACAGGGACAAAGTTCAGTTGTGCAGAGATGGGGTGAGGAAGGCCAAGGCAAAGCTGGAACTGAATGTGGCAAGGGACAAAGAATAAAAAGAAAGGCTTCTACAGGTATGTTAACCAGAAAAGGAAGGTGAAAGGTGTACCCCGCCACACCATCAATGCTATAAAACTGGTAACAATGGACGAGGAGGATCCTGCAACCTACAACCTTGTCACCCTCACCTCTGTGCCTGGGAATACCAAGATCCTCCTAGCAGCTACGCTAAGGCACATGGAGAACAGGGAAGTGATTCAAGACAGCCAATATGGCTTTGCCAAGGGCAACAAGGACACCTGCCTGTCCAACCTAGTGATCTTCTTTGACGGAGTGACTCCATCAATGGACAAAGGAAGCACTACAGTTATAATTTATTTAGTCTTCTCTAAAGTCTTGGACATTGTTCCCCACAATATGGAGAGAGATTGATTGGATGGGTGGACTGCTGGATGGATAAGGAACTGGTTGGATGGTTGCATCCAGAGGGTAGCCATCATTGGCTCAGAGTCCCAATGGACATCAGTGATAAGTGATATCCCTCAGGGTCCATAGTGGGACCAGTGTTACTAGATATCTTCATTAATGACATAGACAAAAGGCATGGAGTGCACCCCTAGCAAGTTTGTGATGACGCCAAGCTGAGTGGTGTGGCTGAAACATCTGAAGGATGGGATGCCATCCAGAGGGACCTGGACAAGTTCAAGAAGTGGGTCCATGGGATTCTCATGAGGTGTAACAAGACCAAATGCTGATGCTGCACCCGGGTTGGGGCAACCCCTGGTATCAATCCAGACAGGGAATGAACAGATAGAGAGCAGCCCTGCCCAGAAGGACCTGGGGGTGCCAGTGGGTGAGAAGCTGGACATGACCCAGCCATGTGCACTCACAGCCCAGAGAGCCAAACGTGTCCTTGGCTGCATCCAAAGCAGTGTGGGCAGCAGGGCCACGGAGAGGACTCTGTCCCTCTCCTCCTGTGAGACCCCACCTGCAGTGCTGCATCCAGCTCTGGGGTCTCCAGCATAGGAAGGACATGGACCTGTTAGAGTGAGTCCACAGAAGGCCACCAAGATGATGAGAGGGATGGAGCACCTCTCCTGCAAGGAAAGGCTGAGAGAATTGGATTGTTCAATCTGGAGAACGCAGCTTCAGGGTGACCTAATTTTGGCCTTCCACTACCTGAAAGGAGCCTACAAGGAAGGAGAGAGACTATTTTCAACGTGACAGGACAAGGGGGAATGGCTTCAAACTGAAAGAGTAGGTTTAGATTAGATATTAGGAAAAAATTCTTTACTGTGAGAGAGTGATGAGGCATTGGCACAGGTTGTCCAGAGAAGTTGTGGATGCCCCATCCCTGGAAGTGTTTAAGGCCAGGTGGGAGGGGACTTTGAGCAACCTGGTCTAGTGAAAGGTGTCTCTACCCATGGCAGAGGGGTTGGAACTAGATGACCTTTAAGGTCCCTTCTGACCCAAACCATTTTATGTTTCTGTTCTAGCAACTATTCTAGTACTAGAATAGTGCATGACTGATAAACTACTAGGATATGCATAAATACAATTGATAAACCAACCAAGAAAAGACTCAGGCAAGAAAGGCTGCTTTCAGCAGCCAACCATACAGGTGGCTGGTGCCTAACTGCGGCTGATATTGCTCTAACCATTGAGACAACTGAAAAATGCTGAACTTTCTCTTTAGTCACAAATATTGTTTGGGGCAGAATTTGGGCATGATAACAACTGCTGTCTCCATAATACTTGGATGACATCAGCTTTCAGCAGTAGGAGTTCTAACAGAAGACTCACAAGGGCTGTTGCACATACATATTCTGCAGACACCAGCACACAGAAGCTATGATTGTTGTTTTGTTCATATCTTTTCTGACTGGTTGAACAGATCTGAATCTGAAAGGAGCATTCCTTCGACTGGTGCTATGGCAGCTCTAAGGTGAGCAGTCAACAGTTACAAATATATGTACGGGAAGCTCAGTGCAATAGATAATGAACGACTCAGGCTCTACTACAGGTCTGGCAATTTTCTGAATGGCAATATGAAAATTGCAGATAATGCCCCCTTGATGAGACAGAGAGGAGTGGATTTTATGAAATTCAGAGAAGCACTAAAATGCATAGGGCAGAAGGTTGTTTCAGAATCCCCAATGAAACAGAGATTCATTCCCATTTCAAGAACTGTTTTCAAAAAATGCTAAGGTGAAACCAACAACCAGACATGGAAGACAGGTCATTATGCTAATGGTTTTTGCAGTAGCCACTGTGTTGAGGACAGTATCTTCTAGGACTATCCTTCTTCCCCACTCATCCTCTTCTGTAATGCCTCTGATTGTTTCCCAATTTTGCAAGTAACATGGCTGAAAACTGGTATGCTATCCTGAGGCAGATGGTCATATTTCGCTAAAGAAACCTCACAGCTTATGATTTAACTATGATGATACTGAAAAATGACTTTCTACCATCTAGACCCAGCTAGAAAGTTTTATTGCTAGGTACATTCTTGGTCAAGCATGATTGATCCAGCACAGCATAAAATGAGAAAGTAACTCAGTACCCAAGGTCACAGTGTAAAGGAAAGCATTCTAATCTAAATCTGAAATCATACTCTAGTACTTCTCTTGGGACTACTGTACGGTTACCAGAGGAGACACTGAATCACACACAGACAAAGCATGTTTTATAACTCGTAAGACACCACAGTTTGTGTTAGTATTTTGAAGAGTATATAAGTATTTGTTTCCAAAATATCTTAAGATGTTCAAAGATTCCTGGTCTGGCTTGCAAAATTGTCTGGCATTAAGACATTAAAGAGAACTTTATCTGTAAATCAGTTGAAAGAGAACATTAATCAAGCATGTTGGTGTGCCTCCACAGTTGACTGCCAGCAAGAGAGAGGTTCTATTTCTGGATACAAACGTGACTTCTGAGAGAAAATTCCAGCACTCAGAAGGTTAGTTGACATCCTGTAACTATACAGGTGGTTTACATACTTCTGGCCAAAACAGTAGCAAAGTAACTAGGAAGACTGAACTGGAATTGTAAAGACAAAGACAAATGAAATTATGATGCTGTTATTCAACCCATTTCCTAAAAACTTCTTCCTCAGAAAAACAGATATTACCATTGCAAGAGCCTAGCTTCTCTCTTTATTCAAGCAGAAAATTATCTTCCATTTATCCTGCTCTGATAATTTTTTGAGGGAAAATCTGTTTATCCTAAAATAGGTAAAGGGTTGAAATACTTATGTATTGCACCTGCTGTTTCAAACTCTTGTGCAGGTGACTAATAAGTAGAAGACTAATCTGAAGGAATGAAAACCAGATACCTTTCAATTATAAAAAGATGTAAAAATCCCCAGTTCTAACATACATCTCATTATTACCTTCTCTTTTCTGTGTAAGGAAACTACCTGTTGTTCTGCTTTTCATACACTGAAAAAGATGGGAGTAGGAAGAAAAAAAACCCCTTATCTGACTCTTCATTGAGTACCTAAGTACAACAGCAGAGGGATTCAACTAGAACTGCAGTTTCTCAGGGTTTCCAGGCCAGCACCAATTTGTACCATCCTTGTGTTACAGTGCCCTCATGTGGCCGATACCAGGCCTTACACACCCTTTGCCAAATCGCTTCAGAACTACGCAACATTGCCTTACACAATCAGCTTTTGTTACACAATGCGCTCCAGGATTTGTACAGCACTTTTTACTAACTCTGATGCACAGTAATAAAAGCATCTGTGTTACTTGCTATTTCGGGAAGAATCTGAAAGTTCAGGCATGATAAAGAATCACTGAAATTTGGAATGAAAAGGATAAAATTACACTGGCTGATCAAACCTGTGAGCCACTAATGTAAGTCACCAGCAACTTGCTAATGCTCCTGAGAAGATACTATCACATTTACTACAAAGAAGTAAAGCCAAATTTGGCAATTTAAAGCACATTTTATTAAAGAGACAGAAAACCATATGAAATGATTTTTTTTAACCTGTATTTTAACCAAGTTTTTATAGGGGTTTGTGTTTTGGGGTAAGCAGAAATTTTTAGGCGCTTAACTTCTGCACTTTTAAACATCTCATTAACTTCTAGCAAGGACATGTTAGTAGCTCAAATAGCAGCCAACTTTATCAACTCAATTCCTGTAAAATTTGCTCGAAATACATGGATGCAGGCTTCATAAATATTGCCTAAAGGGATTTGTACTATTAGTAAGAGAGATATGCAAACTTTTTATCCAACAAATCAGGACCAAAAAAATTACAACAATGTAAGAGAAAACCCCTCTCATTTTATTAAAATCAAAAGACTCTACTCCCTCCTTTCCCCACCCAAAAAAACCCCTTCACACAATAAAGTGGTACCACCTCCAAAGCAGCAAAAGATTCAAACATTTTCAGTTTTCTGTAATACTATAAGAAAAAGGAGACAGAGAAAGGGCTTTGCAACACCTGTGTACTGAAATCCAGGAAAGCAAATTGAAGGGGTGCACAAATAACAGCAGAAAATACCACAAATCTGCTTTATCAGATTTTCTGGCAGAAACAAATCTAATGAATGGCAATCACAAGACTTCATTTCCTCCACAACATTGCAAGCCTGGTTGGCCATTAAAAAGTATATACTCAGAAAACTTGTACAAATAAAGCTTTTTTTTTTAATAGCAGTGGAGAATTCCTTCAGAATCAAAGGTAAATGTGAGAGGAGAGGAATGTATTTCTTCTTCCTTATATACTATATGTTAAAAAAGTGGATGGTTCAAACAGAATAGGCCTAAGCTGCCTATAGCACAGCAACAACAATCCTAGCAGAAGGTCCCACTGAGACAGACACACTGACAGAAAAGAAAGTAGACAGAATAGACATGGTGATTAGCCACAAAGGATTCTGGAAATGAATTAAGAGGCATCCATAGCATTTGCAAAATAGGCTGCTGGACAAATCATCACAGAACACAAATGTCTATGTAAGCTGAAGTCATAAAAGCCAATGTGCATAGCAGAGGCCTAAGTTATTTAGCAACTAAATTAATGTGTCTTTAATTACTTTCTAGTAGCTGCATGTAATATAAAACAACTCTGAGCATGAAAATTTGTCACTTCCACCACTCACTGGAAAGGGAAGAGTCAGTCTGAGTAAAACCACACTTTCTGTAGTTATATATATATATTTAAGCAGATAAAAACACCACGCAATTTAAGTTTAATTAACACAGCTCAAACAAGTTAAGCACATCACAGCTGTACCTACCGCTTCAGTATGTATTGGGTGCACTGCAAAGAGCAAGGATGCAACTACGCTGCTCCTGTTGTCCAGGAAGAGTTTACAGACCTTGAGGAAGACTATGCAAACCACCACATGAAAGACCAGGTTTAGAAAGTGGTAAGAAACTGCATTTAACTCGCTGAACAAGTAGTTTAAGCGAAATGTTAGAACTGTGAGGGGACGGTAAGATTTATGACTCCTCTCCTGAAAGAAAAGAAATAAACCCATCAGTCACCATGAATTTACAAAGTGACTTTCACTCCAAAATACCTTTCTGAACACCTAGGCATATGTGAATCCCCTTCTACTATCAGGCACATACCTTCAAAATAAACATAGGAAAATCAGTAGCACCCCCCAAAAAAAGGCTTATTTCCACTAGACATGACTTTCGAGTAAAACATATTAAAAAGTACTACTTGAAACGTTACTGGGGGAGTTTGGGAACCTACTTAACCCTCAATGAATACAGAACTAAATGGCATCTGGAAGCTTTGGTTACAGGGTTATATGAAAGTTATGTATCTGCCTATTTGTAGAGCTAGCAAATAACATCTCACAAGGAACTGTAACCCTGTACATTATGAACATAAGAAAAGATCATGAAGTGGAATTCCTTGATTGGCAGAAAATGTATGAATGGCAGAGAATTTTTATTCATTTTCTCAGCAATAACACTATGTGTGACTTTAAAAACTCTATCAAAATCCTTTAGCCATTGCCTTTTAAAAATGTTTATCAGTAACTTCAATGCAAATGCAGCTTTTCAGATAAAACACAGACACTCTACATGGGCTACAAATCAGAAACTCTGGATTTTTATACACTAAAATTAATTAAAAGGATTCAATATCCTAATTCCAAGCTTTGTTGTTTAAGTGTTATCTTTCCTCCCAGACTGCATCTAGAAATAAATACCCTTGTATGTCAATATCTGACTTTTGCAGGAGAAAAGAAATTGGTCAGCATTATTCAATTTTGGTATTGGGAGTACATAGCAAATAGCATCTTGGAGCTGTGTGCTGTCAGTACAACTTCATTTCCCTACCAGTTTTTTTATTGAACAAAGGCAAAGAATATAAACTACACGTGTTCCTGATATTATAGTACAAAACACTAACATTACCGAATTCTATCAAATCTAAGCTATTCTGTTAGAACCACATTAGAAAAAAGAAGTGTAAAAACACACTGCAAGGTTTTTTTTCAATTTCCTAAATGTTTCAAAGTGTTTCATAAACCATTTACCTCAGACATTGGAGTGCCCCAGAAGTCATTCTGAAACAGATTTTTTAATGGAGTAGAAGGATGCAAATCTTTATTGTCCAAAATCGCTGAAACGTCATCAAAAACAAACCCACAAAAGAGACTGTTCCAGTAGCAGGCTGCCACCACACCAACTATTAGTGCTGCTTCCTTCAGGCTTACGTCAGCCATCTTCTCTAGGAGTTTTCATGGACAAAAGCTGAAATATACGTAGAAAAACTTGAGTAGTTTTACTTACTGAACTTGATAAAGTCAAATTAAGACATCAAATACTTTAGAAGTTAATGGTACTCCATAACTAAAAATCGGTAATATCGAAAAGTTTCCTCATGTCTCACACATGTAACATGGTTTAGTGTTTAAAATAAATACTCTCATTAAAATATCTTACCCTTAAAAAGCCTTACACAAAGTGGATACACTGCTACTTTTCATGTTTTACTTGGGGAAAAAAAAAAAAGCACTGATAATAAATTTTGATGTAGTTTTCAGCAGACAGCTATGCAGTTCAAGTGCTGCAAACTGATAAACCATGAAAAATAAGTTCTCTGGAATCTTGAGTAGTTTAACATACACAAAATTCTAAGTTATCAAAGAGGGAGATACTGTGTCAATTATTTATGGAGTTTAAGTTTAAAGGTGTTTATCAAAATATTTCAAAAGCAATCAAAACTAAAACAAACTTCAAACATTCTGATGAACAAACAGGAAACTCCTACAACTCCATAAATATGGGGGATCAAGAACAGGTATAGGACATCAACAATGATAAAAAGTTAAACTTACCATTGAAGGTCACAGTAGGCTCATTTGCATTCTTTGTAGAAGTTCATGAAAAGGTCATTTTTTTCCTCAACTCTGCCAATTACTCTGATGTCACTGACTGTTCATGAAAATACTGTCTAAAAAATAGCATGCAAAAAAGACAAAATAAACTTTATCTTACATTATTTTCTCTCATCTTGCATAAACTTCCTAAACCCTAGAAGTTATTAATCAGCAGCTTTATGATTATTTACAACATATTACATGGGTGAATTGATCAAAACATGAAATTACTGTGTATTGGGTTGTTTGAAACTACTGTTCCACCTAGGAAGAATAAGAAGGTAACCACAGGTAAAAGGCATTTCTTCCAACCACGGGTTGACACAGCACAGACCACTGCCAACTGCTGGGACCAAAGATACGGAAAAGCTACAGAGAGTTGAACACCTGACTTTATTTTGAGAAAAAGGACAAGACTGAATAAGAGTATTTTCCCCCAAACTGTAGAGGGGGGACATCTGTAAGGACACAGAGCAGCTAATATTAGCCAGATAATGCAGATCCATGAATATGTAAAGACTGCAGCCTTATGTTTATCACAGTTCACACATCAAAGCTGATGAGCTATTTTAAAGCTACGGTCTGCTTTATCATCCTATACCCTGAAATTCTGGTATTTTTTTTTCCTTTTGTCTCCTGGGCTTTTTTAAAATTGTGTTCAGATTTATCATAAAACATGCTGAACTGGAAAGGACTCAAGGATCACTGACTCCAGCTTCTGGCCCTGCACAGGACAACCTCAAGAATTACACCATGTGCCTGAGAGCATTGTCCAAATGCTTCCTGAACTCTAAAACCAGGCCACAGAGGTCTAGATAGGTGATCCTGGTTGTGGTTTGTATCCTGGACACAGAGCACGGCAATCACTCATCACCACAACTAGTGCTAAAGGAGCAGAGGGGTACAGGAAGGAATACACATGCAACCAGATGCAGGTGCAGCTAAACTAAAAACCAGGACACAGATAATTTCAAAGAAATCAAACTAAACCATTTGGTGTTTCGCACACAGTGGCAGTCAAGAGCTTTTTTTTGGTTTTGCAGTACTTGGAGCACTGGCTACTGATGTTACTTCAACCATGAAACCCTTTTTTTCAAAGCTGCCACCACCTTTGTAATTAACAAAAATAAGTAAAAAAACCACCACAATGTTAAAGGATGTTGCTACATCTTTTTCACAGAATTACACAATGGTTTGGGTTGGAATGGACCTTAAAGATCATCTAGTTCCAAACCACCCTGCCATGGGCTCGATCAGAATACTTTAAAACACCAAGTCAAGTTTACAATTGAACATAGTTATGGCCTTCTTGGCAGCCAGAGAAATCTCATTAAAAAAAGAAAACAAAGCATACTGCAGAAATACATGAAAAGACAGCCTTCTTTTGAATTTCAACTGACCACTTTTTTAGCTCCCCCTTCAAAGAACGTAGATATGAAACAGACGCTTCTACCCTGCCAGAATCTGAAATTCCTTTTTTTGCAACAGCTTCTGAACACTGCACTTCCTACTTCCTGAAGTTCACTAATTCTACTGAAATTTAAATTCAACGTTTAAGTAGACTTTGTAAGGTCAGTAGGGTTTTGGTGACTTGTAATCCTTTAACACTACTTCAGAAACAGCTACTGTTACCCAACTAGCAAAGAAACCAAAATTGATTCTTAAGTATTGCATCTTATCAAAATGAAAAGCTTAACCAACCTTAATTATTAGCTCTTTCAACTTTTAGTACGTTTTCACATTTCCACACATGAAACAGTATGTCAATACACGTACTTTAGTTATCCATTAATCCTAGGTGATCCTAATGCTTTTACAAGCTTTTCTTTTTGCTCTGAATTTCTAGTATTCCTTCTACTCAGAACTTCACACTGTACACCACTACTGACTATGCTGTTCCCTGACAGAGCTCCAGTTACCTACATGCCAGCTGTAGGGAAAACACTGTTTTCATTTGAATGAAAGCGAACTCTTAAGTATAAATCAATTCCGATTTTAGATAAATCCAAAGTTCATGTTTCAGTGGCTAGCTCACCATCAGAGAAACCTTTCAGAGAATTCCAGAAAATATTCACATTTAACACTGAAATTTTTTAATTCCAATTCACCTTCTCCTTTACACGCACATTTCAATCACAGATACAATTAATACTATATGCAAATAAATGGCTATACTTTGGTCTTTCAAGACAAATACTTGAGTTACAGACACTCCAGACAATCCTGAACAGTTTTACTAAATTTACTGTATGCAACAAATACACACAACAAAATGCAGTTATGGTTTTAGCAGCAAGTCACATAACATACTGCTTGAACTGTGCCAAACTTGGTAACTTCTAAAGCATCATACCAATACCCCTCTCAAATTTTTGTTGCGTGCTAAAACACTAGGTCTTGAAAACAGAGAGGCATAATGGAAACCTGGTAAGCTCCCATATTCAAGCAATCTGCTTCCAGGCTAAGCACAAAGAGAAGAATGGGAAATGTAAGGTCACATACAACCTGTAGATTACACAAAAACTGTAGCATAGGTACTTTTCTACTTCTGACTTGTATTCTGGCCTTCTAAGGTCTTCTCTTCCTGAAGTGTACTCTAAAGATACACAGAGTTAAGAAAATTACCTTTTTCCACCTGGCCTGATCACAAGGTACTTTTAATGTTCTTGCTGAATTAAAGCATAAATATGGAAAAAAAAAGTTTTAGCAGTCCTTTATGTTAGTGTAACAACACAGCTTTTGAGGAAGGCTCACCATCAGAACTACTACTTCCTATCTGCTACTGTAGCTGGGTCCACCCTCACACTCCAAGCTCCAAACCTGCAATGATCATCAACATGTTGAGAATGCAAAACTAAAGCAGAGGTTTATAAAAGATCATCTGTACTTGGTAAGCCAGGCAAAAAGTATGCCTGCCATGAAACTCAGTGGGAAACAGCAACTGCTTCTTGGCAACCAAAACTACTTTCACGCCAACTAATCTGTTACCAGTTTGATGTTGGAAAGTAAGAAGCCATGTAAGGAGTATGTAAGACTGAGAACCTCATAAATCACAGATGTGCAAGAGGCTGCTGAAGCCTTGGAATGACTGGGCTGCTCATGTGAGTGGATATATTCCCCTTCTTACCCAAAAGATATGGTGATCAACCCAAGTATGGTCTTGCAAGTGCCAGTACTTCACTTCTAGTGATGGATGTATTTGATAAACACCTGCAAAATGCTGCCTAACAACTTCTTTATTAACACAGACTTGCTTTGAGGGAGAACCACATCACTGCCTAGTCCTACACATGCAAACAGAGCGATCATCCCTCAAGTTATTTTTTCATCCCACCTACCTGCTACTTTAACAGCTTCTAAGACTGCCCCTCAGATACCTTAACTACCCCTTGGGCTGTATGACTGCCAGCTCATGGTCTAGTGCACAGCCACAGACAGAGCTACCATTTGACAGGATGAAATCAGGACAGACACGTACTTCACATACTTTATCATGAAGACTTCCGTTGGATGCTTTAATTTACAACAGTATCTGACCATGTCATGAAGACTATACAGCTGAAAACACTAAACAGCAAGATAAGCCTTGAGAGTCAGAAACTGCACAGTAGTCATAAGAGCCAACTGTAAAAGAAAAGAATACCCAGGCTGTGCAAAACACCCTATCATTGGACTAAATTTCTCGAGCTGTTTGGCACAGAAATCTACACTTTGCACTGCACCATTTTCACATTTGCACAGCAACATTAAGTGGAAAGGACTGAAGAGAACGAGAACTCTCAAGCGCATTTGGCTCATAAGGCACATAGTTTTCTTCTTCCAACATCTTGAGATCCCTCTAATAGTTCATCCAGTCTTCAAGAATTACAGACAGGAGTAAAACATAAGAAAGTACCACAAAACTGAAAAAATACACTGACAAAAAAACAAAGTAACAATCACCAAAAACCAAAGCACTTGTAGAAAGTAAGAAAGCAAAATATTTCTCAACAATTGCTATAAATCCATGACACTACGGATGGTTTAGCACACCACACGCTGCAAGATGCAGTAGACTGCATAAAAAAACCTCTGTCGCAAATAAAAAATGCATAATTATGTTCTAAGAGTATCCTCAGTTGGAAAATTTGGGAGTGTGGAAGCCATTTTCTATCCATTAGAATTTAGAAAAAATTGGCAAGCGTGTATCTTGGCAAGAATAGAGCTGCCATCTCAAAACACGCAAAAGCTATTTAGCACCCCATAATTAGCTACCTGCCACCTTACATTAAAAGACCCTTGGAGGAACAAATATGTTTTTGCCCATTAGACACATCTGACTATCAAACTTTAGAAATTTAAACATACATTTAAATTTCTTTCTTCTACTGAGTAATGGCATTTTTACAGATTGAAAGGTATTAATAACAACATGAGTTATGCCTATCTGCTAAAAAAATAATCAGGCATTTCTGGAGATTTATTTACTCTAGAGATAGAACCTTTACTAACCACTGAAGGTCCTGAACTCTTCAGAACATATTTACAGTTCACACAGAAAACCTTCAAAGTATCAAAGGTGGAAGAAAACAAAGAGCTGTTAAAACCACTCCTAGGGTTATTTTTATTTTTAAACAGGTGAGCAACTAGTTCATCTAAGAGCTGGTAGCTGAACTGATGAGTATCAGCAGAGATACATACAAATCAGTAGTACAGTCACTTAAAAATAGTGTCTTAATTTATCTTCTGAGGCTCTGTTAATGTCCTAATCTGTACCACCTACTTGCTAACCTTTATTTTTGGTTTGAGTTAAACTGAACATTCTTTCTGCTGATTTACTACAAGTGTTTAATGACAGAGAGAGATAATAATTTTGTTTACGTTGTGCCTTTCCAAGAAAGCCATTAACTTTATCTTCTCTTAAAAATGCCACTCCAAGGTAGATCTCTAATATGAAATAACTTAGATGAACAGCTGAGATTTAAATGATTGGGCTTGAATCTGATCTAGAAGGCAAGAAGTATTTGGGAAGATGAAAGGAGAAATAATACAGAACATGCCTGGATTCCCCTTTTCATCTTGCTGAGACCCTAAAACAGGATAAATATAACAAGAAAAGTTTTGTTGTGAAAACCACCTTCTGCAAATACTACCAGATCAAGAGGCATGGTACTACTAGGAAATACTCTTCATTACCCAGGAAGGCAAGGGCCTCCAGCCTTCTCTTCATATGGTTCTGAAGGATTAACTAGAAGAGGACTGGCAGCTCTGATAAAGTCAGAACACGTTGCAGGCCAGATGAAAGATCTCCCAAAGGGAAAGAACTTGCTGGCAACCAAGCAGCTGAACTAACGCTCGGACATTTTAGGTTACTCTGGTGCAAACAAGGATCAAAATGTAACACAATTTAAAATGGGTGACATGAAGATACTGGTTTAGCTGGTGGATTAGCTTCAATTGGTTCAACGCAACTGGTACAAGTTAGTTGAAATACAAACCACAAAGGTCTAGCTTGTACTTTATAACTTAAACCAGTAACAGAATCTCACACTTCAATGTCAAACCTTTAGGGGTTTTAGGCTG
>VWZQ01014314.1:649239-667408 GCA_013397015.1 Myiagra hebetior | reverse complement strand
CGCGGGCGGCGGCGGAGCCCCAGCCCGGGAAGGGAGCGCCCCGCTCTGTGCGCCCTCGGCTGCTGCCTCTGCCGCGCCTCGTTGGGAAGGCGGCCACAAAATAAAACAATTTGTTAATTCAGCAGAGCTGGAATGAAACGGGGACTAAATTGTCTCAGCAGCATCGTGGAGGGATCCTGAGCTGTCACTCTATCGCTCCCGGGGCTGGGATATGCCAGCTAGGAGAGAATGGGAACTCTGCAAAGATCCTGTCTTGGCTGGGGCTTTGTAATTAAGATCTGGTGCTTCGCAGAGCTACTCCGGGGTAGATGCAATTTCAAAGTCAAAAGTAGTTTAAACTGGGTTGCCCAATGCAAACAAATAGAGTTAGCAGAGCACATCTCCCGCATGTGTAATGCACGTTTAATATTTAGCAAACATTGAAGAAATATGGTAAATATAGGGGAGCTCTCAAGTAGTTTACATATTCAGAAAAGATGAAGAAATGGTCACTTTTATCCTCCCTTAAGCATACAGCTGGATTTCTGAGTCTTACAGTTCTTATTTCAGAATGCTTAGGCATATTTGTTTTGGAAAGTAATACCAGCCTTTTATTAAGGAAGGAGGTTTCAGTTTTTGAATCTTTAAACTGCTGAACGAGGAACAGGGTGCATAATGGATCAAATCTCAAAATATTGTGCTCAGCATAGAGCATTGTTGAAGTTATTAATTGAGCTTGATTTTTTCTATAAAATATGTACTCCTGCTGTGTCATTAGTTTTTCAAATAATGCTGCATTTACTATTCTAGTTAGCTTTATTTCTTTCATAATTTTTCTTAACCATTTATGCTATATTCATAACTTAGGGCAGTAAGTAGATTAAAAATGTTCTGTTTTAAACTTGGCAGAATTTACTTCTTGAAATACTGGTCAGAAAGTCTAGAGACAGCTCCAGAGAATAGAATAATCCAAGATTTCCAATCCCTTCTGCCTTTTTCAGATACTGCATTGACTTTCAGGCATGTGAGAAATCACTGTGGCCCACAGCAACCAGTAGGTAAGCAGTAGAAGAAAACTTTCCACCACTTTCTGATGAGATTTTTCTCCGTTTCCAGGTTGATTAATGTCTTTTTTCAATTCAAGTATTCTAATTCAAAAGGAGTGATGTTTAATACAATGTTGAGAAGTCAGTGCTCATAGTATCAAACTAAAGAAGGTGCTGGTTGTGTTTTAAATATTAGAAATAATGATTTTTGTGTTTGTTCATTGGCATAAAAATACCACATTAAGAGATGGTGAAGAGAACAAGGATATTGAAGTTAAAATACAGGTTTCATGTGTGTCCTGTTCTTCACTGATAGTTTTAAGAATTCGTTGACTATGTATGATGTAATTTTTAACTCGAAGAAAAACGGTTGTATTATAGCCTTCAAGTTTGCAACAGATCAAAATGTGAACAGAATGTTACTCAGTGTTACAAATGGATACAGTTAGAATCATCTGGTGTGGTTCAGTGGCCAGCCTCCATTAAATCATTTGACCTAAAATTGATATGCACTGATAATACCTGATAACTGTTATTTTAATCTTTGTTCCAGGAAAAAAAAAAATCATTACTTCAGTATGGCACCCATTTTAGATTGGAAGAAGCTCATGAAAGTTGATCCAGATACTCTGCCCCGTCAAGAGGAACTAGCAGACAGATTGCTGGATATCATGTTCAAGGTGCTTGAGAAAAAGGGAACATGAGGGTTTTGTTATACCTTCTTCACTAAACTGTCTCTGGTCCTTCATGTACATGAAAGATTTATTTTGTGGATTTCATTGATACTAGTGTAAAACCACTTTTGTCTCTTTCCTTAGGTTGATGGGAAAGACTTAAAAACTGAAATTCCAGAAAAACTGATACACCTTTTTAAAATTACTCAATCGCTACTAAAGGTTTGTACTAATGCTTACCTTCTGCAATTCTGCAGCTGCATTTGTTTGTTCTTTTGTTTAAAGGGAAACATCATTATTCTTTTTTTCACCTGTTCCTGAAAACACTGCTTACTCCTAAGGCAATTTATATGCTAAAAGTGTGCTTGCACCAGAGTACCTGCTTGTAGCTGTTGGAATTTAGTAGTGGGAAGTGAAGTGACTTGGACTACCATAGTTATATAGATGGAAAATGCAAACAAATTTCTCAAAATAACTATGTCTTAAACATGAGGTCTATGGAACACTCTTTTCATTTATGTTAGTAGTAAATAATTTCTTCTTTGCTTACTATGCTTCTTTTCTCAGATGAAAACTCAAGAGATAGAACTGGCACTAGAAGAAGTTGAAAAAGCTGGGGAAGAGCAAGCCAAATGTGGTAAGCAATCTTTTTTATGCTATTCCTGTATGCTGTTCCTAAAAAATTAGCATTTGTTAAATGTGGATTTTAGGTTTTTGTTGTTGTTGTTGTTGTTGTTGTTGATATGATATCCAATCATATCTTGGATTTAGATAACTGGACAAAATACCAACTGCTCTGAAGTCAATTTCTTCAATGAAGCCAAATATTTAAAGTCTAAGTTTACTATTGTTGTTTTATGTGTTTTTTACCTTGTTTGGTAATTGACTGTATCCGTTCTGTTTTACCAGAAAATAATTTTAAAACAAAGCTGATGAAACTTCAGGATGAATTAGAGGTATGTTTTAAAACTTTTTTTAGCGTATAGAATTCTCTGGTGGAGTTTTTTAATTAGTTGCTTTTGGACTAGTATTTAATCTTGTAAAGTGATGTACTAGCCCTACATTTTAGCAAATGCTTTTTATTGTTTCTTGAATATGCATCAGTCTTGGGTGAATAATTATTTGACATTTTTATACTTGAAAAATCCCATTTATTTTCATTTTAGCATCTGCTTTGGTGTTTTTAGTTATTTCTACTTTGGATATTTACTATATTTATAATGTTATTTTAATGCTCATAAGGTGGCACAAAGATCTGCTGGTGGTCGTGATACTCGTTTTTTGCGTGATGAGATCCGCCAACTGGAAAAGCAATTGGAACAAAAAGAGAGACAGTTAACAGATATAGAAAAAGAATTGGAAAAGGAGAAGAAAGTGAATGAACAGGTAAGAAGGACTTGAGCTTGACATCTCTAGAAGCTGTTCTGTCAAATATTTTGAAAAGTTGATGTTCTGAAAAAAGCCTCTGAAATTAAAAAAAAAAAAAAAATGAAACCACTGATGGAACAGGATTGTTGGGCATTTGTTTTCTGTTTTTGTGTCTGGAGTTCTTTGTGGTGTCAGTGATGCATATAAAGGTTTTCTGTCTCATAGCTTGCGCTTCGAATTGAAGATGCTGAAAATGAAAACATCAGATTCAGGAGAGAGGTTAGCAAAAATTATTGCTGATTTACTGTATTTTTAACTTTGTTTATAAATATATTGTTGTCGTTCTGTATTTATAATTTTTAGTGTGATGTTTAATTTTGGAACAGTTCCTGTTTAGTAGTGCAAAGTAAATATGTAGTACATCTGCTCCAATGAAACTTGGTTATTTGAGGTCAGGAATTCTCTACATTTCAATTTGCATAGCCCTACTGTGCATTAGTTTGGCCTGGATTTTGGGCTGAATTTTTAGCATTTTTCTTAAATATTATTGCCAAGTAGATTTGTTTAATTATTGTCATGGGGTAAAACCTTGAGAATCATTTTTCAAAATATCCCTCTACATGTGTGTATATATGTATATGCCTGCACAGGGATAAAGAAAGCTATTTTACTTTTTCTTTATATTGATTAATATTTAGTCTTCCTAAAGCAAAACTTATTTCTAATATTTTACATGCTTTGTTCTCTTGGTCTTGTTTTCTCCTTTTTAATATGAAGAAAAAGCGCATAAAGAAAAAGGTGAGGCTTCTGAGACTTTTAAAACAGACTGTAGGAATTTGGATGGCTTTTGAGTGTCTTAGCTGTTTGTGTTAGCTTGTTAGAAATGCAATGACTTTGTCTTCAACTCTTAGAAATGGATTTAAGTTTGGATTGCTTTTTGTGCAGAATGAACAATTGCGTCAGGATGTAGTTGACTATCAGAGGCAAATAGATTCTCAAAAAGAAACTATTCCATTACGAAGAGGAGAGGTTTCTGATTACACATCGCAGTTGTCCAAAAGGAGCTCTGAGCTTGTCCAGTACTTGGATGAAATTCAGGTAAAAATCTATTCATTATATTGAATGTCTATTGGAGTTTTGCTGACTGTAGTGTCTTTCATGACACTATGTCAATTTACAGATAAAGTCACATGGAGTAAGGGAATTCATGATATGGTATGGTTCTGTCATGCATGCAGTCTGCATCTATGAATCTGGCAGAGGTAATGAAGTTACTGACAGGGGGAGATATGTCTTTTGTTTGCTGTTTGGATTTGTTGAAGTTGGTAACCTAGAGGTGAAATACTCTTTTCTGTGCTGATTTCATGTAAGACTTTCAAGTTCTTATTCAGGTATTAAGATGGGCACTTTCTAAAAGCAGTTTTTTCTTTATTTTTGCAGAATTTGACTGAAGCTAATGAGAAGTTAGAGATTCAAAACCAAGAAATGAGGAAAAATCTTGAGGAATCAGTACAAGAAATGGAGAAGATGACTGATGAATATAGCAAAATGAAACTAATTGTGCAACAATCTGATATTATTATGGATGAGTTAAGAAAAGAGAAAGATCGGTACAAATTTCAAGTAAGAACTGACTCATTATTTACTTGAATTTTTTTTTAGGTTTGTACTCCGTTTTCATATTTTAGCTTAAGTTGAAGCATTCTATCTATGCAGTTAAAACCACACACTCCTCTAAAGTAATGCTTAAAAGTAGTGTGATCTTTGAATGTGGTACAGATTTTAAAATTTGACTGCAGATCACAAACATGTTTTTTTGTATAAAATGTTAGTCATGCACTGTACTCAGAAGTCATTCCCTTGCTACTGTAATACTGATCTGTTAAATGTTATGTACTCAATGTAATGTGTTTGTACCTAAATACTGGTTAAGCCCAAACCTTTTTGTAATGCGATGTTCATCCAAATGGCTTGTCTAGGTTCAGGATCTTTCAGACCAGCTGAAAGCAAAGAATGAGGAAGATGATCCACTCATGGCAGCCGTAAATGCAAAAGTTGAAGAATGGAAGGTATTTTTTAGTACTTTTAAAATAATTTTTAGAAATTACCTCAAGTGTTCTGATGGTTTTTTGTCTTCTTTTCAGAAAATCTTAGCTTCAAAAGATGATGAACTCCTAGAGTATCAGCAAATGTTGTTTAATTTGGAAGAGAAAATGAAAATGGTCCAACTTGATGTAGACAGAAACAGTATACTGTCCCTTCAGCAGGTACAGTCCATGTGAGACATTGCACACTTAGAAATTACCATTCACTAAATATGCTAAGGACCAAATACCTATTTAGTCTTCCATAGTTTGCGAATACAAAATATTTAAGTTTGAGAATTGCGAGACAGGTCGATTCCTTTGACTGTGAAGTTAGCTTAATAGACAATGCACAAAAGAAACTTCTATGCATGCATGTATGTATCTATGTATGACCTGAACTCTTGGTAGTTGGTTCTGTTACTTTCATATTTATCTTTTCTAGATATTATGTAGTGTTTCTAAATTATAGTTTAGTTTCTGTGCACTAAATTTGTTAGTTAAGGAACAGTCTTACCTTGTACTTAATTTTCTGTGTTCATTTGTCTCATCTGATTAACTCTGTGGTTCATTGTATGATAGAGCTAGCTGAATTTGTGTATCTCTTGTATTCACGTAAAATTACATAGTTCTTCATAATTTTGAATATCTCCACTTTCTTAAAAAACATAACCCTCTCCCCGTTGCCCCAAAATTCTGTGGTCCATTAGGAATCCTGAAATAGTCATTATGGAAAGCATACTCTCTGATTCCAGGGTGATCTTCTGCCTTGCTGTAAGTTTTTCAAGTAAATGTGTAATGACATTTATGTTACATTTTGGGTTCTTGTGGACTGAGCAATATGGTGAGATATATTTTTGCAGTCTTCCAAACCTAGTAACAGATAGCTTCTCAAGAGAAAAAGCCATTAAAGTACAAATCAGCCTTATCAGATGAGGAGAGCAGCTGAAAGTAACTTTGATAAGCAGTTGTTTGGTTTTATCTGAATAGATGGCTGTAGACATTGCTTTTTTGGGGGGGGTGAGGGGAGGGAGGGGGCATTACTAGTATGGTACTTTGAAATGTTTTGTGGAAATAAGCTGTATTTTAAGCAGACGTTTAAAAACAAAATCAAGTTACTGCGCAGGTTTTTACTCAAAATGGATTGAGCTTGCTATCCTTCAATGTATGTTTATATTCTAAAGGGTTATATTTAGGTCTTTACAACTTTGCTAAGTTCTGTACTTTTAGATTCTGAATGTGGTTCTATTTTAAGAAAGCCTGGAAGTTGTTTTTCAGAACATTGGTATAAAGTAAGAACCTTGAGATTTTTACATTTTTGTTATTACATTTTGTTATTATTTTACATTTTATTATTATTAATGCCTGTAACTTTTTTAAAGTCTCTTTTTTATCTTTTACCATGTTTTTATTCATCACAGAAGAAATAACATTAAGCTTTCTATGTTGTTCCTGTAGTTCATGTACAAGTATAGAAATAGCATAATATAAATAGAAATCACTTCCATAGTCTGTGTGTACTTATGAATGTATATGCATGCAGAGCAAGATGTGATACAAATTTTTAAAAGTTAGAGGACTTGCTGACAGGCTGTCTGCAATTCAGGTGTCATGTAGGATGGATTGCTAGTCCTTACAATCTTGAACTTGTATCTCTCAGTTCCCAATGGCAATTGTTTATGAGGAAGCTGCAAGAACCCGGTGTCATCTGAAACTTTTCCTCTAACATTGGCAAACTCCCAGAGTACTGATTCCATTTAAAATCATTATACTAAAATGCTGCTTTTTTTTCTGTTTGAGTGCTTTATTTTTACTTTCTTATTTTTCCTGCTTTGCATTTTTATACTAAACTTCTAGATAATATCTGAACTCTCTGTTGTAAGTATAGTATATTTGATGTTCTGTAAATTGTTTTGTATTAGCTACATGTAATTTCTTCATTTACCATGTGGTGTTCTGTATTGGTAGTTTGCCTGTCAGTAAAGAAGGATCCTTTAATGGAGTTTCTTTTTTTTTTTTTGCATGTGTAGGGTGTGCAAGAGCGAGATGCTCAGATAAGATTGCTTACTGAGCAAGTTGAACAGTACACCAAAGAAATGGAGAAAAATGCGTTTGTTATTGAAAAATTAAAAGATGATCTCCAAAAAGATAAAGGTAACGTGACTATTTTGTATTCATGTCAAAATTAGGAAAATCAGAAACCGCAAATTTACTGTGCATTCTTTTTTTTTTAGAAATACAGGAAAAAAATAATTGCAGTATTTGAGTAATTTTAGTCTCTAATCTATTTTCCTCATTTTATTTTATTAAACGTTCATGAAGAGTTTACATTTATCCAGATTACCTCAGTGGGTTTTATGGGTAATTAAATTATACCTGTTCTGTAAAAGTTAGAGCGTAACATATAAGGTCTCAGCTCTATCAAGTATTGAAAAGGAGTAGTAGCATGCAATTCCAAATAAATTCTGATTTCCCTTCTGTGCCCTCACTTATGTGAAGGAACCGTTGTAGGAAAGAAAACCCAATCTCTTATATGTAGTGTCTTGTAATTTCCTAATTAAAAAGAGCAGGAAATGAAGATATCCTTTGTAATGTTTTCTGAAGTGGTTCTGTCTTGATTAATGGCAGATAGCAAGAATTCCTAGTTGAACTGTAAACATCAAGGTTTTTCTTTCCAGGTCACTCATCTCTTGCTCCAAGGAGTCAAATTGGGGATATGCAAGAAAAGTTAAAAATGCTGGAAGAGAGAACTATGGAGGCTGAAAAATCAGCAGAATTGGCAGAAGCACATGCCAGAGAAAAGGACAAAGAACTTGTTGAGACTTTGAAAAGAATGAGAGACTATGAACTGGTAAACAGTTTGTCAGAGTAGAGTGGGTATTCATCATATTTTTAGGAGAGCATTTTGTCCTTCCACATTTGTATAATTGTCCTAATTAAAAATTAAATTAATTACTTTGATGGTATTCCCCTTCCTCTTCCCTTCCCTTTTGAACAGTAGTTGAACACTCAAGGTATGATTCTTCAAAGGATCATGTAGGAGGACTCACTTTTGACATATGCAGGCCCCTCTATATTCAAGGACAGATTTGTAGGATCTGCTTTTTATTCAGTTACTTTTTTCACTAAGCATAGTGCAGAAGAGTGATAGAGGTTGAAGGACATTTTTCTTGTCTGTGTAATGATGAAAGAAAGATTCATAATCTATTTTAGTAAGTCTTCTATTGGTTATTTTTTTCTTACTTCCCATGTGGGGTTTTTACAGGGAATATATGGTTTGGAAGAAGCTGTTGCTGAAATCAAAGATTTAAGAAAGCAAATCAAAATACGAGAACGTGAGATTGAGTCATTAATTAAGGAAGTCAATAAACTTGAACTTAAAATAAATGACTTTCTTGATGAAAATGAAGAACTCAGACAACGCTTAGGTATGCCGTATCCAGTACATGTTCAATTATTTGTTGGGTGAAAATTGAATTAGGATTTTATAATGGAAATTTTTTACAATACCAAGTCACTGGAAATAATTTGTTATATTTTGCTAGTATTTCCAAGTAGTTTTAATTAGTTTGGAAAACTGCATGAATGAACTTTGCTTACAGGTTCCTTTGACTGAAGAAAGCAAGAAAGTAGGTTCTCTACTCTTACTTGGTTTTGATTCCTCTTGGATCACACACTGCATAATAAACTTCCTAGTAGGGTGTTTGGAAATCACAGCATCCTGAAATTACAATGCTAGATGAAAAACACAGAGAAAATTTCAGCAGGCTTATTTTTAAATAGAAAAATTTAAATGTAAATAAGGCTAATTTTAGATGCCACTTTATTGCACTTTGGGTTTTGAGTAACTGAGGTAAAATTGAGCTTTCTTCTCGTCTTAATACATGGAGTGTAAGGTGTGTGTATATGTTATATAAATAGTTATATGTTTTTATAGATAGTTGAAATATGTTCAATTATCAACATACTATTTTTTAACTCTACTTGTGTAGTTATGTTCTTACTTGAATTACTGGCATTAACTAACATTAATGTTCCTCCTTAATTAATAACTGTGATACGCTTTGTTTTAGGTCTTGAGCCAAAGACAGTGATTGATTTAAATGAATTCAGAAACAGCAAAGCACTGAAGCAGCAGCAATATAGAGCTGAAAACCAGATCCTTTTGCAAGAGGTGAGTGATAAATGCTATTTTTGTGTAAGAGCTATGTAATTAAAATGTATTTGAACAAAATGGAATACTGATCTGTGAATAATAATACGCAGATCGAAAGACTAGAAGAGGAAAGAATTGAACTGAAAAAACACATTCGTAAGTTGGCTCAGGAGAAAGGAAGAAGAGTTGCAACGACAGGTAGGATGTTTTTATTCTAAACTGTCCTTTCAAAAACATTCTGTTTATACGTAAGTATAAATATTGTGTTTGTACTTTATGTAGCTATGTTATATTTAGTCATTTGTTTAAATTAAAAGGCTAAATACATTGCATTGAATCTGTAGGAAGAGGTGAGTGGTTTTGGATTTCCTAGTCTTACATTCCAGTATCTTTTTGAGTTGTGATGACTTGCAATGCATCACTGAGACCTCTGTCATTATCTTGCAATGAGTGCAGGATGATCTCCCCAAAATGTCCAGTAAATCTACTTAATTCGTGTGTTTCAAATTTCTTAGAATTTCAATTCTATGCAACCCAGGATAGCATAATGTGCTCAGATGGAAAGGTAGAAAACTAGAACTCAGATATAATAATTGGAATCTATTCTTGGCTAGGAGACCAATTAAAATTTCATAATAATTTATTACTTGTACATCTACCTCCACTTTAGGATTGGATGCTGATAATATGCAGATGACTGATGCCTTTACTGAAGAGAAGGGAAAGAATATGAGGAAGTTGGATTTCTTGAGCAGCCATGACATTGCTGAAGTAAAAGCAAAGGTTGGTTCATAAAGCAAGTTGATGAACATTTCTTGTATTTCTCTTTCAAAAATTAAAACCCCCTATTTTGTAAATCTTTGTTAAAATATTTATCTAGAGGCTTCTATTAACTGCTTTCTAAAAAATCCCAGAATGAACAATTTGTAATACTTTCTAGATGACTTATGAATATTCTGTATGTTTTGTAAATAACAGCCTAGCAGCTCATGTAACATGGAATGGAGAAATGCAGATAGAGTAGCACCAGTTGAAATTCTGAAATCAGAGAAGAGTATAGCTGAAAACAGAAATGCCATGGGAAATCTGCTTAGAAGAACTTCTGGCATATATGAGAATTCAGATCACTTGGAAAAAAACAGAAGTACTTTTTAAGTTCATTTAGGTTCTAAACATGTGATAGAGAGGCAACTAGTTAAACACAAGTGTAATTTTGAAACTCTTTGTATTTTCATATCAGAGCAACAACTTCCACAGCCTCACAGACTTTTGGCATGTACCAGACCATTATACTAACTGCTGCATGACCCAAGAGTACATATTTTGCTATGGACAGTATTATGTGGGATACACCTCTTGTAATTATTCCAGTGAATCCATTTCTGTTCCTATTTAGGAAAGAAATCAGTATGTGGACTGAGAAATTTTCATGAATGCATACTTCAGATTTGAAAAAGTCTGTGACTAATTGCTAAAACTAGATTCTGTGTATTTTTTTGTCCAGGAGAAACTTTATGTTTTTTTCTTTAGAATGAGTATCTTGCAACTGAATTACGTGAGAGAGAGAGAGATTTGGAGAAGAACAGGACTGTAATGGCCAAATTTCAATCTAAATGTAAGTTGCAACCTGTTTTAATACTAGGGAATATTATGAGCTACCTGTAGCTACCTTTAGCTTATTTAGTTGTTCTCTTTCTATAATTGTGATCATAAATATCTGACTTATAAAAAAAAATCTTATGTTTATATTACTGTGTATATCTTTGCATGTGTGTAAGTATACATATATAGTATTACTAAATCAGTGATAGTACATGAAACATAGTTTATTCACACTAAATACATTAAACTACTATGTCTCATGTTTTTCCTGCTTGATTCAGACTGAGTAAGGGCTAGAAGTGTAGGAGTAATCCCAATTGTAACAATTATACAACTTGGCTAATTGTGGAGCTTTTCTGGCTCAAAGGAAGTGTTGGGGAATTAGAGCCACTTCCTGCTTAGTTATATATGTATGTTAGCTGGAGTGCACTGTTTGAAAACTCCGAAATAAAAATAATTCTAATTTCTCTGGACAAGAAGCTTATTTTTTTTTTTCCCAGAGAATGTGAATTCTTAAAATTCTTTCTGACTTTTCAAAATAGACTTTGTGAAACTGCTCAAGTTGTTGCAGTTCACTCCTGAGTGTTCAGGATGATTAACCATATTGTTTGAGTGCAGAGAATGTTCTGACAGATTTGTTCAGGTTTTTAAAGTTTTCAGACTATTTGCTGTGTGCCAGAAATCAGAGTTTCATTGAGAAACTGTTGATGGTAGGGGTCTTGAGAGTCCTTGACAGCCACATAAATTAAATGCTCTTTTTTTATCAGTCTGCAGAAGGAATTCAGGCAGTTCCTAGATATTTCATTGTTACACCCAGACATTTCCAAGATAGCCATGTTTCTGGACTGGTGAAAGTCAGACAGGCTACTACAGAAGTTTAAAATGATGTAAACATTGAAGATTGGGAGGTTCAGTGAAGTCAGTTGCATTCCCATGAAGCATTTAATTATTCTTTTTCTTGGTATTTCATCAGTAAGATGCACCTCCCAGATATTCTGAGCAACTCTGATTTTAATTTCATAATTGGTTATGCCTATGTATATACATTCTTTTAATTTATCAAATCAACAAGTATCATGATGAAATGTCCTAGGAAACTTTAACTCTTTTTTTTCAGTGCTTTCAAACATATTTACAACTTCTATTACAGTAAAAGAGTTATCAGAAGAGAATAAACAACTTGAACAAGGAATGAAAGAAATATTGCAAGCCATCAAGGAAATACAGAAGGATTCTAGTATGAAGGGAGGAGAAACAGCCTTGATAATCCCTAGTCTGGATCGTTTAGTTCATGTAAGATTGCTTTTTAAAGTATTATTTAGGTTTATAGGAATTACAGGGTATTTTTGTCCTCCTCAGTTATTAGTTTAATGTATAATTTAACAGTGGTTTCTTTGTACATATGCTTTCTTAGTGTGATTCGTCTTTAAAAAGGTGAATTAAAATATACAGGAGAAGGGATTGCCAATAAAATTAAAAAAGCCCCTAGCTTTAGCTGGATATTATAAAACTGTCCTTGGCAAATTTGTTGTCCCATTCATACAGCTTTGCTAGAAGTTGAAGTGCCTGTCTTTTACCTCTATGGGACTTGCAGGAAATGTTTTTAAAAAAGACTTTACTCAAACATCTTACAAAAAAATAGGGGTTTTCCAGGAAAGTGTAACTATATAAGTCATAGTCCATGCAAATATGCCATCAGGAAACTGTTAAATAGATGTTACAATGTTAAAATGTCATTCTTTTTTCTAATTCCATGTAGTCTAAACTTGAGGGCTTCAGTTTACTCTGCAAAAAGTTAAAGCTTTTCTACACTTTCTTTGTTTTGTAATTAAATGTTTACTGCATTAGGCAATGGAGTCAAAGAATTCAGAGGGGACCTTTGATGTCAGTGTGCACTTGAAAGCTCAGGTTGACCAGCTTACAGGACGAAATGAGGAATTGAGACAGGAGCTAAAAGAGACTCAGAAGGAGGCAACAAGTTTGTCTAATCAGCTGGCAAGTGCCAATGAAAAGGTATGTAATTTATTTTATATATTTTATTTTGTACTTCAAAAGTGATTTTTCTGATAATTTAGAACAATCCACACAATATATAAGACACTGAATTTAGCTTATGAAAACAGTGTAACTGTACAAATCTTACTGAAATATATGTAGTGGACCTACTAATTGTGTTTTAAGTTTGGATCTTACTCTTCTTAATGTTACTTTGTCCTTGGAATATTCTCTCATGTTAAACCCCAAGCATGCCTGTCTTCTGAGGAGAGCTGTGCCCCAAAAAGCTCACTGATCTATTTCTTCAAAAAAGCCAGGAGTCTTGCATTTTTTATTTGTAAATATGTAACAGAAATTAAGTGTTTGAAATGATGAATCATTCTCCAAAGTCCTATGTCTTGTTTTAAGTTGTACAGTTCATTCTGTAGAATGCTTGTCCCAGGGAAGCAATGAGGAACGGATTATTATCTTACAAGAAGCCAAATTTAAATTTGGTTTTTATGACAGCTTTGGTGATGCAAAAAGATTTGCGAGAAACTAATCTTCTAGAATAGTTTTTTACATACTGTTAGAGGGCTTTTAAATTAAATGAAAAGGGAAAGATTTGTTCAGAGAAAACTGCCAAATAACCACTGCAATAATTCTTTCCAAAACTTAATCTTACTAAAGGAGTAGAATGCACTGTGTGTTAAACAATTGGGAATAAAACTGTGGTGGTATGTGTAATTACCCTGATTGCCAGGGTAATTTGATAAATTTGGATGAATTTATTATGCATTTAATGATTTATGAAATCATAGCACTTTTAAAAGGTTATTTTAAGGAGTATTAGAATGTTTTAGAATATAAGTTAAAATTAATTAGGTTATTAATCATAACTGATGTAGCAATATATTTTTCATAATTTGTTTTTAAATCTAATAGAAAGAACTTCTTCATTATGGTTTTTTGTCCTTTTTTTAGATTGAACAAATGAAAAATGAAATTTGCTTACTACATCAGTCAGAAGGTGCCAATATTGTCTTTCAAACAGTGAATCTTCCAGAAGGAATGGCTCCTTCAAGTGTTAATACAATTAATTCTCTGAATGAATATTTAATACATCTTACACAGGTAACTCTTACATTCCTTGAAATAAAGAGTATTCATAACATCTATTTAATTCCTCCAAAATCCAGTAGTATGCCGTGTATGGACACAGGAGATCTCTCCAAAATTATTTTGGTGTTCTAACATCTACTAAACTCTTTGGGCTCTTCTGTAATTTAAAGCTGTAAGTATTTTGCTGTACTGTAAGCCTGCAAGGTAATAGTTAACTAACCTTTGGAACAGCTATTCAGATTTTTTTTGTTTTAAATCTGAATTTTGATCTAAATGTTTGCCCACTCTTCCTTCTACTTTCACAGTTGCACTCTTTCTATGAGAAATTCTCTCTTACTGCTGTCTGGATTCCACACCTGAGTCTGCATGTGCAAATCCTACTTGAACAGTTTTTCCCTATAGAGCCAAGGTCTCTATTAATTTACTATATGAATTTTCATTTCATTATTTATCAAAAATACATCAACAATTGTAAATAGAGGCATAAATACATTGAAACAGATTCCAGTGATTCCCATGGGAAGCGTAGAAAACAGGATTATAGTAGTGAAGAATCGACTAATTCAGAATTGGAGTAAAAAAAAGTTGCCTTTTTATTATTATTATGTTATCTTTTTCTGTCTTTGATAATTTTTTTTTTCTTTTCATTAGAGAATAGTTTTTCAACTCTATATGCTTGAAAATAGAAGAGTATTTGGGAAAATGAGAAGAAAATGCCACTTCCCAGTTAGACATTCAGTTAGTATTCTTTGTGGGCTAGCAACAGGTCATGGTGTTTTGAACTTGAAGGGCTGTAACCTGCAGTGCAACTGTGCTCTGTTTCACACCTGTTAATGTGAATGCTGAAGCTCATTGGATTTTTTCATCTATTGCTTCTAAAGAAAAAACATATTTCATACCCGTAGTTCACATAGTTCATGACAGAAGCATCTATCATGAAAACACGAAGGACTGCCATTTTGATTAGATTAATAGTTTCGTGTTTAAGACCTATATTAATAATTTCTGTATTTTTATTTTGAAAATAACAATTAGGAACTGGAAAACAAAGAAAAGTTACTTAAACAATTAGAAGATGCAGTAGAGGACTACAAGCGAAAATTTGCAGTAATTCGTCATCAACAAGGCTTGCTGTATAAAGAATATCAAAGGTATTGCTCTCTTTTCTGAATGATGAAAGTTCAATTATCTAATTATTTAACAATCTTGAAACAAGATTTGCTGCTGTGTTGAAGTAGTTCTTTGGTTAATGTGATAAGTGCTGCCATGTTTGGATATGGACTCCATACATTTTCTTTAGTCCTCTAAAGATTCACACAATTCCTACAAAACTTATTTTCTGCTGGACTCCTGTTGCATATTTTATCACGAGGATTTCATTGTGCTTTCTGCATCTGATATCTTGCATTTTATTAGAACCTGGTATGATGGGCTCTTCAGCCTCATTTTCTTTTGCTTTCAAGTATGGGTTCTAATAGGTTTTTGGAAGTGGAGAAGAGAGGAGGGAAAAAAAAGCAAACTACTGTCCAAATACAGTCAGAGATCTCTGAAAATTTCAGGTTGTCAGAATTTTGTGGTTGGTTTTCTTTCAGACTCTTATATGCTTCAGTGAACCTAAATTCTATAAAATTATTCTTATGGTCAAAAAAATTTAAAAAAAAGTGTTTTCATCTGTTAGGAGGATAGGGATAAATATGATGATTTGGATTTTTCAATTAACAAACTGTTCGTTGAATATTCTCTGTCTTTGGATTGGGATGAACAGTCACCTGGGTGGCTTCTGCAATAAGGGTTTAACCTTTCAGAAACCTTTGTTTGTTCTTTGAATCAGTAAAGATTCCCAGTCAATGCTATTTCTTTTTAAGGCATTAAAGATAGAGCTTTTTTATTGAAGGCTCTAATATGATGCCTCATTTACTACGGGGTGAGATATCTCCAGTGACAGGGATAAAATGATGGTTTGAGGCTCCTTCCTCTAAACCTGGTACAGATGGAAGTTACAGGAGAAGATTCCTTGACTTTGCATCCCATTAAAAGTCACTTCCAAAGAATTTTCTTTCATTCGCCTCCATTTTACTCCATTATGTAAGAAGCTAAGATACCTTCTTTGAAGACATAATACCACTTCTAAAATACCCTTTATTAACCAGTGTTTAAACAAGCCTTAACTATACCATACAGTCTATAGGAACTTCCTTATTAGACATGTATGAAACAGTCTTGTTTTTTTTTCCCAAAAGAATAAATAAAAATGGATAGAGAAGAGTAGTTTGGGCCAAAGTGAAGCTGTGTCAGCTGAATCTTTTTATGTTTTCAATGTGTTTTTTACTGAAATAAAACAAGGGTGGGAAGCTATGTCCTTTATGCATCTGAAATAAAAATAAATGTAATGGAAGGAAAGATTTGCAGGCAAAAAAGTAGGAGAGACATATGTGTATATATATATATATATATATATATATCTGCATTATAATATACATTTGAAGAACAGAAAAGACACTGAAGAATTATTTTCATCATTTAAGAAGCTGTAGCCTAAACAGAGGGTATTGTTTTTCAGTAATCCATCTACAATTTATCATGTGCTTTTCAAATTATATTACTGCTAAAAGTAAGTACCTTGGTTTGCAATATTTCAGAGTTGCTGTTGAAGTTGCAGTTTTAAAAATTTAAGTCTTCCGTCATAATAAATGAAAATTCCTTACTGTTTTAGTCAAAAGGAAAGCTGGCAGAAAGAATCAGAAAATACTAAGGAGGAAATGAAAAAGCTAGAAGAGCAGAAAGAACAGGATGCTATGAAGATAAAGGCATATTCTGTAAGTAATTTTGTTGCTTTCATTTTTCAAAAGGATTCTAGGACATAGAACAGAGATTTTAATACACTGCTCTGGTTTGTTAGATGGGGAAAATGTGTACACACACCTCTTGTGCATGTCCCAGGGTGCTGTGTATGTGTGGGAGTGCTCCAATGTTTTGTGTGCCCATAGGCCTTCCTGCAGGTTGCTAACCCCTGCACTGGGGAGAAACCACCCCAGGAGGTCACATCACACACGTTGGGTGTGGGTCCCTAATTGTTGCACTTAGTACCTCCAGACCATTATCTGGAGTGTTGAGGTGTGGTGTCCAGCAGGGAAGAATCTCTCACAAATGCGTAGAAGATGCAGTGGAGAAGCCTCTGAAGCTGAACTAGTTATGAGTGTTGCATTATAACCCTTTCTGCCTCTGCTGTTAGATGTTTTAATGCTTTTTTTATACCAGTTTTTAAGCTGACAACTTCTTTATTTCAAGTCTCAAATTTTATGGTTACTATTCAGTCTGGTTAATGGTGATCTTGAAGATTATCAGTTTTGAGCAAATGCCTTCTAAGGCAGTCACACGTGTTCTGTTCACACACACTATTTACACTCACACTGCTCTCTTAACAGCAGTTGTTACCCAGGCTGTTTGATTGGGAGGAGCATGCAAACAACCCCTTGGAAAACACATCAGTTTACACTAAGAATTAAGGTTATTACTTCTAATTTCATCTTGTTATATGTAACTGTTAATGTAAATGAATCAGTGTTTCAGAAAAACGGGAAACAGAATTCATCTTTCTATTTTGATTTACTTCCACCAAGTCTGAATTCAATATTACATTAAGAAAGCTGAAAAGTATTGGTGGTATTTAGAAGTTTCTGGAATTGATGCAGGTGTCCAATCACAGACATAGTGCAATTTTAGATGGCTACAGTTGTCTCTGAGCACCAAACTTCACAAAATTTAACCAAAGGCATATCGGCCACACGTGTCCTTTTAGAGAAGCAGTCACAGAGCAAGGATATCACAGGGAGTTGAAAGTAACTGTGAGTGTTTAGGCAGCTGAGTTCTAACAGTTCCAGTTTTGACTACCTGTCTCCTTGGCAAGCTGATGCATGTGACACCAGAGCTAAAGCTCACATGCCTTCTGGGACATTAGTTGCCACAGTTTGCTGTCCCCACTGCTGCCCCACCTGGGATTTATACTTGCATGCAAAGACGTGTGCACAAACACACAAACGTTACTGTAGGAGGGATCCTGAGTTTACAAATACAGGTTTGGTCTTCAAAGTAGGACGTTACTCGGTTTTGGAACCACAGGACTTCTCTTCTGTTTAGAAAATTGTTCCAATGCATTTTTTTTTT
>VWZQ01014314.1:615944-647112 GCA_013397015.1 Myiagra hebetior | reverse complement strand
GTGCTTGAGAAGCTGGACATGACCCAGCCATGTGCACTCACAGCCCAGAGAGCCAAACGTGTCCTGGGCTGCATCCAAAGCACTGCGGCTGCTGTGAGGAAGGGCTGAGATAACTGAGATTGTTCAGACTGGAAAAGAGGAAGCCTTTGGAGTGGCCTAATTCTGGCTTTCCAGTATCTGGAGGGAGCCTACAAGAAATTTGGAGAGAGACTTTTGACAATGGGATGCAGTGACAGGACAAGGGAGAAGAGCTTCAAACCAGAAGAGAGTAGATTTAGATTAGATATTAGGAAAAAAGTCTTTGCTATGAGGGTGGTGAGGCACTGGCACAGGTTGCCCAGAGAAGTTCCACCAGAAACAACCTGGTCTAGTGGAAGGTGTCCCTGCCCATAGCAAGGTGCTTTGGAACTAGATGATCTTCAAAGTGCCCTTCCAACCCAAACCATTCTATGATTTCATGATCGTCGTATGAAACCAAACCTTACCTTCTGGCCTTGCAGGTTGCTAGGGACTGTATTAGTTTTATAAAATATGTTTTGACAGTGCCTTGAGAGGCAACTATTGATAAAATTACACAGTGAATTGGAATATCAGAGAAGTTTTGTCAGTGTTTATTGCAGGTGATTTTTAAAGGTGAGCAGTAATTTAGAAAAACAAACAAATATCTAAAGCACTATATTAAGTATTATTCTTTTTACATGGAGTAAGTTTATATTTAAATTTCTAGCTGACCTTAGTAACCTATTGTATTGATTGTTTTCATAGGAAATGGCTTGCTTTAAGATAGCAGCTCTGCAAAAAGTGCTGGATGGTAGTGTGCCATTGTCTGAGCTAGAAGTGGCCAATAAGCAGTACAATGCATTAACTGCTAAATACAGAGAGATGTTACAAAAAGATAATTTGCTTGTCCAACGGACAACAAACATGGAACACATGGAGGTAATGTTTATGTTACTTTTTAACCCTAAGGGGAAAAATAATTATTGTACATTCATTCATTCTGCTTTGCTTTTTTTTCTCACTTAATGGAACGATAGAACAGAAGTTCCAGCACTGAAATTGCTGGTTAGAACAGTTTCATAGTGGGTATGAGATGTTTGAGCCAGTGTGACTGTTGCTGGTGAATTTTAATTTGTTTTCCTGGTCTTTTTCAGTGGATTAAGACACATACACAGAATTCCAGATTTTATTTCAATGGGCAGACAGAAAAGCATTTTGTTTTGGTTCTTTGGGTTTTTGTTTGTTTGCTCTTTAAATTAAGCTTTGGATATGCTCCTTCAGAAATTATTTTTAGTTCATTGATTACTAAAATAAGGCTGGCAGAGGGAATATTTGCTACCATTCTCAGTTTTGGAGGTCATAAGGAAAGTAGAATGAATGTAAACACTTTCAAAGCTTTCTCTCAAAGGATGTGGTCTTACTAATTCCCAGCTTTCACAGAAATGAAATGTTTTGTTCCGAAGAGAGTAAAGCTTTGGAATTTTACTTCCATAAAAGAACCCAAAAGCCTTAAAGATTGTTCATAGTGTGTTTGCAAAATATTGTAGGGACTGCAAATATTTAACTCTTCCTGTGAACTTTTTTTCTGAAGTAGAAGGGAGTTTCTTTCAAGAACTCTGAAGTTGGCTTCAAAGATCCATTACTGTCTCCCCCTTTTCATGGGTGGTAAAGAATGAATGATGCCTACATCTATTTTATGGAATTTTGTGTGTATGAAAACTTGAATTGCCTATTTCAGCAACTTCATAGAGCTAGAGAACCATTTATCAACTAAAAACATGCCCAGAAAACTAAAATTTGCAAATTAATATGAAGCATTCAATTTGTTTTATTGGTTAATGTGGAAATTTGTGTTTGTATTTGGAGGAGTGAAGGAACATTTACAAAAGTAACATTTGGAATCATATTAGATGACTAACAGAACTAAAAGAAATGTATGGTCTGTGTCAAATAGGTATTCATGTGCAAGATGAAGTACTCTGTATGGGATGAAATATCCTCCAGAAGTATTTCTCATCTAATTCTAGACACTGTAGGAATCAACAGTTGCTGGTCATAAATATTCACAGTATAACTAGCTGTGATAGTAAGATACAGAGGACAAAGACATTTTTACACTTAGGAGGAAATATATACTCTTCTGTTGCCATATATGTAGGTTATGGGTCACACACAGGTAAAGTCTGTTAATCTGAAAGTTTTCATAGATACTAAACATGAAATCTGCTACAAGTAAATAGTCTGCTGTTATGCTGCAACTTTTCTGTCATACAGCGTGAAAATGAATCCTTGAAAGCACAGATAAATTCATTAAATAAGGAGCTGGAGATCACAAAAGAGAAACTTCATACTGTAGAACAGGCTTGGGAACAGATGACTAAACCAGGCAAGTATGAAAGTTATACTGCAACATTAAGCACCAAATGGTATATCCTGTATAATAGTAATATTTGAAAATATTTTAAAATTGATGTATCTTAAAATAACCAAAATTAAAAAAATCAAAACTATTTTATGTCTTTCAGTAATGGTCTTAATTTATGTGCTGAATATTTTTGTTCGTTTGCTTAATTTGACTAAAACCAAGTTTGTTATTTTTCTCTGGAAACTCTTCCACTTTGTCTTTTCTTGGGTTACTGGGTCAAGGGTTTAAAAGCTTTTAAAGCAACATCATGTGAATTGGTTTTTCATAATGTGTTCTAACTTGATTCTCAGTCATAGTGCTTCAGAGGTTGTCAAGAAAGTGACTTCTTTTTGCTGTTTTCATGCTTTGTAGCAAAGTATTCTTTCTTGATAGCTGAGTTTTCTTTGTATAGTGTACATTCTCATTGCTCAAGAAGAATTTACTCACCCCTGTTTCTTGAACAGACTTTAAATTTCCTGAAGCTTTACCAGATATATTAAGGATAAAGTGAAAGGCTGCACTGAAAATAGTAATCAGTCTCAATAACCATGTTTGCAGATATGTGCATTCATAATTGATAGTAATATTTTATTCAAATTACATACCTTTCAAACCTCTAATCAGGCAAGATAGCCATGCCTCCAGTTTAAAAAAAATAATATAGATGTTATGATAAAGTTTATGTCACACATATAAAGCAAAACTCGTGTTCAGTTTCATGGTGGAAATAATTTTCATAGTTGAATCAGTTTGTGTATTTCCTAATTTAAGTATTTTTTCTTGTAGGGGATGACAGCGCAATGGACAAAGCCACAAAAGCAATAACCAACAGTGAGATTTTGTCCATTTCTAAGAAAATCACAATGTTGGAAATGAAGGAACTAAATGAAAGACAGAGAGCAGAACATTCACAACGAATGTATGAACATTTAAGGAGTACTGTAAAGCAAGTAGAAGAACGTAATTTTGAATTGGAAACAAAATTTGCTGAGGTAAATCTGCTGAGATTTAACAGCCTAATTTGATACATCTTAAAAGCATATTTTTGAGCTTTTCAAAAATTATTTATATCAATAATATCAATTTGTATCAATAAATAAATGTATAAATAAGCTTATGATGCAAAAAATAGTTTTGCAGCCTTTAAGAGCTGGAATTTTGCATGTGCAGGACATTGGTAAAAATATAACTAATAAATTAGTCAGTAGTTTATTTTGAAAGTTAGTTCATAGCTGTAAAACACATGATGAGCAGCTTGGCAGATAGTTTCCTAGGTTTGTCACCAGACTGCAGGAGAAAAGTCACTTCCAGACCTGTTATTCCTTTTGTCTAATTCATATGATCTCTTTTCATTTATTTTTTCCTTGTAATTACCAATGACTCAAAAAAATGTTAGAGCTTTACATCTCTTGGGCTAATGATAATGTCGTGATTCTGTTACAGACTGGCTCTGTCCTATGCCACACATTGTCTGTAGTACAGGAATAGAAGTCGTGTGCCACTGAAGCTCTTGAACCTTAGCATTCCCGTCCTATCAGTCTTAACATTGTTAGGATTTTTGTCCACACTATTCCTATTTGAATTTTTAATAAAAATTTATTTTTTACTAGCAGGAGACTTTATTATGGCTTCTAGAATAAATTTATTAATAGGAATTGTACAGATTTGTTCTCGTGCCATTACTGGTCTATTATTTAAGGGCAAAGGAAGCAAAAGAATAATTGATAGGAATGATGATAGATTGTATTCATTTCCACTCCTTGTCTCTTGCTAGAGTGTAGCCTAACTATTTTAGATTGCTGTTGTGTGACTCGCTGTTTCTCTGATGTTTTAGTAATGTTTGTTACATTGTTTTGACTTGATTTAATCTCAGAGACTGGTAACTGAAAGTGTTACAGTTTCAGCAGCAGTACTGTCAAAGCCTTTTTTGATGGGATAGTTTCTTTTATTTTTTTAAGAAATACTTTAGGTGATGCACCCTAGTGTCACATTTTTTCATATTCTCTTTTGCATATTTTATTTGTCTTGTGATACTTTTAGGTCTGATGGTCCTCCTTCATTCTGAGTTGATGAACTCCTAATGCCATAATTTTTTCTTGCTAGTACCTCTGTATCCCTTTTTGCCTTATTTCTGTAGCTCCAGTACATACATTTTCTGTTTCATATACTCCAGTTGTCAGTACCTCCTAATCTGATATATTAGCTCTTTTCTTGTTTGAGAAAGAGATAACAAGATTGTGCAGATGTAAGTAATGACAGTTGTAAGTGACATCAGTTTAAGAACTGATATCTAGAAGTCTTCTATGCATCTTTTTAACTTGTAAATCAACTTCAGCATTCTACTTTTAGTTTTCCAGACACATGAGGATACCCTGCACTTCTTTTTGTTCATTTAGGAAATCAGTTATTTTATTAAGAAGACGTGGTATCAGAATAATGGGTCACAACTGTATGTACTAATTAAGTCCTGAGACCTCTTTGTTGTCTAAAGGTTTTCTTTGGTTTGAATTGAAATACTGGTTATTCAGTATTAGATAATCAACTTGAAAAATCAGGCTGCATGAAATAATATCACTTAATTAAGAAAGTTTTTTTTAGAAAGAACAAAAGAATAATATTACTATCAGTATTGGCATTTATAACCTCTATTTGTGTTACCAATGCCAATATAATAGGCAGTATATAAATATTTAAGACTGTTCATTTCCTGAAGTGTTTACAGTCCTTTAAATTTATTTTTATTTTTCATTTTAGTTTAGGAGCAAGTTATTGCAGTAATGGTTTTAAGAAAATTCACCAATAAAATCGTGTTTAGTTTAGATTTCTTTTCTGTGCCAAATCATGTATTCATTCCTATGTGCATGCAACCCTGCAAACAAAAAGATGTTTAAGCAGAGAGTAAGGGATACTGTTTTTTGAACACAGCCTCATGACAGCTGAACTGTGTATTGTAATGAGTGACAAATAAAAAGTACTTTGGCGTTGCTATTTCATTTCAGAGTTTGAGCAGTTATGTGCTTAGGATACCATTTTGTTTGTTTGTTTCTGGTTTTTTTTTTTTTAAGCTTACCAAAATCAATCTTGAGGCACAGAAAGTGGAACAGGAATTAAGAGATGAACTGTCAAAGAGTGTAAGTAAGGCAGTAAGTGATGCAGATAGACGACAAATTATGGACCTGGAGAGGCGTGAGATGGAGCTCAAGATTGAAGTATCAAAGTAAGTGTTGAAGTAACAAATTTTGAATGCAGTATGTTCGGAAATGTGTGAAAATTCAGGCATATTAGTCTTATGCAACACGCTACTTATGTATCACTATCTGTTCTTTTTGCCAAATTTGGCATTGAAAATGAAGCATTTAATTCCCGACTATAAAGAATGCAATTTGTTTCATTTTAATTTGAACAAGGAATTAAGTGCTGTCCTGGCTAGATAGGGTAAGTGTGCAATTAGATACTTATATTACTATTTTTACATTGATTAAGGTTGATTTTGTTTCTGTGCCACAACCCCTCTTATGTGTATGAAAATCTCATAGAACTAATTGGAAATCAGTTCTTACTTTGAAAGACTCGTATCTCAAAGATTAAGCTACAGTAGGAGGGAGGTTTGCCATTTACTTAAGAGATTACTTTGCATAAATTTAAAAACTGAGCTTCTTAGATATGTTGATATGGACATTTGTCTTTGAGTAATTAATATAATCATGTTATATTCCTATACCAGTAAAGTCTGTACGGATACTTGCAGTGATATTTGGCACTGCAAATGCATTTCTAGACTTGGGGAAGCAGAGAAGGAAATTGAGAATGAAACGTTTTGAGCATTTCGAAAATGTTGAGTATTTATATCCTGAAGTGGGAGAGAAATAGAGGACAGAGATGCTTAGTTTAGGTAAATAAAAATGTGGCATTGTTTTCCTGGAGTAGGTTACTGCTAGCAAACTTCTGTATAATGTGTGGGAAAATGTCCTGTGAAAAAGTTGAGAGGCAATACAGAAGAATTTCCTTAACCAGAACTCTGAGTAGTAGAGAAGAGTATGCTGAAAAGAATGAAGTCCAAAAGTTTCAACATGAGGAAACATACTAAGTATCTTTTCTTAGCATCTTCTATGTAGAAAAATTTAATAGGTTGTGTAGTGGTTTCAAGTGACACAATACTCTTGTTTTCCCTGGAAGGTTAAGAGAACTGTCTGATGTAGCACAAACACAAGTTGAAGCTCTGGAGGCACGCCAGCAATACAGAGATAAAGAAGTGGAATCTCTTAGAATGCAAATTTTACATTATCAGGTAAAATTCAGCCTTTATTAAAACTGCAATTTGGATTTTCTTTTTCCCTGGAGTGAGAAGAAATGAAGTAATTTTGCAATGAATTAGAAAACTGCAGAAGTATTTCAGAAGGATCTTAGCAAACTGGTCCTTGTAGTGGCCATACCCTTTCAAAAGTTCTATATTACATTAATTATTCCCTTCTCCATTTATTCCATTTCTAGCTGTGCAACTATTACAGATCCTGACCTTTTTCCATGTTGTTTACATAGTATTCATTCCTGTATTGTTAATAGCTCACAGTCAAGGAAAATCTCATGGCCAGGAAAATTTGATCATTTTTCACAAGGCAAGAAATTACTTGTAAATATTGAAGATTTGAAATAGGTTTACTATTTTGTTTTGTTATTAGCTAAAACAATTTATTGGGACGTGGTTTCATGTTATTGAATGGTTTGAGTCCTTAAATCCAACACCTGTGTCAGCTTTTACATTGCCATATTTTCTAAGCTTAGATACACATTTCTTCCTCAGTTTGTGGTATTTTGAAACGAGACCATTTTTAAGATCCGTATCTGAAAAGGTGTACTTTTAAAATGTGGCTGTAGAAACAACAGTGGAAAAATAAAAGCCTGTTAGAGGCTAATTCTTACACTCCTCTGTGGAATAAAATACATACAATATATTATATATTTTAAAAATAGCTTGTTTATGTTTACATATAAACTGCATTAACATAATCAAAATGAAAAAGAAATTTGTTCTATCAATTTTGTTCTTAGGCACAGTCAGATGAAAAAGCAATTATTGCAAAACTACATCAAGATATCATAGCCCTTCAAGGTAGTGAATCTGTTGCTGTAGGCAAATTGGAGAAGTTCAAATTGAAGCTACAGAAGATGGAGATCCATAATCTACGTTTAGAGCAGAAGCTTGATGAGAGAGATCAAGCCTTATATTTTGCCCGACTTGAAGGAAGAAATAGAGCCAAACATCTACAACAGACGGTTCAGTCTTTGCGGCGGCAGTTTAGTGGTGCTCTGCCTTTAGCACAGCAAGAAAAATTCTCTAAAACAATGATTCAGCTGCAGAATGACAAACTGAAGATCCTGGAAGAAGTTCAGCATGCCCAGCAGGAGCGTCGAAATGCAGAAAACAGAGCATTAGAGCTGGGGTTAAAACTGAAAAATTTAGAAGAATTAGTAAGTGCATTGAAGGATACAAGAGGAGCTCAAAAGGTTTGTGATTTTACAGCTTTGAATAGCTTTGCTTATCTGATCTGCATTTAAATTATGTTTCAGTTCAGTTTGTTCTCTAAATTTGTTTTAATGTAAAACTTCCTGATTTCAAAAGACACTGTTAGAATATGACAGCTATCATATTTTGTTTTCTGTAAAAGTCAGTGCAGTTATATTTACTAATTATCTTTTGTGCCCAAATAAGGCACATATGAACTAGAAGCTAGCTATAAATGCAGTTATATTAAATTGAATTATATTATGAATCTAATTAAATAATGAATTAAATTAAATACAGAGTAGCATTCTGAAGTTCTGTTCCATGAGCTTGCAGTAAAATCTTCACTGAAGATCCATGTCTTTTTAAATAAATCCAGGGGCAATAATTTAGTCAGCGTTGTTAGAAATGTTACTATGCTCATGTAATTCTTCTTAAGCATATTTTACAACTGTAATCAATGTTGCCCTGAAATCTTGAGAAGGCTTTCTCGCTTCTCTTCAAGATCACTGTATATTATAGAATATGATTGTATCTGTTATGACTGAAGTTGTCTGCACGTAAGCAACCAATGGTTGTAATGCACTGGGCACATTTTAGTTTTGAGTCAGTTTTCTAATATTTTTCTAGAGCATTTTGACCTAACTATGTCTGTTATTCTTAGCACGTGTATTTTTTTGAATATATATAGTTTTTAATGGTTTTGAATTCTCTTGCTGTTTTAGAAAAGACAAACCAAACTTTTTGCATACTTTTTTAGGTTCAATCTGGACAGATACATAGGGTATAACTATATATATAATTGGGTCATTTGAAAATTGTTTGCAATGCACTTTTGTCAGTGTAAGGGAAACCTGTTGCCTCTTCAGTTGTCTGCTGCTCTTCTCAGTTATTCCCCTTGCAGTTTCATACTCTTGTCATGCTTCCTCAGTCAAGAAAAGTGAAGCTTAAAAAAGCAAAATATCTGTCTTCCAGTTAGTTTGAGAAGTTCCATCCTGCCTCAAAGGCAAAGAGTGAAGCCTATCTTGTTGGCCTGTGGTAAATTATACTCTGTGTTTCTCATTGCAAGGTAATTGAGTGGCACATGAAGATGGAGGAACTCCATCTGCAGGAACTTAAACTCAGTCGGGAATTAGTCAAGCAAAAGGAAGAGGTGAAGTATTTGCGTAATATAATTTCTGAATATGAATGTACAATCAGTAACCTGGAAGAAGAAATTGTGCAGCAGAACAAGGTATGTATTTCTGCATGCTATGAAAAAATATCCTAGTCCTTCTTTTCCTAGGTGATTTTCTCATAAGTTTTTAACATAGGTGTTTGCATCTTGGTTTCATAAATCTTTTTAATAGCTCTTATGAGTAGCTTACCTTTCAGTAACTGTTTATTCAGTTCAAGTTGGCTATAAAATTCCCATTTATTTCCCCAAATTGCCTTCAAGAAATAAACTACTTTTATCAAACATTTGTTACAGTTTCATGAAGGAAGGCAAATGGCTTGGGACCAGAGAGAAGTAGAAATGCAGCGCCAGTTAGACCAGTATGATCATCAGCAAACTGAAATACTTAGCACAGCTTTAAAGGTACATGCACTAAAAGTAGACTCATAAGCATGTTTTTCAGAGCTGTCAGAGTACATGAATATGAATCTTTCTGTGCAGTTAGAAGAGGCTACAGGCTCAATTCCAGACCCTAGTTTGCCAATCCCACAACAACTTGAGATGGCTTTAAGAAAGATTCAGGAGCATATTCGAACAATCCTGGAAACTAGGGCAACCTGCAGATCACTGGAAGAGGTAATTTAATGTATAAATTATAATTTAAAGTGACAAAGTTTGTGTTTCCATGCTCTTTTACTTCTTTTTCCATGAAAAATACAGTATTTAAAATGTCATTTAGACATTTAACACAGAGAAAATGTAAATAAATTTAAATAAATAATCACACCATGAATAAAATGAAATACTTTTGCCATTGGAACAAATTGAAGAGGAGAATTTTCTAATGTTTTTATTAATCCATTCAGTAGGATAAGATGACTCTTGCTGTACAAAATTCAGTTGACTATACTTAGTTAAATTTAGCAAGCGTTACAAAATACTTTTATCTTGGGTTGTTAAATTGCTACTCTTCTACAGAAGATACTTTGTGGTTCTTAAGTAATTTTTAAAACACCAGCTTCGTCATTTGGTAGCACAAAATGAATTGTTTAAGTGTCTCGTGCCAAGCAAATAATACATAAAGACACAGTAATGATATTCTGGGACATTTTCTTCTAATAGTAATCCTGTATAGACTGAAACCAGTGCAAAGTGTTTTGTGTTTTTAAGTCCATTTAGACAAATCTTTCTGGTACATTTCTTGAAAAGTAAGATCTTTTTGCAGTGTTTGAAATCTGGAAATGAAGAAATTGCCTTTTGTTGTAGAAATTAAAAGAAAAGGAAACAGCTCTGTGGAAAGCTGAACAAAATGTTATATCAAGAGACAAAGTTATAAATGAATTGAGACTTCGATTGCCTGCAACATCAGGAGAGAAAATAATGGCTGAATTAAGCAAACAAGAAGATGATTCAGAGTACCATCACGCCATTAAAATTGCTCATCAAACCATTGCAAATATGCAAGCAAGATTAAATCAAAAGGAAGAAGTGTTAAAAAGATACCAACATATGCTTGCTAAAGCAAGAGAGGTACTTAAACTCTTTGTCCGAAATTTCTTCCATTTTCAAGTTTAGTTGATTCTTTGTTCTCTTATTCCTAATGAAATCTAAAAAAAAGGTTTCTGAACTCACACATAACAGAACAGAGACAATCACTTATTTCATATGTGAAAAGTTCATATAGAATTTTTCTAGCTTTTTAGAATAGGAGGCTTGCTTAGTCAAGGGGTTATGCATTTAATGTCTGTGTAGGAATTAAAGTAGTGTGACAAGAAGAAAATTAAAATTCTGCTAAAGTGGTCTCAGTATACTTTGTATATTTCTTAGGCATTTGTTAATATTTGCCACGGAGATCTCTGGATTGCATCTGGTAGTGGAGGTACAAGAAAGACATACATTTATGGATAACATTCTTCTTAAAGCATATTTAAACTAAGGTGTTATTTAAAGCACAAACAGTGTATCCAAGTGTACTTTGTATTTTATAAGCATAATTTATATTCTTTTTTCTTTATCTCTATAAAGTGTATTTTAAAACATAAACCTTTTGTCAGAGATACTTCAAGGCCAAACATCCATTGGTTTTAGTGTGTCTGGATCAGAAGCACATCTCCAAAGCAGACTTTCTATCATCTTGACTTAGAGTGCTGTGGTTAACATGCGTAGCTGTTTCTTTTGGGAGAAATCAAGGGGTTTTGTTAGGGAAGAAAACAGAAGCTGCAGTCTTAAAATGAGCCTGTTGTGCTCTGTGTGCTAGCATTCCATCCATGGGATCACCCTATAGTCCAAAGTAAATAAACTTGAAATGTACCTAGCATGGGTATCCCTGTCCATACTCATAGTCACAGTTGATGAGGACCCACACCAATGGTTTTGTTCTCCAGCTTCTGTCCTGTTACACCATACTACTTGCTACATAGCTTAAAACTGCAAGAGTTGATTTTTTTTTCCCAGTAGTGTTAAAAAGAAAAAAAAAAATTATTATATCCAGAAGAAATTAATTTTAAAAACTTCCAGAGTTAGAGGAAAATCTGGGGAGTAACATTGAGCAATGAGTGAACAAACAACTTGAAGGCATTGTAGTGTCATGACCTTCTGTGATAGTGTGCATCACTAGAGTTTTATTTTGAACTAACAGGATCAAGAGGAAATAGCAAAGAAGCACGAGGAAGACATAAGAGTTCTACACCAGAAGTTAGATTTGCACACTGAAAATTCCCTTAATAAATTCAAAGAGACTGCTTTGGTGAGTCATGTGTATTTGGAGAATTAGTGAAGTTGTTCCTATATTTTTTACTTTGTTGCTGAAAATAACAGTTTTGCAGTCAAAAGTGAGTGATAACTGATGACAGGAAAAATAAATGGGTGATTGATACACAGTTGTTGTATTGTTCTTGAGAGAATTCACATGAGAGGGATTAGAAGTCAGGTGTAAAAAACCAGAGTTACCACCTCAGTATATATGGGCATTTTGCATATCATCCTAATTTATGGAGACTTCTAGGGGAGAGAGTTCCATATTGCTTTCTGTTCTTCTCATTCAGTGTATGGTTATACTAAGCTAACCCATTTCAATACCAAATTTCTCTCTGCACTTTATGATAAGGTGAAACCTGTATTCAGCTCTATTCTGTTGATCATTAGATGTACAAAGCTCTTTTCAAACCAGCCTGAGTGGCTTCTCTGTGAACTAAGAATCACATCTCAGTAAGTAAATGGTAGCCTTTAATGCTTGATTATATTTAGCATTGAGTTAAAAATGCATCAGTAATGCTTATCTTTTGCTTAAAGCTTAAAATGTTTATCAGATGCATTTGTTCTGTTTTACAGGAGTTAGGGAAAAAGACTTCTATGTCCAACAGCAAATATTTTCATCACTTAGAGCAAACTGTAGCAGAACAGGATAATTCTCTTGCTTCACTTGTTGGAAAATTAAAGAAAACATCATCTGATTTGGAGAAACAAAAACAAATTACTCTAATGAAAATCAATGAGTTTGAGACTATCAGAGCCCAGTAAGTTTTTAGATTATTAACATAAGTCACAACTGGAGTGGTTCAAGTCAATTATGTATTGCTGCTACAGGACTGATCTATCAAATTGAACATGTTTTTGCTGAATTTAAGATGCAGCTGAAAAAAAATCTCGAAAGCATTAGTATAGTTGGCAATTGTAAGTTATTTTTAATCTGTAGCCCTTCACTGGGGCTAATACTGAAAAAAGGTGGCTTGGAAAAATGCTTTTAGTTGTTAGCTTTGTGCCATTTAGTGAAAAAGAAAGTTACTGTATTACTTGCTGGCTTGTGCTTTGTCATTCTTCTCCCCACGATACATCCATTTGGGTTTGTTGCTGAACAAATTTAAACTCATGAAAGTTTAACCCATGTTTAAAAGGAAAAAAATATGCTGCTTTCTTTGCCTGTAAGGACCAGGAATGAAAACGAACAATGCTTTAATCTCATTTTGTTGACCTTCATGAGTAATTCTCTTACTAAACTGCCTTTGTTGAGCCAATCTTTCTTTGCTGTTTCCAAATCTAAGTGTCATTTTCTTTAATAATGACAAAAAATAAACCATTTTGTCCTTCGTGATTTATTTGGAGTTTGCTAACTTAATTATTACACTGTACCCTATTAATGCTTATTTTTTATTAGGCTTCAAGAAAAGCACACAATTGATGTGGCACAAATAAAACAAGAAGCAAATGAATTGAGGAACACATTATCTCAGAAGGAGAAGGAATTAGCAAATGTAAAAGCTGAACTAGAGGTCCAAAAAGAAGCAAATAATAGAGCACCCACAGCAACACTGAAAAACCTGGTGGAACAGCTGAAGAGCCAGTTAGCCATAAAAGAGAACCAGCACAAAGTTAGTCAACAAAAATGAATCTCTATGTCACTTAAATGTTTCTTAATGCTTAAGAATTCTTTGTATAGCTGAGTAGGTATAACTGTATAACATGCCAAAGTAAAATATAATTGCCTTTTCCTGTTTTGTAGCAGCATCTTCACTTACAAAAAAAATTCAATTAATTATTTTCAGGCTTTGAGTAAAGCACTTCTAGAACTCCGAGCAGAAATGACTGCTAATGCTGAACAGCAAATTATTTCTGCTGCATCACAAAAAGAGGCATATATGAATGTCCAGGAGATTGTTGATAGACAAACAAAGGGGCTTACGGTGAGTACTAGATAATATCATTGCATTGCTTTGTTGTATTGTTGATCAATCTGATTTGGGGCCGTTGGTGGCTTTTTTTTTTCTTCTAGGCACAGATAGAGGAATTGAATAATCAGATTACAAAACTTACAGATAACCTTAAAATAAGTAAAAACAAGGAAACTTCTTTGTCTGATGAAAGGGATGAGTTAAACCAAGAGCTTCAGAAGAAAGAAAAAGCATTTGCTAAAATGTTGAGGGAAAAAAATGAAATGGAAAAAGAAAGTGAAGAACTGAAGAACCGGATTAGGAGGCTAAGCAGTAGCATTCAGGTAGAAGTGACTTTTCAAACTATGTTTGATCTTGGTCAAGTTTCTCTATAGATGAGCTGGTTTTTGGGGGGGGTGAAAGATTTAAGTATCTTACACTTGATTTAAATTTTTTTTTCTTTATCATCTGGGTTACATATAAGCTATTAGCTTTTTTCCTTGCCTCAGCTAAAAAAAAATACATACTTCTTGAAATGTGTTTGAAAGAGTCTGAGGAGTTGAATAACCACTTCCATATCTTGGAAAAATGGTATTTTATCTTAATTTAAAGATAATTTTTAAAAGATCATTTAGGTTGTAAACTCAGTTTACCAATTTGGAATGAAAAGCCTTATTTTTTGACTGGAGAAAAAAACCTTAGTGGTCACTAAAGTTGAAGCTGTAAAAATTTGTAATGTTTCAGAGCAAAGCTGATGAACAAAATCTGATAGATGTGCTTCAGAAAAAAGTTAAAAAGTTGGAAAGTGAACTTGAGAAACAGTCTGAAGAAACAGAAAAAAAAGGTCTAAGAGAAGACAAGGTATGTGATATTTGTATCATGGCTTTGAAAGACCTCATCAGCCGAGGCCAACTCTGTTCACTTCTCCCTATTTCTTCTAAAACCTGCCAGCCAAACTTGATCAGACAAAAAAGCAATTTCATGGCTGCAACTTCTCGTGTTTCTCATGCTGTTTGTTACTGCTCTTGTTACTTAGTACTGATATTGTAATGTTTTCCTGCCATTTTCTAATGGATCTTTAATCTTACAAAATCCTAGAAAACTGAGATTTTTTTAGGTAGCAGTGAAATTGATTACATAAGTAAAAGGATGCATTGCACTAGCACCTCTAACTTCATAAAATGCTTTACTTCTTTTTTTGTACAATGAATATTAAATGTTATGGAAGAATGTGGTAGGAGCATTGAACTGCACTGGCTTTATACACCAGTCACAGCAGTGTATCCAGCTGCACCTGCTACTTAGCTATGGCAAATAATATATGCCTGCTATGGCTTCTTGGTTTGAACTGATAAATGAAGAATATATCATTCTTTCTTCTGTAATGTGTTTGCTTGTTTTGCTTTAAGAGAAGAAATCAAAAGAAAAGACATAATATGTTTATGTTCTTCACAGACCTCTAAAGAGGAAATAATTAGATGGGATGAAGGTAAAAAATGGCAAATCAGAATGGAAGGATTGCGGAATAAACTAAGGGAAAAGGAAAAAGAAGCAGATGCTTTATCCAAACAGTTGAATACATTGAAGGAATTTTATACAAAGTGAGTTGGTTTTAATTGATTCAGCTGTAAGATGATGTCATACTGGAAATACAGATATGTTTGACATATAGTAATTATTGCAGTTTATTTTGTTTATAAGATTGATGGCGAGAATTTGACATTGCTGTTGAGACTGAAAGGATTAGTTGATTTTGAAGCAGCAGGCTACTCTGCTAACTCCTCTAGTATCTTTCCCTTGTAGAAGCCAACAAACTTTACTGGAAGAAAGTGTTTCGAAAGAAAATTAATTTAAGTCCTTTATTATGCTTCCTGGTTTAGCATTCTGTTATTCACATAAAGCAAATAACAGCTTTATGAAGACAGGCTGTTTCTCACAGTGTTGTTATTTAATCAGGTTTCTAGGACTGGATACTTGTAATGTTATTGCAGTAATGACAGTTCTAGGATTATGAGTTGGAAGTCTTTTCAACAATCATATGTCCATACCCTCTGCAGATACTATGTTTACTTCAGTTGACATAATGGCAGGATTTTACTGATAAAATTTTAGCTGATTGTTAACTTGGGATTGTAGCTGTTGTTAAATTGTGATTTGAGACTGCTTCAAAATGGCATTTATTCTTAGCAAGCCTTGCCTGAATTTCACATAGGACACAGGCAAAATCAACAAGCCGTTTACGATGTGCATGATACTGACTTTTGTATCTTACTGTCCATTGCTTGTTTTGGGGTTTGAGTCAGGATTTTGGTAAGGTTTTACTGTCTATATAATAACCTTATTAAACAGAAAAGGGGATTTGGTTCAGTGAGCAAATAAAATGCAAACATGTATTCTTTAAGACAGAATTTTCTCCTCAAGAAAGCAAGTTAGCAAATAAGCTTTAAAATGTAAATTTACTGAATGTTGCAGGACTGAAAAAGAGAAAATTGCTCTACAGAAGAAACTGAAAACTACTGGTGTCACTGTTGACCGTGTTGTTGGAGCAAGAGCAACAGAAACTGAAAAAGAAGTGGAAGAACTAAGAAAACGGAATCTTGAGTTAGAAAATGAAGTTGCGCACATGAGGTGAGAGATTTTTTAAATGAATCTATAAAAGGTGAAAAATCTAAATTAGTAAAAAATCTGTGGAATGAGATAGACTCTAATAGGTGAACTATAATTCAAGAAGGAAAAAAATAAACAGGAATTTTAAGATTTCTATGAGTCTGTGATAAGAAAGCGTAAAACTATTGGGGAGCAGTTATGCATGTTCAGAGAATGTGCAGGATTGGTTCATTCTAAAAACCTAAAGAATATGAAAAACATACTCCTAGTGTGGAAAATTTTAACTACAGTTTAGAGCTGGTGAAAGTTACTGGAACTGCTAAGAGCAGTTAGGATGTGTATTCTTAACCAGTGTGTCCACTATCACAGTGGATAATGTACCTGAATAATAGAAACTGTACACATCTGAAAGGAGCAGTTTCCTTTTGCCAAAGTACTTATCTTCCATTCATGGGGATTAGTTGAAATGTGGCTATTGTTGATTTAGAACAACTAGCTTAGAAACACTGGAAAATCCAGTCTGGAAATCCAGAAGTTCATGGTGCTTTTACCTTAAGGGGTGTTTTTCTGCATTAATAGCCATTTGTTTGTTTTGGCTTGATTCATTTCTTGATGTAGAACACTGCAAGCAATCCCACGAGACTCTGTCATAGAGGATTTACATCTCAAAAATCAATACCTCCAGGAACAGCTTCATGCATTACAGAGACAATGTTCAAGAGTGACATTTTTGAGATCTGTGGTAAGTTAATAATGTAACCATATTATGTAGAATGCTACTTAAGCAAAGTATTTGTTTTCTATTTGGTATTCTGTGTCACTTAGCTGGTTTTATTCAAATGACAGTATTCTACAGCAGGAGATGAAATACTCAGCTTTTAGTGGTTTTAAAAAAACCCAACAAAAGAAACACAAAAAAACCCCAAATCCCCAGAACTTAAAGTTGCTGTATCCTACAGGTAGAAGTTGGAATATTCAGCATCCTAGCATATGTGGAGAAATAAGGAAGAGATATTTTCAAATATATGAGTCTGCAACTGAGAGACTACTTTTATATTATATATTGATTAAAAATTCAAGAAGCAGAGAGTTTGGGGAAATACCAAGCTGCATTTCAGTTACATTAGGTGTTTTTGTTGTGCTTTGATTTTTACGAGGGTGATTATATTGCAAATTTTGCATTATTAAGTTTTCTTAATCTTTCAAGAATAGACTTTACAGTATATTCTATTTTCCTTTATTTCCTGTTTTCTTTTACTGTGTTCTGCTTTTCTTTCATGCTTCACTCTATCTTCAACTTGAATCAGAGTACATGTGACCAAACTGAACTGACCAAGTCTGTTCCTATCACTGTCAGTAAACAAAAGTATCTGCATTTCCTTCACAAGAAATCTATTTCAAATAGGGATGAAATCAAACATCAGACTAATAATAGTGTTACTGATGGCAGTGAAGTAGATGAGGATGCAGGCATGCAAACATCCATCATGCATAAGGAAGGCCAGGAGGCTGCTGCTGATGCAAGCAGGGAAGTGTCTCCTGAACAGCACCATGAAGATAGTGAGAAATGCAAGGACACAGATATTTCTAGGGAAGGTAAAGCGAACTGCAGTGAAAAAGAAGAAAATATAACCCAGCCTGAAAATGGAAAAGTTAATGAGAAATGTGAAGAAAAAGAGAGGAAGCAAGAAATCTTCAAGCAATCAAACGTGGATGAAGAAGAATGTGTAGAAGAGCCTGATACTGACAGAATGAGCTGCAATCAGTCTGATTCAGGGGAACCTCCTAATCAAGCTAATGACTATGAAGCAGACAAAATAAATATGAATAATGAAATGAATCCACACACTGCAGAGAATAAACAGGAAAATGACCGAAGCTGTACAGAAGGGGTCGAAACTACCCCAGAATTTTGTGAAATGCCCGAGGTTTGATGCTGTAGTGGCCCTCTAGTATTTCTTCAGTACAAATAATGTAGAAATAGAATAGTTTGATCTTCATAAAGCACTGCTTTCCTATCCATGATCTGCAGGGATATTGAAGTACTTGCCAAATTGTCCATAAAGCAAACCCTATACTTTCATGATAGGCATGCATGTCAGGTCACAAGTAAGCTACTGTCAATTCTAAAATTTTGATCCAGAGAGTTTACAAATAACCCCAAAGATACATGGAGCTAATTGGTGTCCTTCATTCTTTAAGAGACTTACAATATGTTATTACTTACACTAAGAAAAAAATATGCTTTAATGAAGCAAATACTTGATTCCTCTAATTAGTGATGAAGTAATGAATCATACAGTTAATTCCCAGATTACATAAGTAAGGACCACTGATTATTATATTATTAAAAGGTTTTACTGTTTACTAGTCAGGCATAATAGCTTACCATCGCTGTGATTTGAATTGGCACTATAAAATATGCAAAGCACTCTTTGTGTAGTAGAAATTACTAGCCTCCATGGGTAAAGATTTAAGACTGTGGGAACTAACAGATTAAATGACAAGTTACATACTGCTCTTCCTGACTTGCTTTCTGATCCATTTGACATATATGAAATTTCTTATGATGTATATACTACTTAAAAAACTATCGGGGTATGTCCTTAAAATTAGATGCTGTTCCCAGGTACAGTGTCACAGCCTACTACATTCAGTAGCTTTTTTATCTTTTAGTCTTTGAGATTTATTTCTACAGAACAGTTTGAGAGTTAATTTTGGTTTGCTGAAATTTTTACTGGTTTATACTGATTTTTAAACTTCCCTTAAAGGTTAAGCAAGTTAAAGTAATGTAAGAAAAGGTGTTAAAATCAAAGCAGATCAGATCAAAACTGGTAATAATAATAAAGTTTTGTTTCATTTCTGTGAAAAATACTAGTTCTCTGTTGCACTTAATCAGCTACAACAGATAGTTGTATTGAATTAGTACATTACCACTTAATAACATTTTTTTCCCTCCTTTCTCAAGACATCAGGAATAGGATCAAGTGACCAGTATCGAAGAGAACAAGAAGTTTTGAAGGAAAATTTAAGATTGTCATCTGAAAACATTGAGCTAAAATTCCAACTAGAGCAGGCCAATAAAGATTTGCCAAGACTAAAGGTAACAACTTTTTATTTTAGTCCCCTTTACCCTCACACAGGTCAGGGTTTTGTTTAAAAAGAAATGAAAATTTCTTCTGTACATACTGTAAATTTTCCATGATTTTACAGAAGATGAGAAGGTTGAATAGCTGCTAGAAATGATGGAAAATATCATTGAGATGGGAAATTGCTTTCTCTTAAATTTTTCAAAGTAAAACCACTGTAATTTTGTTCACCAGTTGTTCATCTCAATTTGAGATCTAAGTTGCTTATTACTTTTTTTTTTACTTTTAGGACCAAGTAGATGACTTAAAAGAAATGTGTGAACTTCTCAAAAAAGAGAAAGCAGAAGCTGAACGAAAGCTGGGCAGCATTAGAGGGGTGAGTATTCTAACAGCACTTTCCATCATAATTAAATGAAAATGAAATAAAGAAAGCAAAGTATTATTGAAGCTAAATTATTTGGAATCAACCAAAAGCAAACATGAATTTTTCTTGTTTATTTTATTGACAAAATGCTATAATAAATTAATGACATTAAGTTAACAGGACCATTAGAAGGACTAGAGCTAAACCATTAAATATTTGCACTATCATAGCCTTATTTTGTCATTTTGATTAGTTACCTTCAGAAGCATATTTGTACAATAAATAGCAGTTACAGCAATAATAATGAAAATTATATTCATATATCTATGTAAATGATTTGATGCAGATGTAGAAAGGGTACTTTACTGTTAGTGAAGGTTTTTATTGTACTATGCAAGGTGACACAGCTAAATTTTACCCTAGCTACTGTCAACTACCTTAATAGAACAATATTTCAGAAGTTAAAGGGAAAAAAGTACTCAGCAGTGCTCAGTATGTCTCTTGCTGCTCACTTATCAAACTCTTTGTGACCTTCTAAACAAAGCTGAATTAGTAAAAGCTCCTAAGTGCCTTTGTAGCTCTGTGGCTCGCTATACAAGGTGAATGAGTTCTGCTTCTGGGTACCTGGAAAAGATCAGATATTTTTCATTCTTTTATTCATGCCTTGTGTGGACTGCTTGTGTATCTGTCTCTCTTATGCAGTGGTATTCTTGGACAAGGGAACTCAGTTTATAAAACTGTTTCATGCAAAGCTTCTGAGGAGACAGCAAATTCTGCATCTTTCTCCATTCACAGGCAGCAAGATGTGACAGGTTTTTCTTTAACTCTGCTGGGTACCAACACAAACCTCCTAATCCCTCCAGTTATTTTAGAGAAGAAAAATAAGTAGTTTTTGCTTCTGAAATTTTGTTGCTATATATATTTATGTAGAACTCCAGGTAGTAAAATCCTCCCCATTTTCCACTTACTTTGCTCCTTGCTTCTGTAAAAAGAAAAGGAAGTACCTTATGGCCCCAGAAGGAGAATGAGCAACATCTTTAAATTATGATTGCTGAGGATATTGCTACAAAGATGATGAGAGAATAAATGGATTTGAAGACTCTTAAACAGATTTTCTAACTCATTAATTAATGTAGTGAAAGAAGAAAAATAGAGAAATTACAGTATTATCCCCACATACATTTGTTTATTATTCTGCAAGAAGAATATATGCCTTTGGAGAGGGAGATCTAGATATGCTTTAAAATATTGTTCTTCTGTCACTTTGACTCAGCAGAAGAAGGGTTGCTAAAAAAGGGCCCTCTTTTCTTCCTTCAAGCTCCCAGCCGTTTTTCCTCCATGCCTCCAACAGTATTAGCATTTAAGCAATTGCACGGTCTGTTGGATTGGGGAAATTTTCTACAAGAAAAGCTGAATAAATTAAGTAGTTCTTTGATTTATTTTCCTAATGTTTCAGTTCAGTTCATGAAGTACAGCAGATTTTGAAACTTAACTGCAGCTCTTTTGGGTAACATAGAAAATGAAGGAGTTGGTTTGTTGACTTGAGGGGTTAATACATCATTAGATGTATTGCAGAGGTAAGTATGCAGGAAATTCTAGGGTTCAAGTCATATCAAAATAATGCATCTTTTTTTTATAAATATGAATTGCAATGGGAAAATAAGCAATAAAGTAAGATTTGGAGTATCTCAGAATGTTAAAATGAACTATTTGCTTACTTACAGTTTTTTCCTTCCCCCCCTCTCTGTAGGCTGGTAGAAGTGGAAAGACAATCCCAGAACTGGAAAAAACAATTGGCTTGATGAAAAAGGTTGTAGAGAGAGTCCAAAGAGAAAATGAAGAACTGAAAAAAGCTCCAGCTGTGGTTTCTAATGAGAAATTACTTGGTCTTGAGCAGGAAAATGAGAGGCTAAAGGTACAGATTTATTTCCAGTGACTATATTTAGATAACAGTTTATATGCAAGTTAGTAACAAAACGCAGTAGCAAGCCTGTTGATACTGATTGGTACAAAACTGTTTTGAAAATGGCAGCTATGATATAGAACAGAAAGGCAAAACTTCATTTTAGCATAACATAGTGCATGATTTAAGGTACTTTGTACCTTAAGGATATATTTAACTATATGATGAAATGTTCACTGTGCTAAGTAGCTGTAACAATGCTGTGCTTTAAAAATAGAAATCTGAAATCTTCTACGAAGCAATGTAAATATATTTTAACAAACTATTTGATATTTAGTCTGAAATGGAAAAAATGAAACTTGATCTGGAGGGCCAGCTGAGTATGCGTTATGAATCTAAAACCAAAGGAATGGAAAAACTCATTACTGAAAATGAGAGACTGCGTAAAGAACTGAAAAAGGTATGATGATTGTAATGCATCCCTTTATTTCCATTAGGTACTGGTTATGATAAGTATATGGTTTTTAGGTTTTTTGTGGTTAATATAGCACTGATATTGCTATGACAAATTTTTTTTCACTATATGTGGAGGGGAGATATCCAAGGACTAGTCCAAGATCGAATTTGGAAGTTGTAGCGCTAGTGATCTTGGATACAGTTTTCCTCTAAATCAGCACTGACCCTACCTCACCATCGTTTGAGATAATACTGTGCTTCATGTGAGGTTAAGTATTCCATAAAGCTTTGCTTTTATTGAACAATAGGAAGCTGACAGTGGAGAGAAGCTACGAATAGAGAAGAATAACTTGGAGATATTAAATGAGAAGTTAAATGTACAGCTGGAGGACACCATTAAGAAGCTAAATTTGGCCGAGAGCCAACTCGATGGAGCTGACAGCAGAAGCTGGAAGTCCATTGTAACAAGGTAGGAATTGAGAATGTAATAAAAGGACAGAAAAATGAAACAATGCTTATGCTATTATGAGAAATAAACAACCTGTGTCCTGCATAAGGATTGGGAGAGAGCAAATTTTTGGTAAGAAATACTTAGTCCCAGACTCCTAGATTACTTCAGGGTGAAATAAGATAATGAGTTGCAAAAGTACTCTTTAATAGTGGTAAACAGAGATGGAAGGTATCTACAAAATCAGAACCTGTGACAGTAAACTTATCAGGGCAGAAAATCCACTGGACAGAAGAGAGACTTGCTGGATTTCATATTAGGTCAGATCACTGTTGATGGCCAAGATTTTATTCCCTTCCAAGTCTTGCACTCCCACAGGATCCCCTTGTGGGGGTCTAGTGCTACTCTGACATATTGCTGAGCCATTTCACTTCACTGAGACTTCAAAAAGCCATTTGGGTTTTTTTAACCTTCCACCGAACTATCCTGTGAGGTAAAACGTCTCTATGCAAGGCAAGGTGACAACCATAATTTGTCTAAGGAGGGAGGGCAAAACTGACTGCAGGAGAGGACAGAAGTGGCTGATAGCCACAGGAGAAAGAGCATAGGAGCATGCAGTGAAGATAGTATAGTAGGCCCTTAACAGCTGGTGTATTGGCTCAGCAGTTTTCATATATTTATTCTTTCAGTTCTTCACTTCTTTTGAAGAACATTTCTACTTGGTTCTGTGTAGTTGACAGAGATATATATGTAGTTGTCTGTAGATACAAAATACAATGGTTAATTGTATTTGCCTATTTCAACTCATGTGAATAAAGCCTTCTATTTGCATTTACTTTAACATGAATTTTAAGTAAGTTAATGACATGGACACCTTACTAACCCAGAGGAGCTGCTTGGGGAACTTTTAACATGCAATCCATCTCACCAGCACATCTACCAAAGCATGTATGTGGTAACAGAAAGTGTTTCAGAAGGCAAAGGGGTGTCATCCCAGTGACCCTTCAGAAGACTCTTTGGCAGGTAGCAAGGCGTTGGACATTGTATTGCTATCTGAAAATCCAGATAGATTCAGATGGGAAATTGGGCTACAGGATCTCCAGAGGTACCGTCCAACATTTCAGATTCTACACAAACCTTTCTGTAGCCTTGTACAGCTCAAAGCAAAATGGAATCTTCCTCAGACTGCTGTTCCCCCAGGGCAAACAATTTATTGCAGAATAGTTTTAGCTTTGGAGCTTTCATCTTCTGTATCTGTATTAGCCGTTTTCTCAGTACAGTATTTTCCACAAATTATTAAATCATTAGCAAAATACTTTGAAAGGTATAACACTGAATTAAAATACAACTAGTGTACATAATTGCATCAGTAACATGCATCCTTTTAGCAGCAGGTGTTTAGGGTTTATGTGCAATAGCATAAACATATTCCCATCCCCCTTTAATAAAGTGTAGACACAAAAAACCCCACAGAAGCATAATATCTAGAAAAGCCTTTATTCTAAGATTAAAGATATATTTCTCTTTACGCTTCTTTCAGCAAACTGTATTTAAAAGGCCAGAGATTATTTCAAGGCTAATGCCACAAATATACTTTCAGGTGTATTTTACAGCATTTATTCCCCTAAAGATATTTTAATTTCTATTTCTGCAAAAGTATTAACTTTTGCTCTTATTTTTCTCTGAATAAAAATACTGCCAGAATGCAGGAAACTAAGTTGAAGAAAATGGAAATGGATATTGCTAAAAAAACCCAAAGCATTGCTAACCTTCAACAGCTGCTTCAGGAAGCAATAGAACGTGAACGCAACGCTGATAAAAATTTACAAGATCTTAAAGAACAAGTGAGTAAAATTTAGCCAGACAACTCTGAAAATAGAATGCTTAATTTAGGTCTTTGTAATGTCTGTAGTGGCTGAATACTTGTTTTTTCTCCAATCCTTTCTTTTACAGGTTTTTTTTCAGTCATAGTTGCTATATTTACATATTTTAGCAAGTTAATGAAGTTTACCACATATTATCAATACATATTCTTGACTTGCAGTCTGAGGAAAACTATTATTTTTCTGCTGCGTTCTTCTGTATGGCTTTTTTATTACAGTTTCAGTGATCACATGAAAGCCTGTAGATAGATGCTTCAAAAGGTCTTAAAATCTTTCCAGCTTGTTCTGCAGATTGAGGCTGCTGCAGAGACCTCCCTATTCCCTCCACTTTGGTTTTTTGGTGCAGGGGAGTATTGAGTTTGCCATCCTCAACAGGATCCTCATTTCTATTTCCAGTCTGGTCTCTTACATGCAGTCTCTAGTAGTCTTAAAAGTACTATTGTACTTGTGGAAGAGCTGATGAATTTTAAACACTGGTGCCTTTGAAAAGATGTATCACATTTTGGCTTTTAAGTACAGAGGTGCAGTCCTAGAACTATGCCTCTAGATCAGCTTCCATCTTCCCATTCATTTATATGCGGATGGTTCTCTCCCCAAGACACCTTGTACTGGCCCTTCTCAGTGTAAGTTACCAAATGCAAACTTTCAATTTGGGAAGTCATATACATATATATATATATAAGGTAAGCAAGTAGATGTGTTCAATAAATAGAACTTGGAATTGACTCCTGTAAAACAATTATTTTGTTAGTTTTTCATTGTTTTTCCTTTTCTAACATCAGGGTTATTAACATGAAGTATGTACCAGCAGCAAATTCAACACAGAGACAGAAGTCTTTCATTATGTGATACTACTCTGGAAGCAACACACTTTCCAGTTTCTTTCATGTCTCAAGTACTGATGAAGGGATGAGATGAAAGTTAACTACATTTCAAAAACAAGAGCCTGATAGTGTAAAAAAAAGTAACCCAGATCCTTACCATGTTAGGTAGTAACAGAACAAAAACCTATCATTGCCTGTAGCCTCATGTGAGTTCATGAACTGTCACTGCATTCATTAACTGTATATAATCACATATTTAAACCACTCTTGTGCTCCTGCATCTTAACTCCCTCCCCCTCTGGGTCAGGGACCTCTTCTAACTTGACTGCAGGGTAAGCGTACCCTCAGCATACCCTCATTTGGGTTGTCATTGCAAAACCACAGGGTTTTCATACTATCCTTCTACTCAACTGAGACATCCTGGTATGCAAATAAGCACATCAGTAATATCTTTAAAGCATTTAAATGATTTAGGCATATTAATTCCTTAAGCATATGTATACATGACATTGACGTAGCTATGCATCCAACTTTCTTTGTAAATCTAACTTCTAAACTAACTAACTTTTTTCTTCACCCTTCATGAAATATGTAGCAATGATCTTTACTAACTTCAGAAAGGCTGTCAAGTACTAGCTTTGTGTTTGGAAACTGTACATGAATACTTTTTTTTTCCTGATAGCCTAATACTTGGTTACATCCTTAGTATTATTTTCATTCTTTTTTAAATCTTGTATCCAAGAGAACTCTATCTGAACTGCATCGCCATGGATACTGTTTTTAAGAATAAAACTTTCTTAATTTTTCTTTTAAGATTGAGCATCTCAAACATCTTCCTGAAGGTGCAGGGACAGAGCAAAACCTCATCAAGGAGCTTCAGCTTTTAAGGTAATGGATGTCTAAATCACTATAACTAAATACCTCAGCCAATATACATGAAGTAAGAAGATCAAGAAATGGCCACTACAATTTTTAGTTAAATATTTTATGTTTTAAAATATTTTAATAATTTTAAAAAATTATTCTGAAATTGTTCTATGTTCTAGATTGACTAATGATCGATTAGAGAAAGAAAAAGCAGAACTAGTGCACCAGATGGGGGATTATAAGCATGAAAGTCACACCTCTACAAGTGGAGGTCCGGCAGCTGGTAATAATTTTCAATATCTAAAATAAAGATCTTCTTGTACTTAGGGTCTAAAACTACTTTTACTTAATATGTGTGTGCCAAGTGATAATAAATCAACAGAATTATGTGAAGCAGATCAATGCCAAAGTAGTGTAAACTGGAGCAGATTAAGGTCTTAGAGTTTTGAGTACATATACAACCTTATTGTAGAGAATTTTTAGTAAAAATCTCCCTCATCAATGATTTTGAGCAAAAGGCTATAAACTTTGTATGATTTTTCCCTCACAAGGTGTGTGGGAAAAATCTGCCCCAACTTGATCCATTAACCTCAAAAGACTGTTTGTAAGATGTCAGTCATTCATTGAAATCCTCTTTCCTCCACCTCTTGTTTTGGGTTCCAAGCTGCTAGAGTGTATTTCCACTTAGCAGCTCTGTGAATTATTTAAGACCTAGCAGGCATCAGTTCAATTCCATGGGAACAGCAGAGCACTATGGAGCAGCACATTCCCATATGACTGGAAAAAACCCCCCAAAACTAACCCTACTGAAATTATGAATACATGCAACGACATCCTTATGATAGTTCCAAACTTCCTGCATTTAATTCAGAGGAAGTGCTCATGTTGTATTTCTCAAAGGTGTGCTAAGAGACTGGCCACTGGGCTACTGCATTCAACCACAGGAACGAGACACCACTGCTTAATTTGTACATGAACTAAGGAGAAGCCCAGGTGACTTACATGTGTGGTGATCCCAACTAGATTTATACACTTCAAGTGCTGCAGCTTTCAGGAGATGTAGAATTATTGAAACAAGATTATTTGTGCCATGGGTTTTCACTACTTACAATTTCATTAAAAATCTTTATTTTTGCAGGACATAATGAAATTGTAGAGAAGGCTAAAATGGACAAGCTAATGTCAGAAATGGCTGACCTCCAGTCACAGCTGGAAGCTTCAGAGCTCGAAAAACAGCAATTAAAGGTGAGCTGCAAGGATCATCCTAGGCAAGATAATAAACAAAATTATGGTTAGCTAGAAAGAGCCATTTAATAGCTAAATTAATATTTAATGACAAAGTCAATTTCTAGACATTGTTTACAAAGCCTATTTTGTTTTTTGGGAAGGTGCTATTTATGGGTAGAGTTTTTTGCCTCTAGACAACATCCTTATTCTCTTATCATATAACCTCTCAAGAAAAAGGCAAAAAAAGCTGTTGGGTAGTATTAACAAAGATCTGGATAAAAGTGGTACTCCTTCATTCTTTTCAATAGGAAGAGACAAAAGAGCTGAGAAGAGAACTAGAAACCTATAACCCTTCTTTTTTTGAAGAACTTGAGGATCTAAAATACAACTACAATGAAGAAGTAAAAAAAAATATTATCTTAGAAGAGAGGTTGAAGCAGCTTTATGAAGAGTCTGGCATTCAGGAAAGTCCAGGCAACATTTCTGTTGATTAGGCTTGTGTTCGGTATCCTCATCATTGATACAATAAATAGAATTGTCTGTGTTTATCTTGGAATTATATAACTCTCTTAAAGTTATGTTAGTTTGCACACACCTAAGAGTGTAGAATTGGATTATTCAGCACTTCATGGTCAGTATTTATATACAATAGTCAAAATAAAAGCAAGTTTTACCTCTCCCAGCTCCTGTGCAATAATATATATTAATTCAGAACAGTTAATTTGGGTAGTGAGGTGTCAGGTGAAGTTGAAACCTTGGACTTATCCTAAAAGTTAGTAAGTTTTTAAACTGTCAGCATACTAAGCACGCTAAGTCCCAGATCAGTAAGTAATGTAATTTGCTCTTGTCTTGTGCGATCATAATGTTTAACTCTGAACTCAGGGTCAGTGTGCTGGATGTCTTTTCTTACATGCCTGGTTATTTTTACCTCAATGTCAAAAAATCCAAGAACAAAGAACTGAAAATGAAGTTACAGTATTTCAGCCAAACCACTGGTATTTTTGTACATAATTCATTTTTCATTTTGTTTAATTTTATATAGCTAGATGTATACTTTTATAGCAGAGATGAAATAAAGCCAACTCAAATGATCAGTAAGTATCACTTTATTATTTGTATACCTTATCTTACTTAATACACCCTTGACAAAGTTTCCTAATTGAGACGCAGTCATAAATGGGAATTAAGCCAAGTGTCTCTGTCCACTTACTAGGCTCTCCAAACTAAAACTAGCGTATTTTCTATTATTTACTCTTTTTGTCTCAAAATAGTGCAAATGCTTGTAGGATATAGGTTAATTGGGTTTTTAAATAATAGCATAACGCTGCAGATGAACAGTTAAATGATACCAGGAAGTTTTTCCTCATAGGAAACTGTTACAACTGTAAAAAAAATTGTCAAATTTTAGGACTTATTCTGGTCCCATCTGAAATACGACCTTTTACTGTTAAGAAACTTGATGCTAAATCTCAAACCTACATATACTAGTGTACATATAAAAATTGCATTTGTAGAAGCACAACCTATGTAACTTTTCCAGTTGATTGCATTCATTAGTAAAGCTTTTAGGACCAGCCAGTAGACAACACATTTCCTACACTAAATGCTAACAGTTTCCAGGAATGGGTTCAAAAGTTAAGGATTTTTCAGAAAATAAACATGCTGGAAGCTCGATCTCTGCTCTGGCTGGCAGATCTCTGTTATTTAAAATTAGTCATTTAGAATAAAACTAAAATGATACAGTACCTGGGCTGTTCCCTAAGCTAGAAGAGTATTCATGAAGAATTCTGCAGTAGAGAAAAGTAAGAGGAATGCAGCACATACATTAACTTAAAAGAAAAATCGTTTCAAGCATCAAACTTGATATCTTTGAGTCTGTCAAATCTTTGTCCATCCAACTTTGAAAAATGGTGAAACAAGCTCTTTGGTTCAAAGTCACAGTCATACTTAGTACTATTAAAAGAAATTACAACAGGCTGAGAATTCAGGTAAGTCTCTGCAAGTGGCCAAGGTAAACCAAGGTGATGGCGATGGAGCTAAAAGAAAAGGAAAGAAGATAAGTTCAGCCATTTTGATAGAGCAGCACAACAATTCCCAGCTTGGGGCCTGGTGTGGGTGCATGTGGATTCTGGGATCCTCTGCATCAGGGCACTTAAAAACCAGTAATCAGTTACCTGTATAACATGAAGAACAACAAAACACAAAAGGCAAACCAGAACCAAGGTGTCCTCCACAGTTTCAGAAATAATACAAACTTGCTAAAAAATCACATTCTTATTAATAATACTTGTTCTATTAGTCAATATTACAAGAACTTAAATACAAGAATTAAGTTTTCAAACTAATGATCCCTATACAGAGAGGCAAGAAAATATGTTCCCAATTACATTATTAGAATGTTGGGAATTAAAAAATTCAGCATGTTGTCATTGTAGCGATTCAGTGGCTTTACTAACTCTACTGTCATCTCACTTATTGGAGAATATTTACTATTAAAGAATTTTGAAAAAAGGCCAAAAATTAATACAGTAGTTCACATTTTATGTATTATAGTGCTTTTGACACGTCCATCCATACACGTACCTTGATTAGACACCCATCATGGCAGTGCCACACAATTCCTTCAACTTTACCCTCAGTGCAGCTTTCAAACCAAGACAGTATGTCATTTTGCTTCAAAGCAGGTGGATTCTTTATTTCAAATGCTCCATGTGGTACTAGAAGATGTACAGGGTGCTTCTTGCTTCCTAATCCTGTGTTTAAGGAAATAAATATGCTCCTCCTAGTTAATGTGTTTCCTCATTTTTTTTATTGCAGGTATCTTAAAAGCACTCTGTAAAGGTAACTGCTATTAGATACTACAAGATTGTCCTGTCTTTAACAGAACAGTTAATTATAAGTACCAAATGCAGCTGTCTCTCCTCACATTTTAGTTTATATTTATTAAAATCTCCTCCTCTGTATAAAATAAACATGACACAGAGATACAGTTGTCTGCTTTTTTCTTGTGGTCACCTCCTCAGTCACCATAAAGCTACCAGCTAAATCCTTCATGCTTCAGATCACGATCAATAGCACAAACACCTTAGTTCCTGAAAATCTGGCATATCTTCTCCTGAATACTTAAAAATGGGCTGTTAACAAATGCATTGCCTTTTCGTGTTAACATAAACCTTCATTTAAGAATACAGCTATTTGAACTTTTTGTTGCAATTCTTGTACATATTGAGAAAATGCTTAGGACTGGGTAGGACTATATTTCCTATCCATCCTTTCAAGTTATCCTAACAGCAAAGTGCAGAAGTTTGAAGTCACTTGTGCTCATACCTAATTGCTTTTTTGTTATAAGGCTTTAAAGGAAGAAGCCACCACCAAAATTTAGCCTAAATTAATTTCCTTAAAAAATCCTATTTAATAATTTAAAAATTGCAACTTGTGACTAACTTTAGGGGCTCCAAAAAAATGACTGAATAAAATTTTCTACTTCAACTCATCAAAAGAGCAAGTAAAAAAAGTGAAGGCACCAAGAAGCAATCTTAAAAATTTTATTAGTATTTTAATAGTAATATTTAAAACAGCTTTTCCAGTCAAAATATTTTTTGAAATACTAAAGCAACACATTTTTATAGTAACTGAGGTTTAATAGACAGAACTAGTCCCATGACGACTCAGCTTTCTAAGGTGAGTATTTTTGGGTGACAGTTCCTTCAGCCAGTCCTGTTCTCTCCTTTCTAAAAAGGTAGCTACTGGAAAACTTCTTAAAAATACTTACACAAAAAAAAAAAAAAAAA
>VWZQ01014314.1:595759-615857 GCA_013397015.1 Myiagra hebetior | reverse complement strand
AGCATTTATTTAGCTCAAAAATACCACAAAATTAAAAAAAGTATTTAACTAAAAAAAACAAGAACAGACCATATAAACTTACCATATGGATTTGCATTGATATTAGTCCCAATAAGCTCCAATGTTTGTTCTAAGATTTCTGATAATGGCACGGGACTGATTTCCAGAAGCCCTGGGTCAGCATGGTGTTTCAATACCAGCGCTATTCCAGCCTCATAATTTACAACAGATGAGTGCCAGCAGTACTGCTTACTGTGTTTCTCCACGGGCACCCAACCTATGAGAAAACACTGCATTTTACCAAAGTAAATACCTGAAGTTATTAAATGCATATTAGAACCTGTTACATGCATTAGAAAAACCCTACGGTTAAGTACAAACAGAAGGAGTAAAAAGAAAAACTGCTGAATCTCAGAAGAATGCAAATGTGACAATTAAGCCTTCAGCTGAAGGCCTGTAAGTTTGTACAGAAAACTGCAAATATTTCCATGTGTCAGAAGAACAAAGCCTTTCTCGATAGTGAATGAATGACATTCCAATTTTTTTTTTTCTGAATATATTAACTACTATTTTTAACTCTGGAACTAATTCTGATTCACTTCAGAAATTCACACACACCTTTCCTCAGTTTTACCTGTGCTGCATCATAGGTACCTGGCATATGTCCATTTTCATCAGGCAAAGGATTGCCATTAGAGAACTCTATGTCCTTTGCTGGAATCCAGGTATCTGGAACAGGCTTGAAATCCTCTTCAATATTCCAAACAAATTCTAGACATACAAATGCAACACTTAGTTTTTGGCAAACTGTTAACCAACTTTGCCTTAGTTGTCTTTCAATGCAATTATCAAAATACCATTGATCTAAACCTTGTTTTACAGACAGTAGTCCCAGTTACTTTGTACAAACACCAACATCTGTTGCACTCGAGTGGTGTACAATTAGGATAAAGAAGCATTTAGCCTTTAAGAAGTTTAAAGGTTCAAAATTTAAGATTAAAAAAATAGCTACCTATTCCAGTTTAAAGCTCTTCAATGTAAAGAGTGATGTTAAAAATACTGGAGCAGGATCAGATATTTCCCGTGTTAACTTGGTAGCTTTTCCAACTGAATAACTTAACATTGTCAAAAAGAAGGAAAGAAGTCTTCACCAACCTTTGCAATCTTCCAATGAATACAAGAATCGTTTAAACCTTTTTTCACCTTGTTTGGTGGGTTTTCGATCCAACCTGGCCCACAGGTAGGGTTGTCCTAGGAGTTTCCAGAGATAAAACCAGCGTTTTACTGAGGTAACCATACCCTGCAGAGTACTGAAATCAACTACATAACAGGCAAGATAGGAATTCTCATTTGCCACTAGAGAAATTTTATAAGCAAAGCCACTCACTGCTTAAATTCAAATTACACTATATGAATTTCCAAATCTATTTTAGATTCTATATACAGTCTTGCCTAGTGTAATACAGAGTCTTCTTACAATTTCACGTGAAGGCATGAACCCCATTGAGTCAGTGAATCACAGTCTTCTCATTTCCTCCCAACCTCTGTACTTCTATTAATCTTCCCCAAGGAAATTAGACACTCTATTATACATGACCCAATTTGCAAGGAAGACTTACTAACAGGAAGTTTAAAAACAGGAATAGTTCCTAGATGTTCATATTCACTTAAACCACGCTTCATGTATTTTAGAGACTAAATTCTAGAACAACTTTAGAAACACCTCCTAAGTCTATGGTAACTATTACTTTGTGGTCAAAATGCTTAATGACACTTGAAATCACACCAGCTTTAAATAAATCACACAATAAAAGTGAAAACTAAGTAAAGCAAGTCAGCGTGAGAAATCTGCAAATGGATCTTCCTTATTACCTTTATACGTAGTTACGTAACAGCAGGTTCCATCCACCTTTTCAGTAGGAACTGCATTGTGCACATCTGCCTCTAATGCCTTTCCAGTTATAGTGTCAGTTGCCAAAACTTTAAATGGCTGAAAGGAAGACAAGTGGCTGTGTTACTGCCTTGCTCTCATATAGATTAATGCTCCTTACAGCTGGCCTCTATAAATCCCACTTTTTAAGTATTACACTTATTATAGAGCTGATTTCTAATACTATTGCAATACACCCTTGTTTCTTCAAAACTTCCAAACTTCCAGATCTAACACCCTGTTAGGTTTTTCTGTGCAAAGAGTCACCAGTGTAGGGATGTACTCTTACATGACCATTACTGAGATGGTTTAACTCTGAGTTGAACAATTATGTTACTGTTGTTTTGGTAACCATTTCAGCTCTTTCATCCAGAAGCCAATCACCAATGGGGGAAGACCACCCAGAGCTGAATTCAAGTTCACTACTTAGCTGCTACTGAAATCAGGGCACCCGAGCTGGAGGTCTGCAGCCAGACAGGTGACTGCCACCCCAATCTGTTCACATCTCACAGCCTCAAATGAATCCTTCTGCCATAAGCCTGATATTCCAAAGAGAAAACAACCACAAAGAAAAAACAAAACCAAACCAAACCCAAACCCGAAAGGCATACAAGCTCATTTTCCTCCGTACGAGGCTCAGAGGTGGGAATGGCAGCATGGTTTTACAGCGGCTCCCCACGCGGTCATGCTGCAGTGGCCTTCGCTTAGAAAAAGCAAAGACAGCATCAGGGTGAACACCTGTATGCACCTGCCGGGAAACGAGTGGGGCTGAGCTGACACGGCACTCAGACGGCCCTTCCTCCCTGAATTTCAGGGGGAGAATCCTATGCAAACCTCTCCCGCGAGTTTCCCTTAAATCTACAGCCAAACTTCTCGCCACTCGGCTGTGGCCGGGGGCTCTGACACAGTCCGTGCTGTTGTAACCCGCGGCCCAGCGATGTCCCCCGGGCTCGGGCNCCCCCGGGTTCGGGCACGGCCCCGGCCCCCCCTGCCTGCCCCCAGTCCGCCAGTCCCGGTGCCGCCCCGGCCACCTGTCGGTCCCGCTTGGCCGAGGGCTCGTCCTTCACCTCGGTGACGAACAGACANAGCTGCGCTTTACTTAGCGCCGGCTCCTGCCAGAGTAGACTCCCATAGGCTTCTGGGTCTATAGGTCCTGCCAGGATCCTCCTCCAGCGCGGGCTTCTGATGGGGTCACAGCCTGGTTTGGGTGCACCCACCTGCTCTGGCGTGGGGCCCTCCACAGGCCGCAGGTGCATCTCTGCTGCACCGCGGATCTTCGGGGGCTGCACGAACACAGCGGCCTCACCACGGCCTTCACCACGGGCTGCAGGAGACAGTCTCTGCCCCGGCGTCTGGAGCATCTTCTCCTCCTTCCCTGACCATGGTGTCCGAGGGTTCCTTCTCTCACACATGTTCTCACTCCTTCCTCTGACTGTTGTTGCCCAGCAGGCTGTGGTATCTTTATGGTATCAAAGATTTGTTTTTAAGACCACAGTTCCATCAGCAAGAAGTTGGGTATTACTTAAGCTTCACTAAATGAGTTCGTTCCATTTCACATTTAAAAAGCACCAGAATGGGTGAATCTTTGAAACAATCTGATATTCTATATTTTACTTGGATGCAATAGAGAGAAAGGAAGATGTTCAGCCTGGACAGGCTATGTAGCAGCATCATGCTGATGTCCCAAGCTGGAGGAGCAGTTGGCAACTGTTAAAATGTAGCATTCCATCCTGGCTAACAACTGCTCTTAGTTCAGTTCAACAGTTCAACCACATGGAGAAGGTACCACATGCTTCCTGCAAAATTTTTTTGTTTTAGCTACACTATCCACTGAGTTTTGTTTCATCTAAAGGTCTGGTATTTGGAAGAAAACTGCTTTCAGGATAAGATTATGATTTGCCTGACTGTTGATAGCTTTAATTCAAAGAAGTACTTACATTCCACCTGGTAAAAATCCAGGGATGGGTTTAGGGCTCTTGGTTATTCCATCCATTCTTAAGGGCTAGGGAGTTAGGTGTTAATGCCTGGGAGATGGGCTTTGTGTCTCAGAGGGTGGCCCAATTGTACTGACTACAATCCAAAAGTTTTTGAGATGCTGCTCCTAGACATAGCTGTTAATGTCTGGAACTGGGAGAAACTTGCCTCCAAATATTCCAATATTTTCAAGTATTGCCTTGTTTTTATTTAAGAAATTACTCAAAAACTTATTAATAAGTAACCCCCAACCTGGCATTTACAGTTCTCAGGTGGGATGCCATTCACATCCAAGATATAAACCTGAGTTTATACATTCAGGATAAAGCTCATGAGCACTCGTCTCTTTGGAATTACAAGTTTATCATATGTTTGAGGAAGATACCTCGGGATTTAAGGAGAAGTAAATTGCATCATCAGAGATGATGCTAAAAACTGCGAACTCTGATAAAACAGAGTTGCAGAACAATAATTTTATGTATGTCTAACGGAAGTGACTCATGTTGTGAAAGTACTATCTCTGCAATATTGTGCAGGCTTTTTAGCTGGTGCCACATTGATCAATAGAGGAAAAGCAGCAATATGAGTACATATATGAGTAAAGAAACAAAAATTAAACAAATCCATGTAGACAGTCTCTTGTTCCCATTAGGTTTTTGTTAAAAACAGCTGACAGGTGGTGTGAGCAGTGTGATAGCAGCAGTCTCAACATCAAGTCCAAATATTTTTTTCAGTTTTTGTTGGGAATCTTTCTGGATTTTGTTTCTTACCCCATGTTTTCTCATAGATCCGTGTCCTTTAATAGTAAGGCAGTACTAGTGCAAGATTTGCACTTGTGCAGCACATTTTATTGGAGATTGATCTGATTTCCCTTGTACAGGAAAGGAAGCTCGGCCACATGTCAGTTAAATGACTTATGAGATTTTTTTCTTTCCCAGCAGCTCATGAAAAGTCTACAGTAAACAAAATAGACTGTCTTACCCCTATTCTAATCTAGGAACAATTTTACATCACCAAACACCATTGACCTAACTCGATAACTTTAGAGCTGTCTAGAGCTTATGATAAACTTCAAGATAATTTGAAATGCTGTAAACTATAAGAATGTGGTCCCACAAAATCTTGGTCATATGTTTACAGCAGTGTGAACTGTCATATATTCAATCCTATGTTCACACAGCATGTACTAATCCATTTATTCCATTTTGACTGTTATATTTCCAACACTTGAAAACTGTTTTCTCCTGCAGCAAAACTACAGCAAGTTCTCCTGTTTCTGGGAGACAGAGCCCGTAGGCTGTAGGAGGATAAGCTGTGACTTCTTTCACAGAAAACCCCGTAATATAAATGGACTTTATTTGCCACCTAGTAACAGTGAGTAAAAATATTTTCTCAACAATTTGTTCATTAGAGTAATGAAATAGACAAAAATGTCCTTCCAGTGCTTATGTAATATATAGTAAGGTCTAGAAATGCACCATAGTGAATCAATCAGGTATGATCTGCTATCCCAGTAAGTTCAAGGGCAAGAAAGGAATTTGAATAAGATTGCCACACGAATTATTTTAGCTGTCATATTATGAAACTTCATACCTATAGTGAAGTAGAAACTTCATATAGAAGTAGTGAAGTAGAAACTTCATATATAGAAACTTCATACCTATACCATATATAGTGATATAAAAGCTGAAATCACATTTAGTTTGCTGAGATCCATAGTATAAAAATGTTGCTTAAATTGAATTTTTGATAGATTTAATCTCTCTAGTACTTCAAATGGTTAGTATGCAGGAAATAATTTAAGAGAAATCAAACGTAGTATGTGTGGTGGGAGGAGGAGGTTGGTAGGGACACCAATATCTGTTGATAGAGCACAACATATATGGATGAGATGCCCCTTGGAGAGATAACATCAGATTACAGTGTTGTTTGTGCTGATATATTTCCAGTTCATTGTTTTGAATAAAATTTTGGGCTTGAACTGGTGGCATTTTACTGAAGTACAGTAATAGTGTGTAAAGCAGCACTCTTATTTGTGGAAAACCCCACCACTACAAGTTGGGTCTTTTTCCTCATCCCTTTCTAAGAGGAGCTCTTGACTGCCAGGAATCCTGGTAAAAGTTGGAACCCAGAACAGGGTCCAGGGCAAAGAACCAAGACAGATGTCAGAAGCAGGAGTGAGGAGAGCAAGTCACCATGAAACCTGGCGTTCCTGAAGTTGCCCCAGGAAAATGTAGCCTGTCATACCTGCGCGTGTGGAGCCTAGCTAAGCACACAGGATCAAGGCAAGGCCTTGAGTGCTCCATACTGCCTTTTGCACAGCTCCCACTTAGCACAGGTGCCCTTTTGGCTGTGGTGCAAGTCAGAGACTGCACCCAAGAGACACTGTGGGCAAGGGTATCCTGTGTAAGAGCAATGTCTGGCAATCACAACTAGAAAACAGACCAAACCCTTTCTCCTTTTACTGTGATATGGACAAATTCTTTGTGCTCCACAATTGCATTGCAAATACTAAAGCTGCATTTTTTTCCTAATACTTAAAAATCTTGTTATACTAATTTAGCATTAGATTTGGCTTATTCTACCTGGAGCTAAAAATAGCCTGTTCTGAATAGTGAAAAAGGCTCTGTCAAGTTAATATTGTATCTTACACTTCTCTTTCATGAGATACAACAAATCTGATCTGCAATCATGTTGTGAGAAAGGGTTTAACATGATATACATGCTGCTCATAGGCAAGCAAGAGTTACACTAGAATAAAAACAACTGGAATAATAGAAAAAATGCCCACATTTTTTTAGACTGGAAAATATATCAAACTTCAGTATTTTTAATATTGGTTATTAATGCACAGAATGCTATGGTTGCAAATCAGCCAGCTTGAACAATACAGATAGACTCACCATTTTTCATAATTTTTCTTTTCAGCCCATTGCATTTCCGGGCTCTTGGAATATGTTATCCCAGTACTAAAGCCATTTTGCTGAAAACATTATGTGTGGAGATAGATTCCTTAGGAAAAGAATATATTTTCTGATTTGTTTTCTGATTAAGTGTAAATTATTTTCATGAACTTCATATTCCTTCACAAAATCTACATTTTGTACGTAGTTAAGACAGTTGAGATTTAGTTTACTACAAAAAAGTCTTCAAATTTAAAATGAGCAATCCTGTGCTTAGTACTGCTAAATTCTTCGAAATGGATGCTGTAGTGAGTGATACAGCATGTTTGCAACTTTTTAAAATAGTGCAGTGCTGAAAATGTTCATCTTTTCAAATTCTGTATTCAGCAGTGTCCGTGTCCATTCAGAGGAGCTGGTACCTGTGTTTCTCATACTTTCTGGATTTGGAAGGTGCTCACTTGCCTACCTCTGCACAAAATAATACCTAATCCTGATAAAGGTCTCAGAAGTACGCCTGCTGGTGTCAACCTGGGTGTGATACTTTAGTTTCCTCCTAACAAAGTAAATCTAACATTCCTGTCTGCAGATGTCCCTTTGAAACAGGATGTCCAAGGAGGCATTCTGCATCCAGCCCATCGTCAAGAGTCACTCAGAAACCAAGAGAATGTTTTAGTGCCAATTCACCCTCCACTGATTATAAACCTCAGTGATGAAGAGGATGATGAAGAGGACGATGAAGAGGATGATGAAGAGGACGACAACTGTAAAGAGTTTTTTTTTTTTTAATTTATAAACAAGTTGAATGGGTTTGTCAGCTCTTGCAATGTACTTCACAACTGATTTGTTATAATAACCATTACATTTTTAGAAAAGAGTTGTTGACAAGTTTTTTGAAATAGTTTTCAGCTAATCTTTAAAATCTGGGAACTGGTAGTCACCAGATGTGAGCAAGGCAGTTATTTTCTAACTCCTGTAATCCAATTCAGACGGCTATCAAGAGCTCTTCAAAACTGTGGGATGAAATTACTAGTTTAGGAGGTACTTTGTTTCTGGGAAACAAATTTTTGAACAAGGACTGTATGCACTTGTCAGTGAAGTAATAAGTTTTTAGAAAAGATAGTTGTGTAACTTTAACTTAAGTAATTTTTTCAGCTGGTTTACCAAACTCTGTAGGCAGTCTTATTTTTTAGAGGAAGTCATTCTTAAATCTAGTAAAGAGGATGATGCAAAACTCTCTATCAGCTGAACTGAATGGTTTTATATTTATATATATATACACACATATATGTTAATACAGTTAAACCATTGATTGTATCTCACTTAGAGATAAGAGTTTCATAGGGATGGAACAAATTACATGTTCCTGGAGAGTGAAAAGGGAGAGAACAACCTACTTTCAGGCATGCACTCAGCAAATTACTGTGCTGCCCCAAGCCACTTTTCACTTTCCCCCTGCCCATCAGGGTGACTGGTAGAGCAGCCTGTTAGTGCTTCCTAACTTGGTTTCAGTCTGTCACTTGAACAGTATAGAAAGTAGGGCTTTGCTAATCTTCATAGCCTTAACCGAGAGAGATCCGGAGCACTCACTTCACCAGCTCTGCCCACAGACGTTACAGGGTAGTAACTCTGAGCAGACGTTTTGTGACAAGCACTCCCTGGTGACATGTTGGATCTGATTTCCTTGTGGGTATAAATGAGGGATGATTTTGAAAATGAATATTGGAGGTGTTTTTGAATTCTCTTAAAATGTGTTTTAACTGCAATTCCATTGCACTTTAAAATACCTAATATTAAGTAATCGTTTTTCAGTCCAGAAGCACAGGTTGCAGTCAGAAACAAAAATAACCAATGACAGAAATGATAGTCATTATCATATTTGATCATTAAGAATTATTGAAGGTCTTTGTATAGTTGTCTTGTAATCTTTTACAAATATTTCCTACAGATGTTTCTAACTGGATGCCTAAGACTGTTATAGATATTGAAGAGGAAAGAGCAATAAGGGATATATGCTATAAATCTGGTAAATATGAAATTAGTCACTCTTTCCTTAAAAGGAGTGCTTCCAATACAGTAAACTCTAGGGTTGTTTTTTTTTTTTTCCTTCTGGGGCATGTGTAGGAGAGTATTATGGGATTCAGAGCCCTTACAAACACCAATCAACAAAAACTGTGTCTTCACCATGGCAAGATGAGTTATTACCCTTGGAAGCTACTGAACAAAACTTGCAGAAAGGCAAGTATTTTGATTTCTTTGGACTGTATTTACCACTTCTAAAATTGCTGTAACAGGGAGAACCTATTACATAGTTTGCAGTTCCTCCTCACTTTTTAAATTTAGTGAAAATAAAATATTACAAAAAAAGCATATTAGTATTTATCAGCGTATTACAAAAACACTCTATTCTTTTTTGCCATATATACAGTCACACTTGTGGTGACAACCTGCATCAGTTGTGGACAGAAAAGCTAGAAATGGGCTATCAACAATGTGTACTTTCCTGATATACACAACATAGGTATTTAATATAATTCATGATAAAATTTATGTAGTCTAATTTTAACCGTCCTAAGGTTAGGAATATAGTTTAAATTTCTCATCTAGGCTCTCTGGTTTAAATGGAGAGAGACAGGAACTCCAGTGATCCCCTATTTATTGAGTTGTCAGACAATGCCAAAGGGTGAGATGAGCCACTCTTCCAGAGGTGCTCCATGATCTCTGCTGGCTGTCTTGGGTGTCTTGATGTCAAAATGTACTGATACCTCAAACTTTTCTATAATGAAATTTAGATTAAGTAAATACCTCCTTCAATATTAACTAAATTTAGATTAAGTAAATACCTCCTCAAAAAGAGTTCCATTTTGTTTTGAATTCTGGACTATCCAACATAAGGTCAAAAGGAATTCAAATTTATAAACATTTACCCCAGTTCTCATGATTCTTCATTAATTATTATCTTCTAATTTCTAAATTTGAAATGTTTGTTATTAAAATAGTTTTGATAAATTAACATATACATAGATATATTAATCTATAGATGAGGCAATCAGTGACAAATGTACGAACTTACCTTTTAAGAAGTGTCTTTATTTATCATTAGATACGTTAAGAGAAAAAGATAGATATGTTTCCCCAAAACAGTTTTTTCAATTCAGTTCTCTGAGGCTTCAGGTACTATGATGACACGCATCCTGAAAATGCCATAAATTCAATCAGCTAGGATTCATAAATGTAATTCATAGATAGTGAGGAGCTCATAAATAAGCAGGTAATTTATACCTGGGCCTTTATTTTGAAGCCATAGTTTTCTTTAGTCTATGAATTACAGTATTTTCTTACAGAGCATGAAAGTTAGACATCAGTTACACTAGACAGGATCCAAATAACTAATAAAAGAGAAAGAAGGTTATGAAATGAGAGAAATTGCACTAAACTAATTAATGGCTCGTAGGGATGGGAGGAAGAGAATGTCAGGGCCATTACCTGTGCTTACACACACAGCCAAACATTCTTTCTTTTGCCTTTCCAGGTGATGGTAACACAATTCCGACAAGATTTACTAATACAAGAAAAGAAAAAGAGAGTTCAGAAAGGAGAGTATCAATAGAGAGTACTCCCAGAACAGATCATAAATCCTTTGACAATGGAGGTAATATATTGTAGCATCAGCTTCTCATTGCTAAACATCATGTGGTAAATAAAATAACTGAATATGCATGCATTTAACTTCACTATTTTGCTTTTGAGTCATTACATGTTATGTTCTAGACACTATTTCTCATGCTGAACCATTAATTATAATCAAACTCATTGTTTATGATTATATATTATGTTTACTTTAGGATTGTACTGAAAAAAGTCCTTTATGCAGATTATAGTTGATTTTGGGAAAGAAAGGGTTTTGTGGAGTTATGAAAAAGCAAGTGTAGAGATGCAGACAAGTTGGTTAGAGCCTGGTGCTAGCAATGCCAAGGTCTTGGGTTTGATCCCTGTATGGACCATTCATTTAAGAGCTGGACTTGATGATCCTTGTGAATCCCTTCCGACTCAGAATATTCTGTGACTGTGATTCTGTGACTCTCTGAAGTTAAAATGCTTTCAAAAACTGTTAATTTTATGAGCCTATCCATAGTTAAGATGAATAAGCTTTGTATTTTTCAGTTATCCTACAGAAAAATAACAATGCTGCAATCCTGCAGCTTGTGTAACAGGATCTGATCCCTCTGCATAAACTTGCTTGACCCTAATGAAGACACACTGTTTTGACCAATTGAGTTCAGTATTGAATCATGTCATTAAATTTTAAGAATACCCTATTCTCCTTAAATTTACTTAATACTTAGTTGTATTCAATCCTTTTTTCTTCATATATATTTATGAATGATAAAAATAGTATTAATTCTAGTATTCTTTTTCCCCCCCTTAGTTTGTCAATGCAAAATAGTGCAATACCATGCTAGGGCTGCTTGCTTTAGCTTGGAGCAAACTGGTGTGGGTGTTCTAGCTCCAGAACTGTATTGCACAGTAGAAATGTATCTTACATTCTACATCTTTCCCTGTGACCTTTATGTACAAAAGTATCTTTCTTTTTAGATATTCTTTATGTCTGTAAAAACGGCTACCACAATTCAATAATTAAATCTCTGTTCACAATTATATGTATTCAAAGCTTTTAACAGACTATTTAACAGCTCTGTTTAACAGACTATTTTTCTCTAATTTTTGAGGGCCTTGTTGAGTCGGCTATTTGGTTTCATTGTGTTAGTTGTATTTTTATTACCCACTTCAGCTAAAAAGATGTCGTATAAAAAGCAGACTGTTTGAATTGTTCACCTTTCTCAGGGTGCTCTTGAGTATGAATGACTTTGTGAGACTCCTTTCCTACAGGAGGTGGTGGTTCTGTGATGCAGAGGAACACATTTGTTGATGGGAACAGATTTGAGGCACAACCTTGGGAAAAAGAACCAATTACATCAAAGTATACCAATGTGAAAGGTACTTCATTATTATATATTTCCAGATTTTTAGATTAGATTTCTTTTGTTCCTCTGCAAGTGTGGTGAACATGATGTATTTTGTTTAAAACCAATCTGAAGTGAAATTTCCATTCACAGTGGGATTCCTTCACTGCAAGATGACAGCAATTGTTGTATGTTATGATTTAATTCTGCTTCTTTCTGCCAGTTTGCATCCTCTGATAGATTCAATGTGGGCTTTAGTAACTCCCTGAGTCACTAAAGTCTTTGATGCTCACGTTAGATCATATTGAGTGTTGTGCACTTTCCACTTCCACCAAGTAAAACAGATTTGATTGCAGGTGGTATCTCACAGAACATAGGACTTAATAAAACCAGTAAAAAAAAAACAGTTAAGGAAAGAACATAACACTTGTGATAAAGTGTGCTTATTAAAAACTAGTCACATACAGCAAATTAAAATACCTACACTGAAGTACCTTGATGGTAAGTTTCATCCTTTTCACAAGAGAATTCCGGAATATATTTGTCAATGTAGAAAATGTTATTATAAGTAGATTGTAATCCAGTTATTTCTTTGCAGTTTTAGAGTAAAAAGGCAAAAAAGGACAGATTTTTGTCTTTAAACTACCCCATAAACCGAAGCAGAAGTAGAGAATTTCTGCTACATTTTGGCCTGAAATAAGAGGAGCCAAAAAAGCTTATTTATGTTAGCAGGAGAAAAGGAAGAATGAAGCCACATCTTCCTGAAGAATGGCAGGGGCCAGGAGAAGAGTGCTGTGGCTACTTTACAATGCAACTTTCCTTGTGAAGTTCTGTTCGAAGTTTGAAGTGGGCTTACCTATGCAACCAGTGCTGTTGCAAATTTTTCTTCATCATTTGTCGTATTTTGTTATGCTCATTCTCTGCCCGTGTCCAGGATGTATCCAGATGCTACAGGCAGAAGTCATTCACAGTTCAGCCAGGCATCCTTTGGAGTGCATGGATTGGTCTCCATGGGCTTGATCATGGGTGTTCCAGAGGTCCACACCTATGCAGTGTAGAGAAAGGATGATCTGATTTTTGCATTTAGAGTTAATTTTTTAGTTGGCTTTCAAGATTTCTTCTGCTGGAGGACTTTTGCTTTCCTTCTGGGGAATGACACTTTTAGAATAATTAACATGTGAAACCATGTTCCACCCAAAGGGGCCTATATATAAAGTAGGAGGTTATGTTTTCAAAACACCACAGCATTTTTGGACAAGAACATTTTTTGTGCTTTCAAAAAAAGTGAGTATGTATTATTTTAAACCCTCAGAAACAAACCACATTGAACTGGTAAAGAGCCACCACTGTAAGGAAGTAAAGGAAAATAAAAGGATTTCTGAGGAACGAAGAAATTCAGCTAATGCAGTAACTGGCAAAGGTATTTTCAAAAATCTTATTCATTTCTGTTTACTAAACTGTGAGATGATTTAGCACTATCTAGTAAATTTCTGTTCTTAATGTCATATATGGACAGCACATACTTGGATTGGACTATTTACAAAGAACATTTTTAAAATCTTGTTGTCTGGCCTCCAGTTGCCTGCACTATGTGAAATTTTGAGTAATAGCATGACCTTTTTGTTTGTATTTTCCCTTTTAGGAATTTACACTTTGGACCCGAAAGTAAAACCAAGTTACCAACAAAAGGGTCAAAATAAGGATGATGAAACTGCTTCTTCCAGTCCATATGGGAGAGAAACTGCAAGATACACTCGTTTAAATTCTCCAGAACCTCGACGATCAGCATATGTAGTCTACCGGACTGTCACTCAAAAACCGAAATTCAATGGACCTACAGGTGGGTTCCTACTTACACAGAATTCTTAAAATGCCTGTCTATATTGTGCTGCATTCAAATGGGTCCCTGCAGGTGAATAATAAATTATTTATGCCTAAATACAGGCATGAGTAAATTTGATCAAGCATAATTTTCACAATTAGATTTCAGCTGTAGTCATAGACAGAAACATAAGATTTTATAAAGCTTTACAATTTTTCAGACAAAATATTCATGAACAATAGTTGAGCCGTCTTTACTACAGGAATTCATGGTTGCAATGAAGTGCTGATATGCACAAATATAGTGATCCCCACTTTTTACAGCATGTCTTATGTGACTTATTATTTTCAAATATTTAATAAACCTTGAAAACTCCACCTTTAAGCTCTTATTTTATTTTCTAACTACTTATAGTAGAAGTATTTTTTGCAGTAGAATTTCAGTTGTGTTTCAAAAAATGTTTCTTGTTCAACCTCATTTTTCCCAGTAGAGTATGAAAGAATGACCTTGCTTTGCAGGATGTATTTCCATTATTGGGATTTCACTGGAGTTTTCGTTGTTATGGATTTGTATGTATTTTCATTATTTAGGATTTTTTTTGGCTTGAATAAACAAGGGTTTGTGTCTTACTCACACTTCTGTTATCAATTTAAATGCAGTGTAAATCTTTGTGTTTAACATCAGTATTATTTTTTTCAAATTAATTATGTTGGACAGAGGACTGATTCTATTCTTTCTGCTGTTCATAAAGGACGACACTTTCCTTCATCTTACTCTACTGTCTTCTTGATGGTACATGTTATGTCATTAATTTGACAAGAAACCTAAAGGTGGGATTCTGAGTCTTGCATCTTTCTGACAATGTGCTTCAGATTTATTACATCTTCTGCTTTATTTTTTTCTTGCTAATATATACAGCCGCACCCAATTTAGTACATCATTTGGAATTGTTTTGAGTTTTCACTTTTGGGTCCATGGTTTCTCTGCGTAATTGTTTTTTTTTTCATTTGTCACTTTGTCAACAGATTTAGTGGTAAATAATTTAAATAATCAGAAGTGTTAAGAAAGTGATTTTTATCCTCCCAGTTTCAGTCATCTCTCTTAAGATGGGTTGATCCTCCATTTTGAGGCACCTCCCTGTCTTAGTTTCTAATAACAGGGACCTGTTCCAGGCAGAGTAATGCCTACTTTAAAGTGAATAAAGTTAAGTGAAACAAACTCCAACATCGGTGCTTTGTCATGAGGACAAATAATTGTGTCTTCTATCTTTTTTCTTTGAACGTTTGCTTTCATTAAATGTGAACAGCCTGGTATAGAGATTATAGAGAGAACATTCTTTATGTGAAGAATGCTTTTTATTAAATTTCTAGGTTTAAAAAGGATAGAACATTTTTGAAAAAGTGGGAATCAGCATTTTTGTTGTAAGAGAAATCATTAACATTTTTGCTGCCTTTCTTTCCAGCAGTACCTGAGTCTTATGGTCAGAAAGGCTCCAAACAAAAGAATCAGCCTGACACCAATAGGAGATTTTGGACACCGACAGAAAACTATGGTAATATTTACACATTGTGTATAAAGAGAAAATTTTGGGATTGTTATGAAATTATTAATTTGAAATAATTGTATTAAAATGGAATTAAAAGAAGAATATTAATAGTATTAATTTTTAATCAAACCTTTTAGAAAATGGTTTGTGATGAGGCAGCATATTCTGAGGCACAATCAACTGTCTAGCACAAAAACATGATATAGCCTTGTATATAGGGCTGTCACAAGCAGGGATAAAACAGGAGATATTGATGCCTTTGGGAAGGTCTTCAGCCCAGGAACATTCCCTTTCTTAGAAACAAAGATGTCCATAGCAGAATCTCCTCATTTGGAAAACCCCATGAGCCTCACAGAAATGCTACAATATTACAAATTATCTCTAAAGTGCTAGAGAGAGTCTTCTGCCTTTAATACTAGCTTGTGTTTCAGCGGTGATGTCTAACTCATCTGATGGATTCAGTGAAACTTCAGCCAATTTAATATTTAATTCACATATCATACTAAGAGTGTCTTTCCTGAAATTGTGGCTGAAATTAAGAAACAATGTGTATATTTTTCCTACAGGCAAATATACTTCAGGATCTTCTAATTCACCAGCTTGGAGGAAAAGAAATCCACAAGCAAAACCGTTCTCTAAATTTAAAACAACCACTCAGGTAACTGATAGAAATGGTTACAAATCAGCCTTATTAGAATTGGCATGTCTCTGCCCACTTAGAAAATGTAAAAGTGCTTGTAAAACTTCCTCAGTCAAAACCTACAAGATTCTGATCAATGCTGAGTAGCTGAAAGAGCAGTTATTAGTTTTGTTTGGAGACGTACCTTTGCCTGCATAACTAACCTGTGGCTTCTAATCTTTTTACAGTAATATTTATATGAAAGAATTATGTGTACCTGCCTTTAAAGTAAAGTGCTACAGAAGGCAGGTTTTGGTTTCTAGCACCAGACAAACGCAGCAGAGATCATATGAGTTTGATCTATTTGTTTCTCTGCTGTATTGTTCATGCAGCTTCAGAAATGGTTGGATAGTAACCAGCCGAGGTCTGAATTCATGAAAGGACTCAGGCTACAAAATATTTGCAAGATACCCTAAAGACCATTCATACATTTTACAGCTGTCTTGAAAGCTGAGATTAGAACATCTCTCTCGTGTTTCATGTTGAAATTTTACTTAAAATGTTTCTGAAAGTGCATGTAGTTTTACTCTAAGAAATTATGCACAGAATTTTGTGTGTATCTATTTTGACAGAAGAGTAAAGAAGACATGGAAGTGAATAGAAAAGGAGAAAAAGAAACATCTAAAGGGAAATAAGGAAATTATCAACTGGAATATCCAAAGACAAAGAAACTGCACATTCCAAAAAGAAGGTGCAGGAAGGACATACACTGCAGTGTTTCAAAACTGGTTAAAAATTCTTAAAAGTATGCTCTGCATGGTCACATATAAAGATCTATATTCACTAAGTTTAATCTACTATAAAAATTTGGCAGTTGAATTTATTTTTACAGACTACGGCTCTACACCACAAGACTGATAGTAATAGTCCATAGAAAAAAAGAATCCCTAAGCAGAGTCTTACCCTATTTTATTTGACAGATGTTTTAAGGCATAATTCCTAATATGAATAAATACTATTAGTTATACTTAGCAGTTTCAGAGGACTTTTAATGTAAACAGCAATAGTGTAATGCATTCTAGAATGTAGTTTTCTGGTACAACAGGCAGATTCCTAGATGGTTTAGCTGTTTTTCCAGATGTTTGGGAACTCAGTCTGAATTTGAACTTGCGATTTTGCAGTTTTAGCAGAGCCACAGAACTGTGTTATGAACTAAATGAACTTCACAAGGAAACTCTTGCCATTAGCTGAGATATGTATTTACAGGTATTTTAAACAAAAAATGAAGAGTTGTATAATGACTGAGAGGAAGACTGATAAGAAGGATACTTCAATACTACTACATGGGGGAAAAAACCTCATACTGAAGTGTTACATATACATGACTTCATATCTTTGTCTCAGATGTTTATTCAGTTGTTTTGCATTACCTGACCTTTGGTCATTCTTACAACATAATCAGCTTTTGAAGAGAGCCCTTCAAACTTATTTCTGTAACACCAGGATCCAGTAATTATCTTGATGACACCTGTAACTGTGAGTCTGAAAGCACTTTGCCACCTTGGAGCCTTTTCTTCTGTGACTGCTTCTAACATGAGGCTGGATCAGATACATTCCAAGATACTTCTAGCTGAAATCATTCTGTTATTCTGTGAGAAACATAGTCATACATTTCTCTACCCTACTTTGTTGACATGATCTCATATGTGCTGTAATTTTTTATTTTATTTTGAAATTTAAGTTTTAATCATTTAAGTTAGAAGATGATGTACTGATTATAGACATATGCAGTTATGCACCACTTTTCTTAACCAAGAGAAGAATAGAGAAACCTAGAGGATCTGGTTTAGCTAAGTGAAAATGTACAAAATGAGAAGCATTATTTTAAAATCAAAGACCAGCTGTGTTGGAAATATCCCCCCACCTCTAATTAGACATTGGTGTTTCAAATTCTAGCACATGATGCCTTGCAGCAACATTTCACATGTTCTCTGCCTGAAGCAATTTAAAATCTCAGTTCAGAGGGTTGTTGTATCAAGTTATTTTTAAATATCATGATAAAGGCTTTTAATTCACCTTTTTCACATAGAAGAAATATAAATTTTACATTTACTATTTGTCCAACGTCTCCACAATTTAGAGTATTAAATTTGATTAGCCCATAAATGGGCATGGGCAAATGTTGTTATGCCAGTCTGATTCTAGCATTCTGTTAAAAAGGATTTCAATATTTAATTTGTGCAAGTGGTTAGTATTGTTACTATCTGGATGTGTAAGTGCAGACTGTGCTGTGCTGTGCGTGCTGCCTGCTGGTTTGTACCACACAGATCCCTTACTACAGGAGAAAATCAGCCAGCTCCTTGGAATGGTAACAGCTCCTGCTTGGTACAGGTGATTACACTGCCTGCCTGGCCTCACCATTATTTACAGTGCTGCAAGTTCTCTGGTAGACATCCTTTCTGTTTGACAGTAGAAATGAGGAATATAGTTGGCTTCTTTGGGAAAATCCTGGGAGAGTTCCAGAGACCAAAATGGGGTAGTGTTCCTGTGGGTGGAACCTGCAGGGTGTGCTGGGCTGTGGTCAGAGGCCCATTCAGCTTGGGGCTCCCAGCATCTGAAGGGTCCTATGATTATCTATACTATCTTCCTTTTCCTTTTAGTGTGATCTTGAAAAATCAGAGTCTTAAGAGGTCCTTTATAGAATCTGAGCAACTTTCTGAAAGGGATCATGAAGAACAAGGCACCTCCTGATACAATTTAACTCACTTCCCTACCCTGAAAAAGCAGCCCAACAAACCAAAGCCAAAAGAAAATCGTTTTCTAGCATCTTATGATGAGAATATCCCAGCAGATCATTGGGCTAAGTGTCAGACTCAGCTCAAGGGAAAGACAAGGAAATGCAGGATGTAAAGGGCATGGCCATGAGAGTAATACTGGGCTAATCCTCAATTGTTGTGGAATCACAGCTTCAGTACATTGTCTCTTTTCCCTGGAGCGTCCTGTAGAGAAATTACAAATACTGTTCTTTTAGTCACCACTTGCTCAACCCAGGAATTCTCAGATACCAAAAACATACCTCAGCATTGTACATTAAATATATGGCTCAACAAGATATTTACAGTTCCTTTAAGATGTTAACTGCTCTTGACAGAAATCAGAGGAATACAAAGGAATCAAGTACTTTGTGTGATCAAACCCTTAATTAAGATTTCTGTTTCACAGCCTCAGACACTAAGATTCTGTAAAAGAATAAAAATACCTGTTTGTTTTCCAGATCACAGACAATTTCCCTGTTATACTTTTTAATCTTGCCTAGTTGTCTCTCTCATTAAAGCCCCAGAGAGGGGCCAAAGGAAACTGAGAATATTCAGCCTTCATGCAGTAAGGCCCTAAAGATTGACTGCATTTCTGTACTTTCACATAATCACTGCATGACAGATCCCTCCACTGATTTACACTTACAGTAGTTGAAAATAAGCCCTGAGATAATGAGGCAAAGATCAGAGGCAGAGGGCCACTGAAGCAGAGTTGAACTTGCCCTGGTATTAGGTATGCATGGCCATAATCTGCTGCTGATTTGGAAGGTCCAGGGGAAATAAGTGATTTGTTGCTTTCACCCTATACATGTTAAAATATGCTAATTTTTTTCCAGATGGTACTTCTAAAAGCACATCAGACATCTAATCTAGGTGAATCATATTCCTTAGTAAACAATAACAGTGCTACCACCTGTATTTTAACAAAATTTGCAAAGCTTCCAGTCTGAGATCGTGCATTCTTTAACAAACCTATATGGCTAAACTAAAACCATTAACTCCCAGCATCTCAGCAGCACTGATACTTTAAATAACCTGTTTATTAATTAAGGTAGGAAATTCCATCTCAAGTTAACATCTGAACGAGAAAAACGTTGGTTGTTGTAAATAAAAATGATGCAAAATGTCCCTGGGAATTTTAGACATTGTTTAAAAAAAAGAAGGATTTTGACAGTTTTCCCCTAATAAAGATATTTTCTGATAAAAGTTTCCTTGTACAGCAATACATCATGTAAATATATAAATTTATTTTAAAACCCCCAAACCGAGTGTGTCAATTATTTACCTTCCTGGCGCCACCAGGGGGCGGTGCAGTCCCAGGAATGGGTTTGAACAACGCCCAGCAGGAGCCTTTCCTTCGCATGCGCTTCATGCCAGCTCTCCAGAGCCAAAGCCTCTCCGCGGTGTTCTGCACAGGCTTTGCGTTCAGAGAAAACGCCACAGTAGTCTTGTTATGGCCAGCTCGGGGGAGAAGTACAACGACCTATATTCAAAATTGCTAAATAGCACCTTTTTTTTTTTTTTTCT
>VWZQ01014314.1:564216-595737 GCA_013397015.1 Myiagra hebetior | reverse complement strand
CTTTTTTTTTTTTTTTTCTCATAAAACAGTGAGGTGATATAACCCTACTTCTCTCTCCTTCTACATGCTTTACAGAAGGCATTTTCTATTCTTTTAATATTCTGGGGTTTTTCACAGCTGGAAATAATGATAGAAACATGCTATTGTGATATGTAATATATGAGGCACCTGAGAGTACAACTATTATGCTTAAAATCCTGCTTCCCCTTTTTTTGCCTCCTAAGGAAAAGGCTGTTAGGCAAGACTAAATATTAAATTGACAGGGCCCTCTGAGAAGGTAAGGTGAACATCCAAGACACCTTAGTTGGTTTACGAACATACACAAAAAGACACTTTCGGGGATTTTCTAGCACATTTTGCTTGCCCTGGGCAAAAGTAATGTCTTCAAAGATTGGTATCCTTGTTGTTGCTGTTCATCCAGTAACATAGAATCATAAAGGTTGTAAAAGACCACCAAGATCACTGAGTCCAAGGTTTATCAATGAATGGACATGATCACTGATCAGTCTAAGGATAGAATGTGCTTCTTACATCTTCACAACTCATTCTGCCCCCCAGGATGATCTTCAGGGCAGCTTTGGAAGATTATAGTGCCTCACTCTGCACCAAGCACAACATTCCCTAACATGACCCACGGTAATCCTTATGACTTCCACACAATTACTGATATTCTTAAATTCAAGTGTATTTTGATTGATCACAACAGAGAGGCTTCCAAGCTTTTCATTGCAATATGTGTTGCAGCCTGCCAAATTGATACTGCTCTTCGAAATGGATGAGGATGTAAAATGCTGCAAGACTAACTTTGGAAGCAAAATTTGCAAACTGGGCAAATATAGTAGAGAATTGTAGGAGGAAAAATAAATTACAGAAATGCAACCATCAGTTGGAAGTTATACAAAAGCGTGATTTGCACGAGCTATTTCAATTGTCCAGTGCAAATCAAAACCTTTATTCTGTTTGGCATTGGGAGTACCTGATGATAAAGGGAAGAGAGAAGTCTTAAATAGTTTGTGCTCATAAGTACCAGACCATTAACATTCAGAAATTAAATATTTATTTTGAGGAATTATTAGTTTTTTTCCATTATGTTTACATCTGTAGGTCTTTCTCATAGGCCAAAACTCATGTCAGCAAGAATAGTGCCAGTACAGTTTGAATGAAAGGACTGCTGAACTGCACACTGATACTGCCAGCTCTCAAGAGAAGTCTTGGGTCTGATAAAAAGTAAAACTGAATCGTGTGCAGCTGTATTTTTGTGTCCAATATATGGAATTGAAAAATATGATACTCAAAATATTTCATAAATTACTTAAAACTGGATCCTTGGGAGAGGGAATTGTTTAACATTTTGGTTGAAATGACAATGATATATTTCATAGTGAAAATGCCCCATGACAGTGGCACTGAGATTCCTGGTACACTAACAGTAAAATATCTTTCAGGTAAGGCAGCTGCAATGTTTCAAGTCTGGAAACTGGCAGATGTTTAGCATTTCTTAACTTCAGGCCACAGATACCTGCTGTTTGATTTAAGGCACTAGAAAAACTACCAGCATGGCTTGAACTGAAGTTGCTGTAGAATAAATAGCCACAATAGATGAACTCTTTTGATTTACTATTGTTTAATTTGCCCTAGAGTGCACTGCACTATTTTAAAGTGACACACCTCAGGGTTTCACACCAGACTCTACTCCCTTATTCTAGCATGAGTGATCCAACATTTGGTTTGCTGGAAAAAGCTGTTTTAAAGCCATTATTTTAACGTCCCTAGCATGGTACATACTATCTTTATTTAAAAGCCAAAGAATAGCAGGGCCTAAGATTTATTTTAATAGACTAGCAACCACTTTTTATTAGATTACATAATGGAAATAGGTTTTTGCTTACCAGATCATATCATTCTTCTCTGAAGAATTTGAGATTTGCCTCTCTATTACTTTGCCTCTTGTGTATTTTCTCATTTTTTCATGAGTCCTTTTCACTCAGAGTTTGAATTAAAATGCAGGAGACGTGGAGTTTTTCTTCAGTCTTAGTTGTTTATTATAGCTTAACCATGACATAGCTACACAGAGACTGCTCTCTAAGTTAACAAGGTGAAAATGGCTCCGAGTTTCTTCTTCCAGGGTTATTTAAAGCTTAATTTACCCAGTAAAATTTTGCCAAGTATTATGTTTTTATTTACAGTCCAATACCTAACTTTTCATGTCCCGCATTGCGGGTTTTTTGGACCAATACCAGAACACATAGGTTTGTGAAGAAGAAAGAAGAAAGAAGAAAGAAGAAGTACAAATCCACACACCAAATCCTCCATCTTTTTACATATACACTGCTATATTCCATAAACCTAAATTTCTACATTTCTACATATTCCACCCTGTGATTACTTTGTGATTCCACCCACTTTGATTACACAGCAATAACCTCAGGGCCATCACACAGTCTGGGAAGTTGTTCCCAAGGTCTAAGGTCAAATGGAGTGTACTCTTGAGGATCATTGCTTGTCAGCGCTGAAAGGCTGGAATTCTCAGAATTCAGGGTTCCAACATCTCTCAACAGAGCTGGTCTTGAGAAAACCCCCTCTTTCCTATGTAAACTCCAGGCAGGTGGTAGCAAAGAGCTAATGTCAAGAAAAGACTGCTTACTGATTATGTGTGTATATATATATACATACATGTATGTATGTATGTATGTGTGTATGTATGTATGTATGTATTTTTTTAAAGTGTACGCAGGAGCCACTTAAATTTGTTGGTAGAGATAGGTTTAAACTATCTTGGAAGGGAGAAAGAGAAAACCACGCTTCCCAGGGATGAGCAATGGGATGGTGGGTCGGAACTTGAGGAAACCACTTCTAATGGGATACCTCAATCTGCTTCAGGAGGTGTTGGCTGCAGCGTAGCACACCTGATACATTTCCACAATAATGCTGGTGGCATGAATAAAAAAAACAGGATGAGCACAAAGCTTTGGCCCAGTCCCAGAGATTTGATATCATTGGCATAATTGAAACCTGGTGAGATGAGTCTTGGGACTGAAGTGTCCTGTTGGATGGTTAAAGGCTCTTCAGTAGGAACAGGTAGGGCAGAAGAGGCGTGGGGTGGCCTTGTATGTAATAGAAGGGATAGAATGTATGGAGCTCACAGTTGGCAGCAGCGCAGTTGGGAGCCCCTGAGTAAGAACCATGGGACAAACAAATAATACAGATGTCACTGTGGGAGTCTGCTATAGATCTTCTAGACATGATGATGAAGTCAATGAATTATTCTTTGAGGAACTAAGGACACTTCCAAGGAAACTGCCTTGTCCTTATGGAGGACTTTAACTTGCCAGAAATTATCTGTGAGCATCACACAGCTGGTACAACCCAGGCCGGAAGATTCCTAAAACACCTAGAAAACAACTTTATGGAACAGGTCCTACGGGAGCTGACTCAGAAAGATGCCCTCCTTGATCTTCTGCTTGTCGACAGAGCGGATCTCGTGAACAAAGTGGAGACTNTCTCGTGCACAAAGTAGGGACTGGTGGCCATCCTGGCCACAGCAACCACAAAGAGATCAGGTTTAAAACCTCTCTTCGCAGGAGGAAAAGTGCCAGCAAAACTTCAGCCCTGAACCTGGCCGTGAGGAGAACTGACTTCAGACTGCTCAGGGAATTAGTGAGTAACGTCCCCTGGGAAAATGTTTTTGCAGGTGCTGGAATACATCAGCGCTGGTCGCTTTTTAAACATCGCCTCATAAGAGCACAGGAGCAGGAAATTCCTAAGTGTCACAAGTTAAGCACATGAGGCAGAAGGCAAGCTTGGCTAATAGAGGTTTCATTTGGAAATAAAAGACAGTGTACGCCCAGTGGAAACCAGGTCAGGTGACATGGGAAGAATACAGAGATGCTGCTTTCCACTGTAGGGAAAAAATCATGTAGTCAAAGTTCAGTTGGAGATGAAGCTCAACAGAATGTGGGTGGGACAATAAAAAGAGGGTTTTTTTCAAATAAATTAGTGGCAAAAGGCTGTGTAAAAATAACATCAGCCTGTTACAGGATGAGGATGGTTGTCTCTTAAACAGGGACAGAGACAAGGCAGAGTGTCTAATGTATTCTTTGCCTGTGTCTTCAAAATGGATGAAGGACCAAGGGGGTCTCAGTGCTCTGAGCTAAGGGACCATGACTGCAAGAATGATCAGCTCCCAGCTGACCATGCACTTGCCCAGGGTCTGCTTCATATCTATCTACAATTATATCTATGCAACACCTTTTATTTTTTTTTTTCTTAAATATGTTGTCACAGAGATGTTACCACCATTCCTGGGCAGCCCAGCCTTGGCCAGCAGCAGGTCTGGCTTGCAGTTGGCTGGGAGCTTCTCACAGAAGCCATAACTTTATCCCCTTGCTACCAAAACCAGGCCATGCAAACCCAATACAAACATCCTTAGTGTCTCTGTAATTCCTTTGGACCTTGTTGATCAGTGATCATGTCCAGAGTATGATGCAATGTCCAACTCGTGGGGCAACATTTGCCTCAGGATAGGGAACGACCAGCAATGGATACAGGAGACCTTTGGTTGTGGAGGGGCACAGTGGAGGCCTTCTGCCTAAAACTAGCCCCATGCTTTGTCATTCTTCAACTGAAATGCTTTTCAGGAGTGATTGTTCAGGATGGCGGCCCAGTGCTTGCACACTTTGGTTCCCCTTGGATTATGGTCTAAGGTCTCTGTGCCTCCTCGTTTCCTTTATGAAGAGGAGCATGCTAAATTTAAAATGAAGGATACTGTATGATCAACTCATACTAGTTAAATCCTGAGCAATTCAACTTGAGGAGATTTAGGATTTTCTGCCTTTTTACAAGCCCAGTGTTATTGGATCTAGAGCTCCCAGATCATGGAAAATGTTGAGTTTGAAATTCTTAGTTGCTCCTACAGTGGCTTTGCCCTGGACTTTTGCAGCTAAATTATCACTTGCTCTGTGTCTGAGGAGGTCTGTGATGCACATCTTCCACAGAAAGTTGGGATCTCAGGTAGCCCACTTGGAGGAGACAAATCAGTTTCCTAAGGGAGAAAATCCATGGAGTAACCTTGGTTGTTATTCCTTTGAAATATTTTTTTGAAATGCTACATTCTGACAGAATACTTCTGTTTTGACAAATTCATATTTTCTACTGGAACCAGGCTGTTAGAAAATTCCCAGCTCTCCCTAAATTCAATTTAGTGAATGTATTATTCATGGCACCCGAAATGGTACCTCTCAAAGCTGAACTGTCCAAGTCATTTAATTCTCCACATAATCAATGTTTACCCAAGCATCTCTTCATCTTTGTTGTCTGTTTGTAAACTATTTGCAACGTCTCTTTTTGATGAAGCGGTCAGCACAGAACAGTGGTTCAGAGGAAGCTCTCTCATTGATTTATATGATGGTGTTCAATTTCAATGCTGTTTTTAACATCACTCTGCATCCTAATGTTCGTTCTTTTGATCAATGCCATGTATTGAGCAGAGACTGTTATTGACTTGTTCACAGAAGTATCCAAGTCCTTTTCTTCCCTCTGCAATTGCAGATAATTTAGAGTCCTGTAAGGTGCATTAGTAGGTCAGATTATTCTTGCCAATGTCTATCATTAGCTTTTCTTTCTGAGCCCTGCAAGGCAGGCAGGCAGTTGTATTGCAATCAGGCTTCCCCCAAGGAGCACAGCTTGAAATTTGGTCTGGGACTCTGCAAGCACACTGCACCAGCTGCTGTCCAGCACAGGCGTGGAGAGAATGTCTTCCCCACAGAGAGCTGTCCTCTTTACCATCAGTGTGACCCCCTTCTTGCTCTCACAATTACTCATTTCAGCTGCAGGTTATCAGAGGAGAAAATACTAAGGAGAAGGTGACATGTCCTTAGTTCTCTCAAAGAATTGTACCTCAGAAGCCTAGGTTTTACTGCAGACAGTATGAAGGACTTTTTTCCTAGAATTATCCTAAATCATCAGATACATAGCTGCACTCTGAATAGGTCAGCACTCTGATTTAGGGTGAGTACTGGCAAGATAACTGCCTGAATTTAAGTTGCTAACCTCAGCCCAATAAAATTTTCTAAATATTCTATTTTTAAGGGAACTGAAGGCTTTCTGAGAAACTAACCTCACAGCTATTGTCAAAACGTTCAATGTTTTGGGATCTTGTTATTCTTTAACATGTGCTTTTAGTTGGCGTTCCTGTCTGCAAAGTATCCCGTGAGTTGAGCACAGCATGCTGGGGAGCTGAGCACACTGAACAACCAATACAGGCTGTCTGGTGCAGGCCAACACAAAGAGCAAATAACACAGGAAAAAAATGCAAAATATATGGTAGCATGGAGAGTTTCAAATTTTTGTTTTCCACCAAGAAGAAGAGAAAGTTTAATACTAGAGTAGTCAGCATGGAAAGATATTTAAATGAATAAATTATCTAGATTTCATGGATGAAGATTTTCTACCTTTAGCAGGCAACTGCTAAGAGATCAGTTTACCCTCTTGGGCTTTTGCAGTGTAACAGTTTGCTGCTTGTAAAACAAATAACAAGGATTAAACTAGATTAATTTTTTTTCTGGCAGATTAAGCACCTGTCTTCTGTCAGGTTCCCTGCTCAATACTTCTTGCCAGTGCTTGCTCATAAAAGAAATTTGTCAGCTACTAAAGCATTGAAGTGGGAATGATTCTTTGCATAAATTTATAATTCAATAGTAACACAAGTTATATTTGAAATTTAACTTTCAATTACTTCCTAGAGTACTGTCCAGGAGAGAGCCTGCTCATTGTAACTTGCTCAGTCATTCCCTATAAGTATGATTAAAAGCAAGTGTCACAAGAAACTCTTCCTCCTGATTACACATCCTACTGATTACTCTTGCAAAAGGTTGTAAATACAGTACAACTGTTACCTCTGAATAATGTAATATAAATGGTCAACCCATTAAAAAAAACCCAATTCTCCCCCCATCGTCCCCACCCCCATCTTATGAGTTGTCAGCACTAAAATACCAGCCAGGCCTCCAGAAATATAAAATTTTTGGTTTCATTTCTCTTTCCCAAGGATGATCAATATGTAAAAATTAGAAGGAATCAAATTAACTTCTCTATTACTCCTCTGCAAAATCCACTCTTCTGATTAATTTATTGACAGTACCGTGGCTAATCCAGGGCATACAGTCAAGATTGCTGAGGTGTACCTTAGCAGAGTTTAGAAAATAAGCTTGTTAATGAAACATGAGAACTGGCAGCATCCTGCTCAGCCTCCCTGCTGTGTTGGAGGGAAATGCACAAGACATTCTTATTTTGCATAACGTTTTCTGTATCTAATGGAATTTAACTTTAGAAATGTGAAGCTGATACGGTAAATGGTACTTTCTCTGTAAGGTGACACTTTACCCTGTAAGGTTCCTCCTCTCTCACCTGGCCCCAGGAATTTCCCTTAGAATTGTAGAACAGCTATACCACTCTCAGGGGCATCAGGGAGGACAGTTGTTTTTATCCAGGTCTTAAAAGAAGAGTTTTCTTTACTGTGTGAGCTGTAAATTAGACAGAGAAAACTCTGGGTAGGGAAAAAGCCTTCAGCACCCTACACCACCCTCTGAGGCATGATCCAAGGGTGGTGATGTGGGGGTACCCCACAGTATTGCTCAGGTTGATGGGAAAGGAGCGAGGTCTCAGTGTAATATCCCACAAACTATGAGGAGTGAGAAATCATGAAAATACACCACATTTCTGGAACAAAAACACAACGTAGTCCTGTTAATTGAAGTATAAACAAGATAACCAAAATGCCGGGTGTGGGCCAGGTAGAGACCAAGCATGAAGCACAGAAGTTATTTGGGAAGTGCTGGAGTCAAAATAGCTGAGGGAGACTTGCCTTGGGGGAGAAAATCCACAGGATGACTCAAGTTGTATTGAGTTATGTACTACCTGACCCTTTGGCAATTACTGCCTTACACAGACCCTGAGCATGAATAGGCATCTGAGATGTCATGTAGATGCAGTGAAAATACATTGGGGAAAGTCCTCAGGAACAGCTGGATGGGAATCTGCTTAGGCATGAAATGTGAGGAAAGCAGCAGAGCTTCTGTACCTATTACAGAAGCTGGAAGTATCTTCTCATTCTTGGTAATTCTTCTCTTTTGTACTGTGGATTACCTTTTGTATTCAACTTTCTGATCAATTTGAGGTTTTAAGGAGCCTTTCCTGGGAATGCAGTCTGAGATTGAGGATCTCTGTGGGTCCTTTGAAAATAATAAGTACTTAATGTGACTTAGGAACAGGAGACAGAATTAGGCAAAGGAGTTTGGGTCTTTTTTCCCTCATAGTTGGTTGCCTACTTTTTCCTAGTATTTATGGGAAATTTATATTTATTGATATTTTGTCAGGCTCTTGTTCCTCCTTTGTTCTACAAGTTTCTTGGCAGTCAAAATATTATTCTGCACAAGATGGCAGCAAAAATAAAAAAATATATACTCCATTTCTTTTGGGAGCTGGTTTCTTTCTGAAAGAAGATTAAAAGCTAAAACAAATCATACAGAGTAGCTCTAAAATGAAACAGAATATAACTAATCATTTATAATTTGTGGTCATTACATGCAAGCAAATCCTGCTTTTATAATTACTTACTTTGAGATGCTAAATAGTGGTCAAAGTTTTACTCCTTCTCACTATCCTCTGACGTTGATGCTCTTGATACTGAAGTAGAGAAACTGTTACTGTACACAACTTTTGGCAAATTTCTACTGTCACCATCACATCAGAACTTAATAAATGAGAAATAATTTCATTTTGCCAAAAGAAAACTGTTCAACAAGAATCAGGACATTTCTTTTGTGGCCAAATCCTCTCTTGCCTTGCCTGATCTCCTTCAAGATTCAGCTGTATCTTTTATGAGTTTAAAGTCTCGGGTCTCACAAGGTTCTGCCTCTTGAGGTCTCACAAGCAATCACTGCAATTATATTATTTTCTGTCCAGCCAGCTTTGCTCTATGAATGAATCACTCATGAGCAGAATGCTGTTATATAATGTCAGCTTTAGGGTTTAAGAAGATTATAACTCTAATTTTCATTGCATGGTATCCACAGTGGGCAAAAGAATGTGCTGGAAATAAAAGTGTTAGCATTGATGAATTATGGGGAAAGAAAATATTAGGATGCTTGTATTTGACCTGTTGCAAAATACAGATGGAGAGAAAATAGAAATGTAAATCAGTCAGAGTGAAGGAAACCAAAACTATCTAGTGAATAGGTGATGTAGCTCTACAACAGAGTGACATTTTCTCACCAAGAAATAGTAGCAGTGGGGGGACTCCAGCAGGAACTCCAATGTCAAATGCTGCCTCTTAAATGCATTGATGTAGTGAACATCTTAGTGCGCTCTTTCCTCCGTCAGTATCGATGATGAATTAGGGTGGGCCACAGACTGTGGCTTTCCTGAATAATCAAAGTTAGAGCCATCCTGTACTACTGCTGTAATATGACCAGGATTGATTTTTCTTTCTATCCAGCTGCTTAGTTTAGCTCTATTTTCTCTTCTTCTTCTTCCTAATAAATATGCAGGATGAATCTATGCCAGATACTACAGTTAATTGCATTTAATTCTAAACTAAACATGGCAGACTACAGCATGCCATCTAAATTATATGTCCATTTATTAACATCTTACAAATTCTGCATGAAGAAATGTAGATAAATGCCAAATATTAGGTGTAAATTGAAACTGCTGGGGTGTAATGGCATGTGGTAGAGAAAAATGCTTTTCCTTCTCCTCTTGCAAGCAAAGAAATAATATATAATTGCATGCTTTTGTAACAAGATATGTTTTGCTAGTAAAGAGGTTTCTGGCAACTGAATAAAGTGACAAGTAGACTGAATTTTCCAGGTTAGAATAAATGCCTAGGTTTCTGTATCTCTGCACCTCACTGCAGGATTATGCACTTGTTACCAGCCCCTTTCTCTTCCCCCAGCTATTTTAATCCTTCTGATTACTGTGTGTGGTACCGACTGGAGGTGTTTATAGTCTGGGATAGACATACTACACAGTTTCTGAGAGATTCTTTATTGCATGCTGAGTATGTCTGATGTTTCAGGTTTGCTAAGTATGCACAGATCAAAAGTGAACTTAGGGCTAAACTTACTACCATGTATGATTTATCTGAGGAGTACCTGTGTTTTCAGAAGTCTCATAGCTTATGCTGTTGGATGTCTGAAAAAAATGCAAGCATCACAAAACACCAGGAATGTTATATCCTTGTGTTTTGTTTAACTTGGGATGGAGCATAGGATTTTAATGCCTTCTGAGGGATAGGTGATGATAATGCCTTTGGTTCTTCAGGATCTGTTTGTCATCTGGTTCTGGTGCACATAAATGTGTTATCCACTCCTGCCATTACTGCTTCACAGGAATTTTTTAATATCTATATTATATAAGAGATCACATACTTGACAATGAACTGTTTATTTGCAATTTGTTTTCTGTCTTCTGCCAATGAGAGAAAATAATGGGACTATACATGCTTATTTTTCAGAGAAACATGGAATGATTTAGGTTGGGGAGCGTAAGAATCATCAAGTTTCAGTTTTTAATAAAATGATTATAGCTTGGACAAGATTTTCTACTGCAATGTTTGAGGATTTTTGCATTTTTCATTATGAAAACATGAGTACAAAGAAGTGTAAGAGAAAATTTCACAGCATTTATACAGCAATTGAATTAAAAGGAAAATTCCTATTTTTGCATATAGTTAAAAAAACTCTTGATAGATAACACTGCACTTACAGAACTGTCAGAATTTGGGAGTCATTAATATTGACTAATTTAAATGATTTTTTATGCTTTTTTTTCATAGTTAGAAGTGGCAAACATTGACTCTAAAGTAGAACCAATGGCCTTTTCTTTAAGAATACATGGTGAGGATATTGTGGGGTTTTTTTCCGTCTCCTGGTATGGAGTGGGGAGGGTTTTTTTTTTACAGCTGAACTTAGTTCTCTGGAGTTTTATTAATTTGCTCACATAAAATGGTGCTTTGGAAATCATTAATGTGTTTTCTTGTAAGATTCAAAAGCAAGTTTACTTTCTTATGGCAATTGCTGGCTTCCTTGCTTTGAAGTGTTTATCGATACTTGAACTGTATATGGTCGATACTGTGACATTTCTATGGGTCTGGTTCTGGATCATTAAAGCTGGAAAAAGCTTTGTTGTTAATTGCAGTAAGCATCAAAAGATCCATGCTGGATCATGCTTATAGTATTAATCTCCACCATAACAAGGCTACAGCATAAGATCAAAAAGTATTTGTTTAATTTTTGATAATTTTTATAGTTCTCAACTTCTTAGCTTGTTTCCACCTCCCACAATGTTTAAAGCCTTCATGATTTCTGCCGATCTGAATTTGTAAAGTAATTATTAAAAGCCTTTGATATTTATAAGGTATCTGAAACATTTCTACTAATTAATTATTGATTCCCCAAGCGATTCAATCCTACCGATTTGTAATAAATATTTAAGATTTCTATGAAATAAAGAAGGTTGACTTGTTGTTTTTGTTTGCAGGGGGTTTTTTGTTTGTTTGTTAATTTTACTTTCATAATTTTGGTATTTGAAGCAAGAAGACTTTTAATACCACTCAGGACATTTTTATCTATGTGTATTTTAATGTGTAGTATATATATTTGTCTTAGTGTTGATAGCTTGTCCTTAAAATTAAAAAAAACCTATCAGTTGTCCTGTGTCTGAAAGAATCACAGAATTGCAGAATATGCCAGGTCAGAAGGGACCCACAAGGATCCTTGAATCCACCTCCTGACGCTGCACAGGACCATCCCCAAGAGTCACACCATGTGTCCAAGGGCATTGTCCAAACACTTCTTGAACTCTGTCAGGTTTGGTGCTGTGACCACTTCCCTGGGGAGCTGTTCCAGTGCCCAAACACCCTCTGGGGGAAGAACCTTTTTTTAATATCCAACCTAAACCTCCCCTCTCACAACTTCAGGCCATTCCCTGAGTCCTGTCATTGGGCACCACAGAGCAGAGGAGGAGCCTGCCCCTCCTCTTCCCCTCACGAGGAACTTGTGGACTGTAGTGAGGTGTCCCCTGAGTCTCCTCCAGGCTGAACAGACCACGTAACCTCAGCCCCTCGTCATGTGGATCCCCCTCAAGGTACCCTTAAACCAATCTCATGTCAGTAACTTCACACACTCAAAATCCTAAACTATAGGGTGCGTTGCCTTGGGGCAGCTTATGAAGGCTAATGAGTATCTTTATGCCATAAGTTGGGAGACTTGGAACTTAAGAAATTTAGAAAGTAAATTTAAAAAATTCCGAGTTTAGCTGGAGCCCAGATCTAGAGCTGGTGGGAAACAAATACATCTAATTTCTGTTCACTCCATGGGGCTTCAGTGCTGAAGTCAGACCATTCTTCAGCAAAAGACATGATTCTTTTTAAATTTCAGAAAGTAGCATCTTATCTAGAAAATAATCCACTAACATTTTTCAACACTCTCTGAAAGGACCGATAAGAGCTAATCAATCAATTTTCAAAGCCTGGCTACTGTAGGAGGATAATGTAGTGACAGTGTGCTACTGCCTTCTCAGATTATTTCCCAACAGCTGAAAAAAAAAAAAAAGATTTGGAAATTATGGCTTTGTTATTTCATATTTTTTTAAATAATGCAGAGATAACTTAGCTTGTGAGAAAATAAGTTTTAGCCAGGTCATTAGCACACTCTGCTGAGAGTTCTCTTTCCACTCTGAGTCACTTTGGGATCTTTTACCAGTCACAGAGAGAATCTGCAGCAATTGCTTATCGGTGGTTCAACAAGACAGAGAGTTAGATAGCTAAGATTAATTGGTTAGGAGGCTGAGTATTAATATACTCACCACATCCAATGAAGGGAGTGTGCCAATCCAGCACTTGCCTCTCAAGGGGGGGAATTATAGGCCCTTTTGTATGGGCTAACTCTTCACGCTGTTGAGTTGCTGTCTTATTCTCTGCTTTTATTTTTTTCTCCCCTTGAAGATTTTACCCTTTTATCCCAGTATGTTCCTCATAAACCGCTGAGCTCCTTGCTGTCCCATCTCTGCACTTCTGAAAATTCCTTCATTAGAATTTTTTTCTAGCTCACTTCTAAGTCACTTTTTGAATTCAAAGGTTTGAGACTTTGAATTTGTAGGTGGCTCATTTGCACTTTCAAAGCTTCTTGACAAAATCAAATATGTCAACCAGGAAGGGTTTTTTGGCCAAAATATGAAATATTTTTCTCCGTTCGATCCTCCAATATGGGCCTACCTAAACATTGTCTAGGCTGTTATGGTTGTGAGCTGAATCTTCTGGCACATTGTTTCAGCTTTTGTAAAATAATATACAAGCATATTTTAAACTTGGATAAAAAAATCCTCTTTATCTTAGACAGTTAAGGCATTTTTCAGTGTAACTTTCTTTCGTACCAACATCAAGCACATTCCTGTATTTTCATGGCATCTTATCACAAAGCTGTTCCTTGTCCTCTGCTATATGGTCCTTGACAGGCTGGGCAAGATGCTGCTTTTAGCATTGTGGCATTCTAATGTTATTAGTGCTTCTCTTTAGAAAACAAAGCTATCCTTTCCTTGAGAGAGAACTTAAATTTAGGAAACTAAGCTCAAAAAGGATGTCTAAATCATACCTCCTCATATGACAGGATATCAAATGTTGCATTTAGCTTACGTCAAACTCAAATGCTTGCTGTCTTGAAGTCCTACATGGCTTATAGTAGGATCTTATCTATAATCCAGCTCACTAAATTGCTTTTGTTTGAGGTCTTTTACTATGCACAATGAAAACAGGAGAAACACAGCTAAAGGGCTTTATATCCTTTCATGTGAGTATTTTTCTTCCTGAATCTTCGAGCCACTCACTATCTCAACAGGTCCACTCCTTTTTTAATTTTATTATCTGAAGTGACTTCAGCTCACTAACTTCCTTTCATCTTAACAACACTATTTTTGTCAGATTTAAGCCTTGGCCACAAAGCTGTGCTCTGTCAGCTGAAGCCCTGTGCAGAGAATTGCAGTGTCAGAGTCCACCTCAGAGGAACTGACTGTGTGAGAGAAGGTAGAGAATCTGAGCATTGTCTGATGTTGCAGAGACACGGGGGTACCCCATGTAAACTCAATATTCTTTTCGATAGGTTTTATAATGTTATTGCTACCTCTTTTAGATGAAGATGTTTCCGTGAGTTGTGAGAAAATTACTTCTAAGGGTTGAAACCCTTCTGAGTAAATAGACTTGTAGACTAAGCACGTAACCTGCGTCTGAGATTTTGGGCACAAGTCTCCAGTATTTCTCTGTATTGTAACAAACATTGTAGCACTGTGATAATTTATTCAATGATTCATGTTCTTTTTTAACAATAACTTTCTAATTTTTTACTGTTGTCTTGTGAAGCTACAGTGTGATTAACATTTGTTTCTGGGATGGTATTGAATACATTTGCTGTATAATTATTTGTATATACTCTCTTTTGATCTATACTTTCCATAAAGACATATCCATAATTAATGTCACAGGTCTTTATTTATTTCCAGAGATAAAGAAAGTATTAATTCCCATAGCTCATTTGGACCTGCAGGGGAATAGCAATTTTTAGATCTAAATAAGCTATTCAGAATTCCCCTTTGGTATTATTAATTTTGTTTTTTCAGAGCAACTGCTTGAATGTGTACCAAGTGAACATATTTAGCACTAAAATTAACTACATTCAGATAACTCATCTGTTTAAAAAAAACCCTGAGAAACACATGCACATAGATCTTTGCAACTCTGAATGTAAGCAAAACCAAGGGAAATACAATCAAAGTGTAATATTGTAATAAAACATCAGAACACGTAAAAACCTCAGTCACCAAGTTATTGGCTTCATATGGACTCATAATTAATTCATAGTCTGCCTCAAATGTGGCTGGGAGAAAGGACATAAACCAAGAATGTGAGGTTTTGTTGTTTTCCCCTCTGTGACTTCTTTTCTGCCAGATTCCAAATGAAATGAAACTAAGGCTGGCATTACACACAATTTAATTCAGATGAAACTTCAGACACAAAAGTCATTAAGCATACATTGCCTAAATAAAAAATGAGATGTTTGCAAGCTGCCTTGACATGGTCTGCAAAGTTTAGTACATAAAAAAGCAGCCCAGTGAATAGTCAAATGCTATTGAAGGAAATACAAAGAAAGCAAACCTCCTCTGCCCTTTATTACTCCTTTATTCTCTTACTGTGCAGATACAATACTCCAGATAAAATAGTTATAAACCAGGATGCCGAAGCAGAATGATTTCCTATATCACTAAGTCACTGCAATAAAATTTGAAAAAAAAAAAAAAAAGAGAAGCAAAATTTACTATTTTAGAAGTGTTTACACCATTTCAATTTTTCATCCAGCAAATGAAGATCTATGACTCTTGTCTCTTCCCTGCAGATGCTAGTAGTAATTGTAACTTCTTAGAGGTTAAGTCTCTTCGTTATGTCCAAGGTGTCCAAACTATGATACTGAGAAAGTAACACTGGCTGTTTTGGATGCCTTCCTGTTTAGGCATTGGTAGTGCTTTCTAATTGGCATCAGAGACCATGTTCAAAGCATATGAAGGGCAACTTACAGAGCAAGAGAACCATCAGTTCATTTCAATTTGCTATACTTCAGCCTGAATATCGACTGAAAATTATTAGACATATATGAATTATAACACTGGAGAACTACTGATATGAATGTGACTACTGATACTATGACTCTGCTCATCATGTTGGAGTTAATTTCAACTGTAGCTGTAATTTTGTGCTCAGATCCCACAGTGTGGATGTGAGGCTAGTGATTGAAATAAACAACTAATTATTATGCTGTAGCCCCTCAAAACTCACTGCAGCTGTGCAAATTCCTAAAAATTAGTTTAACTGATGCTGTAAAGAGATCCATTGCAGTGGCTGAGGGCAGTTGCAATAACATCCACGATTCTGCCTGACTTTCCTCTTCTAAAAGTAACCCACAGAGAACGTTAATAAAACAAATGGCTAGTGAACAGACCTTCTCTTAGAACATTTTCACTGGCAGAAATTACTCAATCATGATATCCCTTCTGTCTCGAAGAAGGTGATGTGCACCAGAAATCACCCAGTGTGAATGAAATAAAATATTATATGAAAAAAAAAAAATAAAATGTCTTTAAGTAGAAGACAAATCCAACTATTTCTGTAGATCTTTAGGGCGCTGCTATAATCATGTATAAGATGGTTGAATGCTGAGAAGATAAGCTACACAATGATACTTTGAATAGCATAGAATACAGGAGGTGCTATACTGTAAAATCTGGTTTTATTTTCAACTACTTGTATTTTTGTATTAGCCACTTAAAAACTAGACAAAAGCAGGCTTCTCAATACAGAAATGGTAAAAAGTCTTTAAATGGAACTTCATTAAGGAAATCTTTAAAAAAGTACATGTTCTTTCTGTTAACCCTTTATCATTTTCATCTTCTACATTTAAAGAGATAATCTAAAACACGATGTGAATTACATGAGATCAACTTTTTAAAGAAAGATATATCTGAAATATAAGGTATATATTATAGGTATATTTAGCTTCCATAGGTCCATATCTTACTGCAAAAATGAGGACAAAAATCTTTGTGTTTGGTTTCATGTTTGTTTTATAAATAACCTAGGAGGCTGCAGCTTTAGGTCTGAGACAGAATGATTAGGCTGCTGAATTTACTCAGAAGGGCATTGTTTAATCCTACAGGTATTGCTAACAGTATTCTTAGATCATTGTCAGTGTTAGAGAAATTATCCATTATTTGTCAGCTACTTCTCTGATTTACATTAGTTCTTCTGGGAATGTTTTAGGGGGGAGGAAAAAAGTGATGCATGGACTTATCCAGCTTCAGAATTGGAAAGATTAACACTGGAGAGAGGCAGAAAATTTAAAAATGTAAGAAGAGAAAATTTACATTCACACATGGAAATAGATATAGTGTGTAGACACAGAAGATCTTGGATATTGAAAAGGTTTATCAAAGTCAATGAGAGTAGCCAAATATTGTAACCCTAAGCATGTACATAAATCTTTGCAGGATCCAGGGCTTTGTTAATAAGTTTTATTTCATGATGACATGATATATTTGAACAAAATAAACCACAAGACTTTGATAATCAATCAATTTCAAAATTAGTTGAAAACAAAAGGAAGTAATCTCTTTTTTACTGTTTTAAAAAACTTAAACCTGGTTGGTTTATTTTTCCTTGAAAATGCAATGTTTACTGAAAAAAATCACTTTTTTTTTTCCTCACTTCCTGCTTCCCTCTCTACCTAAATTAGTGAAAAATATGTTTTTTAAGATGACACTTTTTTTTCCTAGAGCACTTTTAAATTAAGGTTGTGTGTTTCTCTTTTAAAATCTATGAATAATATAATTTCAATTAGACTTTAAATGTTTCAAACAATGGCATAAATTCTAATGCACATATACAAGTTTAACTGTATCATTTTTAGTAGTTCCCAGTACTACAGTTAGGAGAACATTTAGGGATGGAGTTAAATGTCAGCAAATTAAGGACCTAAGGATCAATATTTTACCTTCACTCTCTTGTAGCAGATTCTTTCCCTTTCAAAAGGACAAGAAAATTTGATGGAAGATTAAGTCAACAGAAAACGTCACATTAATTTTATAAAATATGCCCTAGGAACATGTCAGGTGATTTCAAATTTAGGCAACTCTTGTCTGTCTTCATTTGCAACCCAGTAACTATCCATCTGGGTGTTTGACTGAAACAGATTATAAGCAAGAAATTGGAAGCATGTTCTTCCTCTGTCTGACATACACATCTTTTTAATGGCTGACTGCAGACTTTTCTCCTCCGAAGATGAATATGTGCTTTGGCCAACATGATATTTCTAATACTCTTCTAGTAAAACATGGCTGTGTCAGTTTTATAATCTTCCATTGGTCTGCATTTACAAAAACTTCCTTGAGACAGCATTTTTTGCTAGGAGTTTTCATTTTCTGGTCCCAGGTTGCATGGTTGAGAGTAGTTTTCTGTGATTCTACCTATTCTCCTACAATGTGCTTAAATCAAAGGGATCTTAGTTCACATTCACTACTTCTTCCCTGAAATAATACCCCTCTATATTTGCATATTCACTTTCTGCATCTTAGATCCTGGCCTTTTCCATGCATGCACCTTGCCAGAAGGGAAAGGTGCTATAAGTAGACAATGTGTCACACAGGCATAGAGATATGTAGGTTGATGGACTTCAGATATTTGCTGATTAGAAAAGGCCTGTATTTGTGGGAGAGGGAAGCCAGAAACTGATGGCTGGCACCTGGTCGACATAAATCCTGAAGAAAATTTCAACATTTATTTTAAGATCGCATAGAGAAACCTTGCAGAGTGAACCATATTAGTCTGAAAGACATTTCAAAATGGGGCAGGGTGATTGTGGGAGATGGTTAACTCAGCCCAGGAAGGAAGGTATAGAAGCTGAAATGTCAGCTCATCTTCAGGCTGTAGATTGCTTGTATCTCTGTTAATTATGTTAACTGTTGAATGATAATTAATTTAAATGGCAAAGCTGTGATCAATTTTTGGCAGATGCTTAGGTAAGATGAGTGATAACTGGAACTAGGCTCCCCTGTCTCTGAGTTAGTGAACCCTCTAAGGGGAAATATTAAGCTTGTTCAGACAGTGATAAAAAGCAGTAGCTGAGTGATGGTGAAACCATAGCTAGCCAGGCAGTCTGCTCAGTAGCTTTGCTCAGAAGGGACAGAAGGAAGAACTCCTTGAAGTACAGGAGAACTTGGGGAGTATATACAGTGCTACACTTGGGGAGAACAGTTGGCAAGTTTGCTAGAGGCAATATCCAAAGGCTTGCTGTGTGCCTGCCTCTCAAGGCTATGCAAAAAAGGTGTGAACAGACTTAGAAAGACCTTTATTAAAGGGAAGAAGCCTTACCATGTCCAGGTGAGAACAAAGGTCAACAAAATGGGCAGTTTGCACTGGAAGCATGTATTGGTGAAGGACAAGAACAGCTCAGATCAACCTATCCTTGTTGTCTTGATAAGGTCAGATATGTCCTATATATTAGTACCTAACCCAGTCAGTGTAGAGCTGGGTAAGAGCATAACAATCCTAAGCATAGCTTCTAAGAGAAATTAAATTAATAAGAAGTTCCAAAACCTAATAAAATTTTAGCTCAGTAAGCAGTTTAAAGTCCCCCCAGCAGAATGAAGGTTGCTGGATTTATTGTACAAAGTGCAGTAGATACTTTGCTGGATAGCCAAATGCTGTGTCAGTGGCAAGGGTTTCAAGTAAGATGTTACAAAAAGAGATGGGACAAAATGTGGCAGCTGAGGTTCACTTTGAACTACTTTAAGGTAAGTAATATAAGGAATACATACAGGTTGACATAGTATCAAATTTTGAATTGAGATTTACAATTAAGAAAATATATCTTAGAGTAATTGTTAACAGTTATCTGAAATCATTGTCTTAAAATGCAGCAGCAACCAAAATGGTCAGCAAGATATTGAGTATCAGGGAAGACATGAAGGTCTAGACAGAACTGAAGTTCTGTAAGGGGTCAAGAACATTTAGAAAAAGGCAATGAGGAAAGACAGTGTCCTCTCAGTTTAGAGAAGGCTTAGGACAAAGTTGAATTTGGAGATGTTTTCTCTAAGACCCACAATAGAAGAATTAGAGCACACTCAAACTAGAAAAGGTTAATTTGAACAGGTAGAAGAAAGCAATTCTTTATACATGAGGCAGTGAGCTTCTGAATGTTGCTACCACAGAAGGTTGTAGAAACAGAAGGTATCATCAGTTAAAAAAAAATAAGCAGATTTATAGATAAGAGTTATTCTAATGGAAAATAAGAGATTAGATAAGGGTGCACCCTCTAGTATTATAAATCTGGTAGTTGCAGGCTCTGCGAAAGTAGAGGGGAAGCAGACACAAGAAAGTTTTCAGGCTTGTCTCCTCCCCTGAAATCTCCTGTTGCTGCTGTCTGAGACAGAATACTGTGCTAGGTGCACAAATTCCCTGGGCCTGGAGAGTACTTATTATGTTCTGATATGGGTGAATTTAGCTGAACTTTCTGGAATAAAAATAAGTACAGATGATGGTTCATGAGAGAAAAGTGAAGTTCTATCATCTGTTTTAAGGCATTTTAGGACATGACCTGATCCATGTGTGAATGAATGCTTCAGAATAACTCCTCAGTGCTGAAAATAAGTCTTACCAGAATGCCTTCTTGATCTGTGGTCTTCAAAAATCATGGTATCCTAGTTTTGGATGATGAAAGTCAACTTTATCTTGTATGTTTTCTGTATTGAAATGATAAGACTGTAGCATGAGGACAATGCCGAGGATATATAAGACATACATCACTTAAACAGAGAAAAGATATCTAGGTATGGACAAATGTAGATGAAAAGATGACAATGACAAAATGCTTTTAGTAATACTGAATAGAGACCCTGTGGATAAATTTGAAATTTCTGTGGTATGTCAATAAATTTTCTAAGTTTGTTCATCTGTTTTATAATTTTAATTTCCTGTGATTTTCCACACTTGTACATCATAATAGGTAAAAAATAATACTTCCCTTTTCTGTTGCCACTGTGAAAGGATATCCCTCTGATTCAAATAATCTGGGAAAGAATTAATTCTAATGCTTTAACTGTACTGCAAGTATTTTTCAGGTCACTTTGAGAGTAATGCTATCTTTTCAGCACTACAATAGGGATACAATAAAAAGAGTTTAATTGTCACAGATGAGGCAATGCAGTGTCTTTTATATATAAACTATAGCAAAATTTTCATACAAATATTTGTATTTTGTACATTTATGGCCATCCCTCTCTGGCTGAGCATATCTTAGTTATTTCATCCATGCATGGAAATTACTGCCTTACAGCTGTATAAACACTAAAAATCAGGTTGACTAATTGACTAATCACTTCCTGTGTTTGTTTATGTTAATAGGTTTCCTCACTTATGCTCTCCTAATGTGGGCTGGAAAAAACTGACTTTGTGATTTTTAGCACTCTTGAGTGTAGGCAGTTTTTGTAGAAAAGTCCTAGATAAAGTTTATAATGCTTCATTGTACTGGTGAGAGATAGTTTTGATAGAATAATTTGAACAAAAGAATCCATTTCTGTACATAAAAAAAAAAAAAAAATTGCTAGCTTAAGTGAGACATGTCAAAATGTGCAGTTCTGTGGAGAGAGAAACTTACAATACGGCAATAGAGTTGCACAACATTTCTATATCCTGACAAAAAGATGAACAAGTGATTCCTATCTGCTCTCTATAATGAGTTCAGTGAACTTTCTCTGTAGCTGATAATGAGATCTAGCTGATAAGAGTTGTTAGTCAAAATGATGTTGGTGACTGAGCTACGTGAGGTCATTGAGGATAGTAGGATCAGTGTTTCTTCTTTCTTGTGAGGAGCAAGTTGAATGGTCAGAGCTCTGTGGCTCCTGGGAGGCGATTACTGACTGCTGGGGAAGCATCTGACTTCTGCAGGTGGATCCCATGAGGCACCAGTACAAGATCAAAACATAGAGTTGTTTGGATTTAGACTGTAAATTTAGCTTGTCTTTTCTGTTCCTAAGCATCATAAAACTGTTGTAGTCCCATGGAAAAATCTCCTTTCTTTGTTTGTTTCTCCAATTCTCTAGAGAGGAGCTGCGCTGCCTATTACCAGCCTTGAAGACTCTGTTCAGGATCTGCACAGCCCAGTGGGGATGGTGTGAAGATATTTCTTGCTGCTGGATATATCTAGGTAAAAAAAAACAAAACGAAGAAACCAAAAAAAACCCAAAAAACAAGCAAAAAACCCCCAAACCAACCCAAAAAACCTAGGTAGGCATTTGTGAATTAGGGCTGTAACGATAAGGCTAGAGCACGAGACTTCTGAGTAGTAAAATATTAATAATCAAAATGTCAGTGTCTTTGGCATCCAGAATGTGTCATCAAATAAAGTGCAGGACAAAACTTAGTGCCAAGCATTCTGTGAGGAGCAAGTAAAACATCCTTGTATGGTGCATCTCTGAGAACACTGGGATTTTGCTCTGTAGAATGAAGACTTAGCCAGACTGCTTGACTGTTTTTCTTCATATGGGCCTTGGACAGAAATGAGGAAGGGAAAAACAATTTGACAGATGAATCTGCTCAACTGATATGGGAGAAAGCCTTAAGGAAGACAGCTGAGGAAGCTTATTGGAAAGCTGCATGTAGAATTTGTATAGATGAAACAAACCCTAAAACCTCCAGAGAGGCATTCACTGTTCATATAAAATTTTTGATTTTTGAAATTAAGAAATATTTTTAAATATCTCTCTTTTCTAATTTTAGGAAACTTATGCAAATGAAAAACTCCTCCTGAACTTAATACCTATTGCATACATTATGTTGCATGTCGGGATGAAAAAGAAAACTGTTTTTTTCAGATTATCTCCTCACGGTATCTGAGCACAGCTTTGACATAATTGGCAATCTGCCTCTGCATGGTCCCCTCCTGATGGAGGCAAGGAAAAAGAGATGGTGGCATGACTGAACAACAATCATGCTGCTGTGGAAGACTGCTCAGATGAGGTGGGTGCAGGCAATTGGCTCGTGTCTCAGGGAAGAAAGCAAGGAGTGACCACAGCTATTTCAGAGAAAGGTGATTTTAGATCAGCATGAGGATTACTGGAGGGTGAACTTTGGGTTAGATCAGCTTATTGTACCTGCTGAGTGGACCAGCTGGTTGTGTAATTGAATATTTTACTTTATTTTCTTCCCCAGTTAATGAAGAATGTGAGTGTTTTCCTGAGCTAGCCTGACTAGCATGGAGGAAGGGTGTAAGTTGCTAATAGAGTATAAAAACTGACAGGCAACAGGATGGGCTGAGACAGAAACAGGCTTGAGCTGGATTCAGTATAAATATTCCCTCCTGGTGTGTGGGGATACCCAGTGCCATCATAACAAACATATAAGGACCAGTAATAGAAATGATATTTGCATTGTGGTCCTGCTGTATGTTGAATTGCTATGTTCTGCTTGTATTGTGATTTTACTGCTCTGTCATATCCCTCTGCTAAATCAAAATCCAGTGTAGCATGAAATATCTTTAAATAAGTAAGTTTAGCATTAAACATTAAACCCTTCTCATGTGAAATGTCTAAAAGAAGCTGCTCAGGGAGTAATGAATTTTGACAGGGCATACAGGATAAAAAGGTATTTTATTTTCAAAGTCTATTTTTCAGTTCCTGGAGACACATATCAGACAGGAGAAGGAAGGGAGGGGGAGTCGGTGAAATTGCCAGTGTGTTATGTCCAGCTGTTATTTCTTGATGCCACTTTGTGTTGAAGTTAATCTTACACAAAGTGTGTTTTTCTATTCAAGTAAGAGTAGTTCTCTGAAAATAAAACATGTTTCTGATAACTGATGATCAGCTACTTTATATATAAACATGTTTAGTTTGCCACTAGGTGCCTCCACAACCATAGGAATGTTAATAATAAAAAACTGATAAAATGTTTTGAAGAAAGTGGAGGCAGTTAGAAGTATTTCTGACAAGTATTATTTATGCTTATCCTATATCAAAGATCTGATAATATTATAAAATGGTTGGGTTTTACATGTTATATAGCTTTAAAGTGCTTTCTAAATCCAGTTAAACTGAGTTTTCCTTCCCTACCCCCAATTCTGCATCTTAAAATAGTCCATTATCAACATATTTCTATTTTTGTTCCAAATGAAAATGGAGTAGTGTGTGCAAATGGTTTGCCATTAATTTTGTATGTCAGCCATAGCTCTGCATGGGATCAACTACCAAAAAGAATTATTCTTCTAAAATGGAAATATCTATCTGAATATTTATTCAAGGTCATATGTGTAATTTTTTGGCTGGGACAGAATAGCTGAAGACCAGGAATATGAAAGTTTTGGCTTGCATGCAGCTAGATGTACTTGTGACAGCTTAGAAGGGTTCAGGTCATTACTGACTGTGTGTTTAGATTGTTAAGTAAAATTGCATTTTGACTCTCTAGAAATGCTTGTTACATTTTATATTTTGCTGACTGGTGGACTGTGTTATAGTGTAGCAGAAAAAGGATTTAGANATATATATATAATATATATATAATCAATATTTTGTCGTTGTATTCTCTTAATACAGGAGGGAATAATAAAATTTCACAGGCCCATGAGATGAGGGATTTCAGAATAGAAACATTTGATTTTGGGCAAGCATCACTTGTAGACTTCAGCTGTGAAGGCTAGAAATCATAGTAACTGCAAAATAATAATTTCTATTCCCAGAGACAGAGAATAGACTCTTATTCCACGTAGCCCATCAATCAAGAGTGCTGCTTAAGAAAACAGCTCCTTAACTATTCTTTGTGCTTGAAAATGCGAATGGTTAAGATGGTTGCTGCACTTGGATTTGTATACCTTAGATTTTCACTTCATGGTGGTTTAAAAAAAACCAAAACTCTCACTTGGTGCTCTATATGTCAGCTAGGGAGTTAATTTGACAACAGAACACCTGGAATAATACATCTGTAATACTTTCTTGTGTTATTTGTACATTTCTTTCCAGAATGAAGTGGTTTTGACACTCTCAAAATTGTACTTTGATCTTTCATTCTCCTTGTCTCCAGTCCCACTAAGCAGCTCCATCCTTCTTCCATCGTCTTGAGATCCTGCTGTAACCATCGCTGTTGGGCCCCTCTAAGGTGGGGGGACTGTATCAGGTGATGGGCTGTGGTGGTGGCAGGAGGAAGGGCTGTGGCTGGCACCAGTGCCAGGGAGAGAGGTGAGCTGCAGAAGATGGTATTGGGGTGATGTTTTGGGGCTTGCAGGTTCAGTAATACAGCTTTTTCAGTGGCTGAACTCTTCCTGGCTTCTCTCTGGCTTCAAGGAATGGAAAATGTTCATGAGGTGAGAAATCCAGCCTGGCTGGCTGAATGGAATAGGCAGAGTCAGACTAGGCATGGCATTATGCCACTGCCTTTGATCCATTTAGGGATGAGTTTGTTCTGGGTGTCTGTCTATAAGGAGCAGGGGAAGTAGCAAGTGGAGCTTCCAGAGCTGAGCTGAGCCCCCTCACTAATATAGGCAGACTTGTGTTGAAACCTCTCAGCTCAGTTTGCTGTTCAGCTCCTTTATTACTTCTATTTTGGAATTCATTTTTTTTTAAAGTAGAAATTTAAAATTATTAACCTAGTTCCAAGGACAGAAACTGTGAATGTCCTACCCCTGGAAGTGTTTAAGGCCCGGTGGATGGAGCTATGAGCAACATGGTCTAGTGAAATGTGTCCCTGCTCATGTCAGGGGGTTTGGAACTAGATGATCTTTGAGGTCTCTTCCAGCTCAGGCCATTCTATAATTCTATGGCATTGGATGCTCTTTTCCTCCTTCAAGAAACATTTCTGCAGACTTTCTCCTGACCATTCAATGTTGCTTCTCCTTTTGCAAGCTCTGGAAAATTGGAAGGAACTTTTAAAAAATAAGATTTAAAATAATAGTAATTTGGTTGAAAAGGTGTTGTCCAGAATATGAGTCTAAAGTTCATAAAAGTTAAAACTAATATAATTTTCCCAAACCTTCTTGTGCACTCTTTAAAGATGTTACATTCATTTCATTGGGTGGGGGAGGGGGAAAGCAGCTTGTTTTGTGTTAGTACTGTGACAGTCAGAAAGATTAAAGATTACCATTCAGAAAATTATTCCTCTTTCAGGTATTTCAGAGATACAGATTATGTTATTACATGCATTTCATGAGTCCTGCCCTTCAACTCATGATGTAAAAAAGAAGTGAAAATACCAGGGAAAGGCAGAGTCTGACTTGTCATGTATATGTTTAAGCTTCATATTAGAGGTGTAAAAAGGTAGAAGGTAGATATTGTTGCCTTTGCATTTCCATTGAATGATATGGAAATTCCATGAGTGAAATGTTTAACATCTGGGTAGTTAATTCCCAACATAACAATGAACACTGCAAATAATTACTCATGTTTCAAAAATGTATGTAAATTAGCTGATATTAGCAGATCTGAGAGTAAAAAAAGACAGTTGAATAGCTGAAACAGACAGACGATCATCTGCTGTGTCATTACAGTTTGAATTTTATGTCTAATATTTCTTCTAATGCAGCTCTAGTTGTGGCTTTCTTCTGTGACTTATTTTCTAGCTGTGAGGTTTATTGAAGGTTTTTTGAAGAGAAGATTGATAGGACAGGACACCTCTGTGAAATTTTTCATTCATATCTTAAAATCACATCTCTTATGTGTTTATAAAGAATTAATGAACTAAGTATTACCAATTCAATTTATCGTGTTGCTTAGACTGAGTGTGTTCAGAAATGGCTTGAAATATTTCATCCAGATTTAGTGCAACTACAGTCAAATGTAATGAAATCTGTACCTCAGGGATGGAGATGGCTTGTTCACTTGCTGTGGTATCTAAAATTGCCCCCTTTAGACCGATTAGTGGGAGACATTTTAGGGCAGGAATTCCTAACTTCAGAATCTTTGAAAATGTAGCTATTCCTTGTTTGTCTCCCACACCTAGCTCTTTATGAAGAAAGGTGCTGATCCTGCATCTGTACTTGTCTCTCTTTCCTACCATGTAATTGTTTGAACTGGGAATCGCTAAAAGCACGAAACATAGTTTTTAAAATGTTTTTCCTGGAAATTTAAAAAAGCAATCCTGTCTTTAAGGCTGTATTGTGATGATGATTTCTATATAAATAGTATAAATCTACGCCCAGTAGAGAGGGAAGTAAAAATGAGATAAACATGAAAATGAAGAAGAGATGATTTGCTCTGTAACAAAATATTGCTTTTCTAGTAAATTGTTTTATATTTTACATGAAAGGTATATTGGTCACTTTCACTGGGGTACTAAAATTAAACAAGAATGTCTTGGTGTGTATGGACTTGCCATCTGACAATATCAGATGTCATGATGCTTTGCATTGTGGAAATGTCAGTATATATTAAGAAGAATAAAAGCATTGCTTTTTTAGTTGTAACAATAATCCATTCAATTTCCCAAATTGTACAGAAAACAGCAAAAGAGAAATATTTCAAGTCCTGATCCTGCAAGAGCCCTTTCTGGACAAAAGGGTCTGCTCATGAAGAGTTTCTATTGTATTTCAGGACTTAGTTCAATTACTTATCTGCCTGAATATAACTAAAATGCTGAATATTTTAGCACTGAAAGCCTTTTCTTTATTCCCTTTGCTTTCTTCACTTCAGTTTTTTAGTCTTTGTTCTTTTAGTCACTGCTGAGTTGCATGTTAGGACTTCTAAAGAAAGCTGCATCTTACCTTGGGAGCACAGGTGAGTTATATTTTCCACCTAATGCTGCAGTGAAATAAATTACCTTTTACAAAGTATTTCTTGTTTTGAAACATCATGGGGAAGTCATGAATACAATTTCTTTTGTAATGGGTCTGACCAATACCCTTAATCAGCAGAGAAAATAGAGGTAGTAGAAAGGAGTCAGAGTCCATCAGATTGTGTTGTACTAAATATCGCTAGAGAGAATATATGTTGAGAGCCTGGCTGCAGTCTCCTGTGAGCTGTTCCTTTGCCCAACATCCTGTAATTTAGACCCGAGGAGCTAAATCAATTTTTTTCTTGTAGAATGTCTGCTGATTGCACAAAACAGCAACATCAGTACAAAGTGAATTTTCTCTGCACTCATCAGACTGTCATTGGACTGTGGTACTGCAGGATTTTGCATGTTTGAGATTGGAAAAGGAAGGGTAGGGGACCAGGTGACTTTTTTTCAGCTCTTTCAGCTGACTCAGAACCTGAAACTAAGAAGAGCCCAGAGGACCAGTGCCAGCTCTTCCAGGACTTCACAAGCAAACATTTCTCCTGGCTCTCCCTTGTAGCTGGCTGACTCATAGTCTTCCTTACACAGAGTGCCTGCAGACCTGGCTGGCTGCTCTGAGACTATTCATCCAACAGGGACAACTACAGAACAAAGTCATAACCAGTGCAGAAACTATGTGGTGATGAAATAAGCATTTAGTATCCTTCTCTGGTCATAATATTTGCCCTGTGGGGGGGGCAGAATAGATAATTGTTTTCTATTTCAGTTCTTGATTATTTCCATTCTTATTTCAATTTAGAGTTTGCACTGTTAGTATTTCTGACTACCTTTTTCTGATTTCTGGGTGTTTCTGCCAGCCCGATTAGAATTTCATGTGTGGGATGTTTTATTGGATGATGCATTAAGTGAAGATAAACCAATAGCTATTGTTTCTTTGGAGCTGCTACTTAAAAATCTAACTTTCATATCTAAACAGAAACACCTCATTCTTAAAAGTCACTAGTGTCTGTTATGTTTTTTATGGTTCATAAGAGATAGGAAATAAGAAAACTGAATACAGCTTTTTTTTTTCCCCCTTCCTAGTGTATGAGAGCAAAATTGCTTCAGTAACCTGTATATCTCTTGGTATCCTCATATTCATACAGTATCCTGAAGCATTTAGGAAAATGAGTAGTTTGAATGATTCGTTGAAGGGTAAACCAAAATATTGTAAATGGTGTATTTATAGGAAACCACCTGATTTTTTTTATTCTCCTGTGAATTACTGCTGTTTTGTCTAGGATTGGTTTTAACCAATAAGTCATTATATATATATATAATGAAAAATGCATTTGTAAGAAGTTGAAGCATCTCTGACTGATTAGCACCTTCCTCTTCATTGTGCATTATGGTTTTTGTATATTCTTGAGTCTGTCTAATGATAATGATAAGACTTATTCAAATACTGGGTATAACTATACTTTTTATACATACGAAAATTTTTCTGTGGTAGTGTCTTTAAATGTCAGAGGAAAATAATAATTAAAGAAAACCTTTTGGTATGTATTTGTCAACTTCCTCAAATCGCAGTCCTCATGTGCAAAGGCAAGATCAACGATGAAACTAAGGTTTCAGGTCTTGAAGATCCACTAACAGAGTGCATTTTCTTGTATGGCTTCAGACAGAAACTACAATATACCCTTCAAGGCCTTTCTGGAATGCAAACTGATATATTGTGAGTAGTGATGATTGGGAGGTCTTCAAAAGCTCACTCCTAATCTGAGCTAAAGCACCAAAGTTTGGGCACTTATTTGTCATCTGAATAAGGCATTAGAGGAAATGAGCTATTCTGCAGTTCTTGGTGTCATCAAATGAAGTCTCAAACTTTTGGCTAAAATGTTCTTTCTAGAAAGGTGAAATACAGAAAACCTAATAGAGGGAAACATAATGTGAAACTTGATTACTTAATGAACGTACAGGAGACCAGATCTTTGGGACATATCCAGTCTTTGGAGCAGAGTTGTAGTCTAGGAAAAGCAAAATAGATACAGCAATTCTAATGGCTGAGGAATTTGAGCACTGGGGAAGTGATATTGGCATGTTATGGGAGAAAACCTGTCTGCTGGTAACGCTGACCCAGTTCAGTGGAAGTCTTAGAACTTGAATTTAATAGAGTTGCAGTCTGGGCAGCTTGTCGGGACAGTGTCATGATCTTTAGTTGCCCTTCACAGTCCCACAACCTCTGTGATTGCAGTTTAGTCCTCACCAAGCCCTTTCCCTAAACCAAAGGGCACACGTGCTCTTCTTCACTATGTAGGCTCTCAAGGAAAGGCCAGATGGTTGCAAATATGGCATGCTATTCTTTGTCCACCCCAATATTATACTCTACTAGCAAATCCTTTTCTCAGAGCAGAGATTTAGGTTGGAAGTACTAAACAGTCCCTGTGGCTTTCCACTTAAATAATGGCTAGGCTCTGGGTGAAGCTTGTCAAATTTTGTGGCTTCTACTTCCAGTGGTGGAAGTACTCATTTGTCTCTTTCTCTCCAATATGATTGTTACAGTTTCTGCTATTGTGCTTGATGAGAACACGCAGGCCTATGCTTCATCTTGTAAACTCATTTTACTCTTCCAAATAAACATCTTATTTTCTTTTCCAAATTACCAGTTTTTAGACTTTTGTCTGTTTAAAAAATCCTACGTGGAAGTTCCAGCTGGCTATGAAAGTGTTTAAAAATAAATTTTCTTCCTGTTGAACTTACCCATTCATGCCTTTAGTAGATGAGGTTACATCTGGACCAGTGATAGCTGATGGTATCATTTTCTGCTCTTTCCCAAGAGCAATTAGGTTCCAGAACTTATAAGTCAGAGCCAGAGTCAAGCTGTCTACATGGTCACAGCTGAAAACTCAGTATAGAGACACAGAACAAGTTAAACACATGCATAGATATGCTGAGCCCTGTATGTGACATATTGTATTCATTTGCCTATCATATATTTGATAATTTTTTGTAATTCTTCACTGACTTTTTTTTAACATCTTTTACTGTACTATATCTGCTGTACTGCTTTATCTTATCATTTTACTTCATTTTGTAAGTAAATGTGTTGCAATACAACAAGATCTGCTATACAAAAATCTGGGGTTTTGGCAAGCTGTAAACCAGTCATACACACATTGCTTAAAGATGTATCCATATGGATTTTTTAAGGAAGCTAAGGAAAAGGTACTGAAAGGAAATACATCAAAAAATCTTAGTCTGTGTGTCTCATGGTATATCCTCACTGTACAAAACTGCTCAATGAAAGAAACATTTATTAAGGAGCTGCCACTTCTCATTCCGTTATGTAGGTTTATAAAAATTCTTGACAGTGCCCTTCAGACTATTAGAACTGGTCTTCTTTTTCTGTGGGAAATTTCAAATTAGATTTATTTGTTTAACACTTACTTGTTCCAGTGCTTAATGTTCACTTAGATTAATCTTTTGTAAAGTGGAAGGTTTCTTGCTGGAGGCCAATTCCATCCTGGGCTGCATCCAAAGCAGTGTGGCCAGCAGGGCAAGTGAGGGCATTGAGCCCCTTTAGTCTGCTGTTGAGAGATCCAACCTGGAGTGCTGCATCCAGCTCTGGGGTCCTCAACACAAGAAAGATGTGGACCAGCCTGAATGAGTCCAAGGAGGACCACTAAGGTGATCACAGGGCTGGAGAACCTCTCTTATGAAGACAGGCTGAAAGAGTTGGGATTGTTCATCCTGGAGAAGGCTTGAGGAGCACTTTGTAGCATCTTCCAATACCTGAAGAGGGCTACAAGAGAGCTGGAGAGGTACTTTCACAAGGGCATGTAGTGACAGGATAAAGGGGAATGGCCTTCAGCTGAAGGAGAGTAGGTTTGATATGGATATTTTGCTTGGCCTGTTAATCAGCCAAATGGTCACGGGTTTTTCACACTTTTATAAGTTTGGTACATTTGCATATTAGGGATAATTCTCCAATTATAATTTCAGTCAATGCTATAATTACCTGAAATTTGTTCCCCCTGTCAGAGGCTTTAGTTTACATATTCTGGGGCCTCCGACAACCAGGTGTCCTTGAGTTCAGGCCCAGAGAGGGTTTGTTATGTCTAACCAGCATAATAAGAGAACAGTAGCTAACAGGCTGAGTTACATACTAAACAGTACAGGATTTGAAAAATATAAAA
>VWZQ01014314.1:405486-564072 GCA_013397015.1 Myiagra hebetior | reverse complement strand
GGGGGGGAGGGGGGGGGGAGGGCAGGGGAACGACCTAGAGGATCTGTAAAGTTCCTTCCAAGCCAAATCTTTCTCTGATTCTATGAAATCAGCTTGTCAGTGGAGCTAGTTTGACTGGAAAACAGAACTGTCAAGAGTCCCTTTAAGAGTCAGCCTTGAAGGAATGTGGAAGCAATGGACAAGTTATAGGGTATATTTGTATTTTCAAAGGGATTGCTTTGTGCTTTTGGGCTGTGACTAAAAATTCACATGGGCATTTTTAAACCCTTGGGCAATTATATGGGGTTCTTGGCTGTCCAGTAGGCTAAAATAGTTGTCTATTTTCAGTGAGCAGGAAGACTAACACTTGTGAGAGGTTCTGAAATGATCTTGGATCTTAAGGACAAGTCATGTTGTCATTGTTTTGAGTCTTTGGCATTCTGCTTGCCTTGTCTGAAAGTTATTGATCTTTAATAGTAGCTAAGAGAGAAAAGATGAACAGTATGAAATAAGTACTCATAACTACTTTCCATTTATATAGCAATGTAAAGACTAAATAGAATGCTGAAGAAGAACAGAAAATTAATGTGGATTCATAGAAAACTATGGGATGTGACTGGCTTTTAGACACCCTTTCAAAAAAAAAAAAGTTTCTGCATCTAATAGCAAGGCTTTGGTTTGCTTTTATATGGACTACTTTTATTATTTAGAAAAGGCCTAATTATAGTTCATAGCCCATAGTTGCATCTGTAATTATTAATTCTGTTGACCCTTTACAGGATAATTCAAAACTCCAGCTGTTCTTGGGGTTACAAACACAGCTCATGTAGTCAATAAATTTTTCTCAGTTAGTCTTGTGAATTCTAAGTACTGGACAAGAGATACTTTTGGTCTCTTTATGTGTATGTATCAGTTATATAAAAAAACCCCCAAAACTGTATTAAAATGATGCTTAACATTATTTCGTAATAAAAAGTCATTACTGCTCATAAGAATCAGTTTGTCAAAGTGCTCAGTTTTAAAAAGGCTTTCAAAACCAATACAATAAGTTTGAGGTGGGTGTATTTCAGGTAGTTTTATATATTTGGCTCACACCATTGTTTTTGGACACTCGCTATACACCTCCAGAAGCAAGTTCTGGTGTACAGGACTCCTGCATGGCTCAGCTGGGACCCTCAGCTGAGATGATGGTGCCCCTGGGCAAACTCATTTAAGAAAGGGAAAAACCACTGGATTGAGGGAGAAGAGTGAGAAAAAAACCCTGCCTGAATGCAGTTTTGGTGTTTCCCTTTGGTATTTAACTTCAAATATCGGTCCCAAAGCAAGTTTTTTAATATTCTATTACAACATCAGACTGGAAATCTCAGTTTAATCATTAGCTAGCAGACAATTTGCTAAGGTTAAGTTCTTGAGTGTATTTGTTTTGCAAAAGGAGCACTTTAGATGAATAATTATACAAACAATATAAAACCAAATTTCAGTTCTGTGGCAAAAAAAAAGAGCGTCTGAATTTTCTTCAATTGTCCTCTTCTGTACAGGGATATTTTCTGAGAATATAGCATCTCCAGCTAATGTTTCCTATCATCATGTGTCTGTCTTAAAAAATAGTATGTCTTTTCAAATCTATCCTTTTTCCACATCCTATACTGAGATTCGTTTGGTTTGTGACAGACAGTGCTGGCAGAGGCTCATTATCTGCTGCCCAGAGGTTGCCCCACTGAACCAGTAAGAAAAAGTTTGTCATAATTTGATCACTCCCTCAGCTGGGCAGAAATCTTGGACAGTAGCTCCTGGCTCTTGTTTTCACTAATATAGCAGGGAAACCTATTGTCCCTGTATGGAGCAGAACACTGAGGTTAAAAGGCTAAATTCAAGTCCCATTTTTGAGCTTCTGGAAAAGACAATCTTCATTTCAAAGATATTGTTATTGTAATATACCTAATAATAAGAAGAGTCTTTATTCTAAAGTGTGTGGGTTTTTTGTTTTGTTTTTTTTACTGTCTAGTCTGGCATAAGCCCATCATCAGAAATACAGGTTCTTTTTCCTCTTTCTTTAGTGCTGTGTTTGATTTGGTGAACAGTACTTCTGAATATTAACATTGCTATTTAAACTCAGTATGTCATGAATTACATTAGAATGTTTCTGAACTGAAAGAACTATGAAATGTGAATTCTAGATAATAGTCTTTTTATATGAACATACAAAAAGCAGATAGCCATGCACCCATTATTTTATCTCAAAAGGTATTCAAAGAGCTCTGCAGTGAAGGATGAACTCAACAGCTAAATAAATACATATAATTTTTTGCTTAACTCTTCAAAAATATCTTCTAGGAGTAGCAGGCAAAATAGCTGATGAGGGTTTTTTTAGGAAAATAACCAGATGTGTTGCTGACGCTTATCTGTAAATTCTGTTTAAATCAAAGAGCCAAAGGGGGAAAATAAAATTTATTTTCAATTTTCATAAAGCTGATTCCTGTGACTACTGTTTCACGTAGGAAAAGCATCATTTTATAACCTAGGCAATATCAAAAAGCGCTAAAAAATTACTTGGAAAAGGGACAGAATAAATTAATCTAGTTGAAAGCAGTTTTGTGTCAGTTCTGGGATTTCAGAAAGCAAATCAATGAATAAGACCTCAGCTATGGTCCATTAACTTAGGTCTATTAAGGGAAAAACTGAACAAGATCAGGTGCTGAGATATTGAACTTCAGTCTCGATTTTTAATATATGATACTAGGCAAAGTTAAACGTCTAACTGCCTGTTGCTAAGAAGCTAATATAAAATACAGGCTTACTAATTGAAACACTGGAAAAGATATGTTCACTTGACGGGCTGCAGTGTGATCCAAAGTATTTGGAACATGTAGGAAGTGAATAATTGTGGACAAAAAAAAAAAAAAAAAATCAAGGATTTTCTTGATGAAGATGATCCTGGGAATATTCATAGCATAGAGGGTTTGATCACACTCAGTTTTTTCTGGTAAGACCTGTAGCGAATTATTTTCTTTTAAACCAAGTCTTAGATGAATTGAATATACAAAATGATAGGATTTAAAACAATAAATTTTTATTTTTTCTTTTTTATTTCTCTGTAACCTCCTAAACAGAATTTTAAATATATTATCACTGTTAAAAATGTTATGCTCTAGGATATTTTTTCTTTGGGAATTATACAACCAGTATAAGCTTTCTTGTTGTAAATCAAAATAATAATTTTTAATTATTTGAACTAAAATAAGTCTAGGTATTTTGCAGTATCTTTTCTATAATTTAATTTCTAATTTCTAGTATTTTACCTGCTTTAAATATTTTTATTATTTATTCATCACTAGTGTTTCCCATCTGACATTCTCTGAAGTCAATGAAGTTCGGTGAATTTCAAAAATACTTGATTCAGATCTACAAACACTACAGGACATACATGATTATATTTAGTGACATCTGAAATCTAGTTTTAAGTTTGCAGTAAGTTGCAGAAATAATGAAAAAAAGAGTACATTTTAGGTAAAATTTATCCTAGCCCTGAAGTGGTAAAACATTTATATTAGAAAGGAGTTGTAAGATGATAAGTTTGGATAATGTCTATACTTCTTTTTTTTTTTTCCTCTTTGAGACTTCCCATACGCATTTAGCACACCTTGAAGTACAAGAGTGGGTCATCCTAAACTTAGAAAAATGTTCAAATATGTATCAGGAGAGTAGCTTGTCTGAACAGGCCTCTTTCCATAAAGGGCATAGGCTGGAGATTCAAATGAGGACAGGCTGCACAGCAGGAACTTGGAAACATTGCTTGGGCCAGCACAGATGGTGTCAGAGAAGCCAAACCTTAGAACTGAAGTGGCAAGGGAAGTTGCAGGCATATAGAAGATCTATTGCTTCATGAGCAGTAAGAGAATAAATGAAAATGTGAGTTTGTGACGAAATGGGTCAGTCACTCAGTGATGTAGAGGATGCAATTAAGGTAGAGACATCAGTGCCTCTGCCAACGTATTCACTATAAAGTCCCACAAATTTTTATACCTAGGCAGTGTCCAAAGAGAGGAACAACAGTCAGTGGAAGCTGATCAAGTCAGAGATCCCTATTACTTTTAGAAAGATGTACAGATTGAGGGAATTCCCAATGAATGCAAGAAGTCAAATGCTGAACTCATTTTCCAAGAAGGACAAAAATGATAGAGGGAACTACTAGCCAATCAGCTTTGCCTTTGGTCCAGGAAAGAGTCTCAAAAATTATTTAAGAGAAGTGTAAAGTTCTTTGTAAGAAAAAGGGCTACATCTATGTGTGTATTTTCTTTTAGTGCAATGTTAGTGCAGTTTCTTTGCATCTTTAAATAAGTCTTGATGCCTTTTATTTTAATGTCTATATTGAAATTTTTAAGAATAGTGGATTTCTGATAAAAGTAGGTTTGATGCAAACATTTGCTTTAAAAAGTTGTGTCAGGTTGGAGTTTTCCACACTTGCATCACCATAAACTGAATGTCAGGCTATTTGTAGAATATGCCATACACCATTTTTTCATTGATGTGTGTGGAAAATATAATATGCGAGAAGAAAATTGAACAAAAATTGCTTTCTTTTTTGCCAGTGAATAGAGAAGATACTTTAGTAGGCTCTGTGGAACCTGTTGGTTTCTTCACTTGAGAGTCCCTCACATTCTTGTGAAGTAGGCTCACATATCATACTAATTGTGAAATGCAGTGCATTATATCCATTTAGAGCGACAAACGTGTATTTCACACATAAATGTTTTAATCAACTATTGTGTCTTGCAAGGAGTTAGAGATTAGAATATGGACAAATATTGATAAGCTAAGGAAAGGAAAGCTCCATCTCAGTATGAGGTGGGGGAATGTACACTTTGAATTCAAAGTTCCCTTAGACACCTTCTGAAACTGGTCTTCCACTTTTAGGAACTTTGAGAGAAAATTCATGTACAGTAATTTAGCCTGATAACAGGTTCTATTTGAGAAAAATGAGAGATCTGCATTAGCAGTGTCTTTGAATAGACCTTAAGTTGCGAGGCATTAAAGATTATATTAGGTGAGAAAGATAACCACTGTTAATAGAAAAATTGAGCAGTAATAAATACAAAACTGGTAACAGTTTATAAGTCTTTAGTTAGTCACGCCTTTTCAGCTGTGATCTTCCTTCATGTCAATTGACTGGTTTTTTGACCTCTTTTTTTAATCTATAAATTAATAAATGAGTAGATATTGAGGCAAGACAAGAAGAATGACTTGTGCTTGTAGAACAGCAAATGTAACTTGGGTATTATAGCTCATAATAGTACTTCATTTTTTTCCCCCCATAAACCATATTTTACCTTGCTGTTCTTTTTTTCTTCTTTGAGAATTACTGTTTTTCACATATTCCAGGTGATCAGGTTACATTTTTTTCTAACCTCCTCTGATGTTTTTACCTTCAACTTAAATTAGTTGCAATAAATCAAGTAACACAATGTGACTATTAACGTTGGATGAGATGAGCAAGCTTCCATAGGGACTACAAAAAGGTGATGTGGGGGTGTGATTTAAGAGATATGTTGAGAGATTTTTTCACATCCATTCAGATAGCTGCTGTCTTCAAAAAAGCTTAGCTAGCTGACATTTGCATATATTATGAAACTGCTGTTTGTTTCCCCACCTTCACTTCATTCAATCAGGTGTTTAATCAGTCAGGCTGTGAATTTCCATGCTGTGTGTAACAAGAAAGAAAAAGCTAAAGGGCAACTTTTGCTGTAGCAATCTCAAGAAAGAATGAACTTCTGAAACAATCAGATTACAGAAATTAAATAGAACAGCTAGATATGCTTAACAGACTGATACCAGTAATATAACGTAACACTGCAGCTGCATGGGAGTCATATCCAGAAATGAGAAAAACAAGTAAGTGGGAACAGGCTAGCATGGATTTATCAGGAATAAATCAAACCTGACCAATTTGATTGCTTCCTCTGAAGAGATTGCTAGGTCTGTGGACCTAGGGGGACCAGTGTATGCAAGATAGCATCAATTTTTTCAAAGATATGCAAAAGCCACCATTTTATCAGTCTCAACATAAATTCCTAAATCCGCATTGTTTATCTCTCTCCTCCACCACATTCCTGTTACTCTTAAAATTTCCACTTTTCAAGGCTTTCTCACTACAAAAAAGCATTTGTATTTACACTCATGAGTATAAATTCACATGACAGTGAATAATGGGTGATCGTATTTTCTGTGCAGTTTATTGTGCTTTCTGTAATGTCAGTCATTATTCTATCTGACATGGATAGCATTTTCAGATTGATGTGTTTAAAATTAATGAGGCATTTCTTTCCTCAGAGAAGAAGTTAATAAAGAACATTTTTCCCCATGAATTAGCTAGATGAATTAATACAAATCAGCTCAATTTTTAGAGTTTTGTGATTTTCTTCTTTCTAGCAATCCATCTTAACAGTTAGAGGCTGAAGGAGCTACAGTGACGGGAATAAAAAATTTCAATTTAAAAATTATTAGAAAAGGAAAAACCAAAAAATGATGTAATTCTTCAAGGATGAAAAAGGAAGAGTTTAAGGGTATGCATCAGCTCATCAGTGTAGGAAAAAAAAAATTAAAGTCATCCAACCATATATATTTTTCTTATCTTCATATGTATGACAGTTGCTGATTGTAGAGAATCATATATGAAACTAAAACCTACAGATTGTGGAATTGCTTGAGATGAAAATTGGTACTCACGTTGAACTCTAAATGGCTTCAAATGCAGCTCTTGTTAAATGGATCACACGAGAAGGAGAGAAAAATTTGAGGCAGAAAAACCTTAAATATGAAATTCATTGTTTGTAAATAATTTTACCAGCTTACTGTTCATTATAGTAACACTTTTATATAAAAAAGGGTCAAAGTCTTCAAATCCTCTCTCTAAATATCCATCTTGGAACGGAAATGCACCCTATGATCCCTCAGTGAGCTCTATGTATGTAACAGATACACTCATTGTAACTTTGTAAAGTCTTTGGGTGTAAACAGAATATTTTGATGCAACGACACTTTTAATTTTTATGCATTCTTTATTTCATTTTTCTGAGGAAATTAGTCTCTGAACATTATTTACTTCATTATATTTGCACTTGTGAAAATTTTTGATTTTCCGCCATTTGTTGTTTTCAACTGATGACCCTTTCAATGATGCATCTCTTTTACTGTCCTAGTTTCTTGAGTTCAGTAACATGGGGCTCTTTACATCAGCTTAATCTGTGGGTGTTATTTGGTATTTTGGGGATATTCTATTCAATTGTATGACAATCCATGGCACTAGTTTTGAGCATAGCACCTTCACTGTTAAAAAGTGCCTGCAAAATTATTTCTAGGAAATAAATCAAGCTCTGTCTGGCCACGTGTAAAGCAGCTTGCTCCTGCCTGCAAGCACTCCATGGGCTCATTATCTTGGAGACAGCAGTACTGTGTTAGCTACAGCCTGAGGTCTCTGGCCAGGAGATGGCTTAGGGCAATAGTGGGCCCAACAGGTACGGCTTTATTTAACCACACACATATTCTTCTGTATACTATTTTTGTAAAAATATTTGGTTGAGAAGAGCTCCATTCTTGTAGAATATTTCATTTGCTGTGCACATTCATATGTATATCTATATACTTTGCAAGCATGTATTGGACTGTTCTGACCTGGTGCTCATTTCAGTGTTTTAGGCGATAATGCCACTGTTCTGAGGTGAAAGGGTGACCTCTTTAGCCAACAGTATATTTGCATTTTAAATTATGTGCACATGTAAGGCTGTGGTATACAATGAAGTTCCAGCAGAGATGTATAGGATGTAGTCTGAATGTTTTACACACACGGATAACTCAGTCTTGTTGGTGATAACACAAGCTAAATTACTTCAGTTCTCATCTTTTTCCATCACCTTCCAAAGTGTCCAGAAATACTGACAAGTAATTTCACAGTTTATTGGGAAGGAACTGGAACAAATAATGCAAAAAGAAATCATAGGTTATACTTCTAGAAGAGTCTGCAACAACAAGGTGCAGTATCTGTGAGGAAATGTTTGTTCTCAGCTATGGCTTTTCATTTTGATGGCCTACCCTAAGTAACCCTGTAAGTAAGCACTCCAATCCTCTGAGTTGACTTTGAAATGAAACGACATCCAAAAAGATTACATGCTTAACTTCCATCAGGCTTCTGACTGAATTTCTTTGTAAACTTCAGAAAGAGAATTGTTTTAAAGTGTTTTTATAACATTGTATTCTTTTAGATCTTCCCTTAAACTGCTTATGGATTTTTAACCCTTATGATTCTTAGAACCTACATACCATCTCCTTTTTTCTCATCTTTCTTGTTTTTAAAACCTGCTGTTCCTTTCTAAATGTCATCTCATACAGCTGCCAGCTATACAAGTGTAAGTGCAGAAGAACTCCTATGACTGTTGCCTATTAAATTTACAATGAATTTAGACAACCCTGTCATTGCAACAACATCTGGGCTACTACGTTCCTATTTAGTTCTGGCAAACAGTTTAGAGTAACAGTAGGAGTAGACACCACTTCTGCTAGATACGCAGTAATTTATCTTTGTTTCTCTGCATGTGTAATTATGCAAATATCACCTTTGGAAACTTTTTTCATTGATCATGGAAGAGAATATAGGTGATATGGTGTTCTCACTGAAACATAAAAAAGACGACGGTGGAAGCGAGAGAAGTATTTATGATGTTAGTGTTCCTACATATTTTTAATCTTCCTAGGAATACACCAAATTAGCAAAGCATAACAGAACCAGCTGGAAGCATCTTATACTTTTACTATAAGCATAATCATTTCTTTTTCTGTGTTTTAATAGACTTTAGGTGTTTTGGCTTCAAATTAAGACCAGCTTGAAAAAGGGGGCTGTCTCCTCCATATCTGGAATTCTTCCTGTTTAGGATCTCCTAGTGTTTCTCAATAAGAAACTTAATTTAATATCGCATCAAAAATTTCAGCTCCCCTAAATTAATTAATCTGTTGCAGAAATTATAATATTTAGGATTACTCTCTCATCTAAGAGAGGTACCTTTGCCAGTGATTTTCTGAGTGACCTAAAACATTCATTCCTGGCACCTATCTGAAATCTGTGACTTTTGCATGTCCAGCTGGGTTAAGTGACACCCAACTCTTCAACTACATTCTGCCTACCTTTCCTTCTACTTCTGAGGCACACACACCTTTCATTTTGCTACTGATGCACATGCCTTTCCTTTTACTTTTCTTCTTTTCTCTTGTTAATTTCAGTTTCAGCTGACTTTCCTTTGGCTTTCCTGGCTCGGTTCCTACATGTGCAGACAATGTCTTTGTGCTGCTGCTTTCACCTTAAGTCACATGTGATCTTCTCTGTCTGAGTGCAGACAGGTGTTCTGTGTTCACCCGTGCTGGCCTTCTGTACACTGGAAAGGACAATTCCTCTGCTCTGAGAGGCTGTGAAAATCTGTCAGGTCTCCTGCACACCTTTTCCTCTTGAGGCAGTTTTCTATGGGTTGCTGAAAAGCAGGTACCTGAAGAGGCTAAAGATTGATTTTCTGAAGTCCAGGATTATAATCCTTCTGTAAATCTTGCTCGCTCCCCTTAAATTCCAGTCTCAGAATCGTTACTGCAGATTGCGTTCTAAGGATATTATGATTGGAAATATCCATAATGAGGTAAGCTGTTGCTGAGAGCTCCAGCTGTGAAAGTATTACGGATAGTGTAAACTATTTTACTAGGGAAATATTTCTTACTAAAATATTATGAAAGGTGGTGTTCAGATGCACAAGAAGGAAAGCTACAATGAGTCTACTTATTATATCAGCTTAATGTATAATGCTAATTTTACTCTCCTGAAATTGTATGAACAAGCCAAATAACTAGGAACTGGATTTAATTAATGGCAAAATGGGCTCTGCATCCAGAAGTGAAAAAGCAAGTAGTTCACAGGTTAAACTACTTTAAGGTTATTTTAAGGGTGTCAGATAGCAGGCCTTATGAATAAAGATGTTATGAAGATACAGTCTTTCGCATGCTTGAAGATTAATTTTAGTTCTGAGTTTTAGAAATTAATGCCTAGAATGACATGGAATAGTTGATCCTAGTTTGGGGTATAAGAATGAAATACCCAATTTTTTAAAAAACATTTTTCTGAATGATGAGTCAGCTTTCCCTTCTCACCACTCCTTTACTAGCATTCAATAATATGATTGATTCTTCCCTGTTTTATCCACTCTTTCTGATGTTCAGTATATTAATGAAGTTATAACGATTACTGTTTTTCAATGTGTACATTCAAAACACTCTTCTCAGATACATATGTGATTTGTGCTATTTCCCTCTTGTGCCCTTCTTTTTTTTTAATTTGTGATTCCTGATTTGCATTCATTACATTCATTAAAATTATCATTTCTGCCTTTCATTGTAAGCTTTTAATTTTACTGCATTTTTAATCCAGTGTTTTTGTAATTTTTTTGTTTTCCTAATCCAGTTTGATCTCTTCATTTGAATATCTTGTAAAAAAAAAAAAAAACCCTAAAGTGATTTCTGTGTATCAGAGCATTTGTTTCCTTATTTTTTTGGATGATGCTTAATGAATTATGAAAGCAGTAATTCTTAATGCACCACATCCTCTTCAGTAAGAGACTTTGTTTTTTTTGGTTTTTTTGATGAAGTTTAATTCGAGATGACTTGTTTCTGAAATCTCACGAATTATCCTAAGGGAGGTATTTTCTCCATTCCCTGTGAAAATAGAGAAAAGAGATTTTGATATTTTACCTCTTGCTAAATGTCAGGTGTGAGAACAATATGTGAAAAGAATGCTTCATCTATAAAAATGTTTGGTCAGAACACACATCATTGTATACATTAGAGACCTCTTAATGAGACATAAATCTGTAGAAGCCCTGGTTTTGGTTCTGTCACTCCAAGATTCACTTGTCAGTGCTGTGATGATTTTCTCTTCTGAGTAAAGAAAGGTCTGCAATGTAGAATGCTACATCCAACAAAAGAATGATGAGAAGACCTGTCTGTCAAAGACTTAGTTGAATTTTATTCCATAGCTGACCTTAACATTGACTAACAAGAGGAAACAAATCAGTATTTATCATAGTGAAGTTACTTGTGGCAGCACTTTTTACGCTTTACAGATAAATGTTAAAGTACAGTGTATTTCCTGACTTCCACCCTGCTCTGCAGCTGCAGAAGACAGCAGCAATTCTGAATTGCACTAACCTTTTGACAGCACTCCAGTGTAAAATGGCATTTGTGGTGAGGGAATCAGCTGGCCAGAGAGCTGACACCTGCAGAGCTGATGACATAGATCAAGTCAAGTTTAAATTCACTCTGAATGTTACAACAGGCTGAAGTTTTCTTCTCTGCCGTATTTCAGATTATGACTCCAGGCTCAGGCCTGGAGTTTTGATTCAAGCACAGATGCAGGCTGACAACTGCTGTCTGTAGGAGACCTGCTTTCAGGAGGAAGCCTAGTGTGTCTTCAGTGGGAACTAGTTATCCTTTGGATAAATTAACAGAATTGGTTTCAAACCGTGAGTTGAGGCCTAAATGCTTTCTGCATTTTCCAAAGAAGATTCATATTTATAAGAAAACAATAACATTTTTCATGTATATTTTTCCCATTCCCCACTCCCAGTTTTATTCTCAAACTCCGATAAAATGTGCAGTTTGCCAATAAGATATATAGAGAATTTTATGTGCAATTTTGTGTAATTTATACTAAATGTGGAAATTGAATATTATGAAATCAAACCACCTTTGAATGTGCATTATCTCTTCTCTACCTTTGGAATTTTAATGCTGTTCATTTTACTCTCGAACCTCAAGGTTAACACTTCAATACCCCTTCTCATAACCCAAAGAATTACTCTTGCTGCCGATTTACATATTCCTTTATTATCAGATCTTAAAAGGAAAGAAAAAAATATCTTTTTGATATTTGCATATTCTTTTCAATGGTTTCCCTAGTCAGCCATGGGACACAAATTTGGTGAAATTATACTGAACAAACCTTTCTTCTACAAAAAGCCATATGAAATAATAACAGTAATTATTAAATATGGTCTTTGCATGTAAAATTAGCTTAAGAAAAAAGATTTAAAATGTGTTTTCTTTTTTTCTCGCTGTGTGGAGAGAGGTGTACTCCTTCTATGAGTTATTTAAGCATGTGTTTCAGTTTGTCGCAGAGTAAATTTTATTTTTATACCTACCTATTTAGTAAGCTTAGTAATATCTTAAAGGACAAAGGCATTTTTTTATATAATCTTTGACTTTTCTGTTTTATTTCTCATGTTCTTTCCTTTTTTTTTTTTGTGGCATCTCCTTTGCATAAGAAGTAACACAGATGCAAGTTAGATTAATTTTTTTAATAATTATTCTGTGAGATTTAAGAAGAATACTTTGAGAGGAAGCTTTCTTCTTTCCCCCCCATCCCAAGCACATGCTTGAAGAAGGTATGGGGTTTTTTATTGATTTGTACCAATGCAATTATTTAGAAAGACTTTCAACTACTAGCAAGTAGCCTAAAGATTACAGTTGTAGTGCAGATAGACTTGAAACATTGTAACTTTCTCATCTGGCTATAAAATTACTTTGGTTCTTTTTAAAATTAGTTTTGAAAAGAGTTATGAAGTAGAAATTCACCATGTATTTCAAATACATAATCTGATCTGCTAAAAACATAACGAATTTTTATACTCTGTTAATTCTTGATGCAAATATGCCTAAATTAAGGGTTAAAATGAGAAACTTCTGTTTGATTTTGTTAATATTTTCAGTATGGCTTCATAAGTAAAGGTGTTGTGTTATTGTTTTATAGGAAGATTAATACACACCTTATTTTCTAGAACAGGATTAAGAATATAATACAAGAGAAGAAAGGTGAACGTTTTTCCTCACTGGCAGAGCATGGGAAACTGGAAAGTCCTGGACTTAAGGTAAGCACTGGTGGGTAACAACTAAAGATCAACATGTCATCAGCGTTATTCTTATGCAAATTCACACACAACATTGTACTAGCTACTGGGAAGGATATTCACTCTGTCCCAGCTGAAACCAGGACAGCAATTCTGCTACCTCAGCTACCTTTTATGTTAACTTCCAGCCTTATAAATTGTGGCAACTGTGTGGCTAGGTATCATCACCAGAGAATGAGGGAGAACTATAACAACATTCACTGATGAACTTTCTTAAATTATATGCAAACGTGCAAAGCCATTAGGCTAATTTCTTGCTCTACAGCACAGTAATAGTGCTCAAAAGATATAGAAAAGGCATTAAATTTGTACTATTTACTCTTTTATGACACTTCTGCCAGAATGTGTCTGTGAAGGACAGGAGGTTTCACCACCTGAAATAGACTCCTACTTCTTAGTCTCATAAAAATTTGCAAAGGTGGATACCCTTGCTGTATAATTCTGAATACTTTCAGTTGTGGTCTTTGGGGAACATTCTGCTCCATCCATTGTCAAACTTACCATCATGAAATCTGTGCAAACAAAATACTTGAAAAAAGCCAAACATATTTCTGTGTCTTGCCATAGTGAGTAGCAAGAAAAAAACACATTTTGAGTGTGACTTTTCACAGGCTGAGAATTTATTAGACATGAATTCTGGCTTTTTCCACCTAGTTGCTGAAGAGGTTCAACAGCAATAGATAATTTGGCGCTGGGAAACCCAGGTATTACAAGTAGGTCTGCAGAAATGACTGAGCTGTGGGCTGTGGTGAGTGACAGAACTCACTCTCGTGTGACTGCTTCCCAGTTTGATGACTGAGCTGTGCTTGAATTGAGGTGGAAAGAAGTTACAAGAGTTCAGCTAACTGTAAACCTACTTAGATTTTTGTCTTATGGAAGAAAAAATCACTCTCTGTGATCACTCAAGTGGAGCTATGCTTATATTGATATTGAGTCCTACTGTAAAAATGCAGAAACAAACAACTAATCTTTGTTTTGTATTATCAAGTGGATTAAGAAATGCAACCTTGTGTCTTTTTTTCTAGGTATTAATATGTTTGCAAGCTCATTAAGAAGAATATGCCTAGGTTTTAGAACCACAGATGATAATGTTGTTAATTAATAGTATCAAGTTGTTAATCATAATTTTAAATGTTAAGCCATTTTTAATTGCATTGAAGAACACTGACAGTTTTCCTAATTGTAGGTTGTTCTGAAGAGCTGACAGATTTGTGATCATTCTTGTTTCTAAATATTGAATACAATTGCTAACCTGTACCAGAAATATGCTAGGGAAACCACCTCAGGCAATATTTCATGTTTAACATTTAAAAGTCATTAGAACAGTAGAAACTAATTATGTATCTTAATACGTATATGTTTCTGCTAGAAAGACAAACAGGTGTAAATTGATCTTGAAATTTTGCATGTTTTTACATTAAAATGGAGGTACACACTGCATGATACTTTTATGTCTGATATTTCAGAACGCTGAACTGACAGCAGCCATCAGGAAAGAATGCCTGGCTGCCATGTGATGCACACAATACCTGCTAGCAGGCTAACCTGGAATTCCAGCTCAGCTATGTGTACTCAAAACATGTGCCGAACTTTAAGTGTCACTGAAATTAAAAGGCTTTAGAAATGAGTTTAACCTGAAGCAGGGAGTTTTTTTACTGTATTGAATCATTACCTACGTAGGTGCTGTTTCACTTAGTGAAAAAATTAGCTAGGAAGACTGATTCTATAAGTATTTCTGTAAACTCAGGCTTCCAACTTTGCTGGGTGGCAAATAAGGTGGGTATCAATAACACTCCTTCCTGTTGACTGTAGCAAAGAGTAATGGAATTTTGAGAATAGTCCTGGTTTTAGAATTTAAGGCTGAGATTCTATAAGCTTTGAAATAAGAGTTTGTGGTCCAGCTTTTCCCTTCTACAAGCATATCAGTGTTATCTGGTGGTGCTGATTTAACTCAACAGCCTTGATATTAAGTGCTACCACCTTAACAGCTTTTCTTATAGGATGTCTAGAATAAGTATGTTCAGGTTGTTCTTTTGCTCAACAAATTTTCATCTAAAATAAATAAAATTTCATGTGCAGTTTTTCAGTCTCACTAGGGATGGGTTCTTAGAAAAATCTTTGGAACTCTGGAACAGAAGTATGTATTTATTAGTATACAAACTGCTCAAAAAATATTGAAGGTGCCAGTGAGATGGAGAGCATTGCTTGTATTATATCATTGAATACTATATCCCAATTTGGAAATGGAAAAAAAAAAATTAAACTACTATCCTGGGAGCATGGCAAATGAAGATTCCAAGAATTAAATCTCTAAGCATCTTCATAGTAATTTCTGCTAATGTTACTTGCATTAATATTAATATTAGGAAAAACATATTACCACATGTAAAGAGATGGCTGTTTACATTTTATTTGTTATAAGCATTAAACCACAAGAAGTTTTATGGTTGTTCTTTCATCATCTGTCTTAAAGGTTATAATTTGCTCATTTTCTCTTGTTGTAGGTGGCTGTTGTTAGGGATTCATCTTCAAACTATCTCAATACTTTTCTTAGATGAATACCTAATTCTGCTTATATAAAAATACAATTACAATTTATAATTGGGTTTTGAATCTCTTTGCATTCATGAATCCTGCACATTGTTTAAGCAATGATGTGATTTGAATATTAATAAAAGAAGCTTTCAGGGTTCAGTATCTCTGTACACATATTTTGGAAGGTGTTTGTTTATGATATAAATCATACTTCAGAAGTCAAAATTGTCATGTTATTGATATTCCTGTGTAAGGGTTTAATTTTTAAGAGGAGCAGTTGGATTCAACAGAAAGCCACCGTTATAAAGGCAGAGATGGAAAATCATCACTGTGGTGATGGGGGTGAGTTTTCGTTTATGTAATTTTCAATGTATCTTGTACTGGCATAGGTTTGAATGTGGGTAGCTCGAGCAATCAAGTATTTCATACTAATGACCTTCCACTTAATTGCATGGCTCCTGAGCCATCCACTGGAAGTAGGGAGATCATGCTGCACCTGCCCAGCCTTGCCAAATGCAACTGAGAGTGTTTGGGCAAGATACTGATTAATATAGACTACCTATCTTTTCACACTGACGGAAACTATCTGGGGAAGGAATTAATGCAGAAAATTCTTTTAAAGTGTCACAGGAACATCCTATAGAAAGAATGAAGTGAGTCTTTACTGATAGATTCTTGACTTATTACCTTATTCCAGCTGAAACCTTTCAGATTCAAAGCTTCTGGAAAAACATCATGAGTTATCTGTGCTATGGCTAGGGTGTGTTTTATCTAGTAATTATTTTTGATATTCCTACTAACAGAAAAAAATAATGATTGAAATAAATTTAATCAGCCTGTGCTTCATGTACATGCAGAACTTAAAATACACAGTCAGATTTTGGAATTAGATACAAAGTTGGGACTCTTGGAAATAAATTCTAATCTGTGTTAACTATAAGATCCTCCATGGTTGCACATAAGTACCTGCCATTTTGGTACTTATTTGGTATAACATTTCATAATACTGGAGAAATACTGAAAGTTATGAAGATTCCCAGGCCAGGATAATTGGCCTGTCATGCGTTCTTATTTTGGCCTTCGCCCTTACCTAACATGCCAGTGTAGCAGGGCATGATGTGCTGTCAAGATGATTTGACAAGCCTGGGAAATTTCAAAGACAGTACCTTGTTGCCTGAGATTTTTTATTTATTAGTAAACTTGGAAGGCAATTTTAAAATATGCTCATTACCCTGTTTGCATAGTCCATTTGGGTTAGTGAGCACAGCAACATTAAAATATTTGTTTCCAGCAGCCTGGAGATGGCAGCATACAGGGAACCACTGGGAGCAAATAGTACAGATCAATCTTTACTTCCTTGGCTCTGTATTTTTGGTTTGCATAGTAATGCCTCATGACCTTGATCTTTACTAGGTCATCTGTTACAATAATATGCTAAAAATAATAATTATGGAGAATTTGTTTCAATTTGAAACTTGATTTTTTTTTTCAAACTTTGGAAAAGAACTGGGAGACAGCTCCTCTCTCTTCGTTATGACAAATCACAAATTTGAAAGTACAAATACTTTTCTTTGCTGCTGAATGTCCTTCCTGCAAGATTAAATGACAGCTACAAATACAAGTAAATATATTCCTCTATCCCTTGACAGACAGAACTAAAAAAAAATCCCACTAGACTTGTGTTTAATTATAGGACATTATGGAAGGATAGTGTAAGTTCCCATATTATTAGCCAAACAAAAATGCATTATACAGTTCCCACAATTTGTGCTGAAGCAGCCTGTATGTTACTGTTGAATGAGGAATTACTATGAGCAGGGAATTATAGGAATGTAGCTACACCTAATCTCAGGCCTTCCTAATCTACTGATGCAGTAGGGTAGTTGTAGGGTTCCTTACATGGACTGGGAATTTCCTAGATCTCCATAGCATGATGTTTATTGTGTGAAGGAGTCTGATGCTGTTTTAAAGCATCAGATCTGTTCTGTAGCCACTAGGTTGGAAAAGACCTCTGAGATCATCAAGTCCAACTTATGATCAAATACTACCTTGTCAACTAAACCATGGCACTGAGTGTCACGTCCAGTCTTAAACACCTCCAGGGATGGTGACCCCACCACCTTCCTGGTCAGCCCATTCCAATGCCCATCATCATTTCTGTGAAGAACTTCTTCCTCATGTCCAGCCTAAACCTCCCCTGGTGCAGCTTAAGTCTGTGTCCTCTTGTCCTGTCACTGGTTGCCTGGGAGAAGAGACCAACCCCCACCTAGATATAGACTCCTCTCAGGGATTTGCAGAGAGTGAGGGTCTTCTCTGAGCCTTCTTTCCTCCAGGCTAAACATCCCCAGATCCTTCAGCTGCTCCTCGTACGACTTCTGCTCCAGTCCCTCTAGTATGCTTACCACAGGCAGACACAGCTAGTCTGATGTTATTTCAGTAGTTGATCTGGGTGGGCATTACGTAGAATCATAGAATACCTCAAATTCGAAGGGACCCATAAGAATCAGCATAGGTCCAACTTCTGCTCCTCACACAGCTACCTAAAATTGAATCATATGACTAAAAGCATCGTCTAGGTGCTCCTGGGTCTGTAACAGTATGAGTGCTGTGACCATTTTACTGGGAGGCCTGGTCTGGTGATGGACCACCCTGTCAGTGAAGAGCTTCCTGTTAATGTGAAATCTGAATGTTCCCTGGTACAGCATCATTTGAAGCCATATTGTCTATCTGTTTAGGTTCTGGCAAGTAAGAAAGTCCAGGGATGTTTTATAAACTTTGTTGTTTGCTGGATACGAGCTGATACGAGCTGATCTCAGTACTGCAGTTACGATAGAGCTGCTCTGAGGATGGCTTTGTCAGAAGTTCTGTCTTCCCCTGTAGTTTTCCCTGAACTGTTCAGACCAGAAGAGGTCTGCATGTGTCAGAAAATGATTGTCCAAGAACCTAAATTACAATTAAACGCAAAATTCTAATCTCTAAACATCTTTAAGCTTTGCTGTCATTGTGGCGATAGATTGTGCTTGGTAAGGTAGGATTAGGAATTTGTGTGTTACTAGTTCTGGGATATTGCATGCTGTGTTTTGAACTCATTTTAAATTCACTTTATGCCAGCATAACCGTGCAAAATGCAGCAGAGTGGAACCAATGTGTCCGAGGTAATACCAGATCTCTAGAGGTGTATTCATGTTTTAATGCATGTTCTATATTGCATCAATAGTTATAATTTTGTTTACCAGTGTAATAGTTTATATAAATTTTCATAATCTGTTACTCTTGCATTCATAGGACTCTAAAGTAAGAGAGAGAGGTACCTGTTAACAGAAAAATAAAAGCTTCTTTGTAATAAAAAAAATTGAACTACTTTAAAACTCAGAAAATTGTTCATCTTCCTAGTGGCTTTGTTGCTCAATTGGAAAAAACTCTGAAGCCCTCTGAACTTCTATTTTCCCCCAGGGACTTTTTATTTCTAATACAAAATAGTATCTGTCAATAGTCAGACGAATTGCTATGTTTCTTGGCAAATGAGACTGAAAGAAGGTCAACAAATAACCAAAATATTTTATTTTGTTCAATATTTTCTCATATCGTTACTTTCCATTTCCTTTCATACCTTTTATAAATAGATGTTTTTCTTTAAAAATACTAGATATCAGCTCCTTCTGATATTATAAATCTCCATAGTAAATGGTGATAATCATATTCACAGAGGTACACAAATACGTCAGGACTTATTAGTTTTAATACTGATCAAAAATCCTCTGAAATTATTGCAAAGTTTGTTGGGGTTATTTTTAATCCTCTTATTTTCAGTGGAGATTTTGTTCAGGCCTAATGATCTCAACTGTTTTGGTAATTTCCATTGTGTTCAGGGAGTGGAAAAGATGATAACCCTTATTCCCATTTTTTAACTGTTTGAATATTTTTTTTTATCAGTCTTTTCTAAAACTTTGTGTCCATCATGAATGACAACTGGCAAGGATAATGGAAATTTCCGATTATCTGATTTTATTTGCCAAAAATAAATGAAAAGCCAAAGAATTCTGTTCTGATAAATATCTTTGATCTCAGTAGTAGCTCAAGTGAATTAGGAAAATATGTTTCCAGAAAAATCCATTTTCTTCTTTCCTTTGCATTGTCTGGTTGTACTCTGATAAAAGCATATTACGCTATTAAATTTTGAATTTGGTCCCACTGCTCTAAGTGATGCTATATCTATCACTTCATTAATTTTACTGTAAATTTCATTAATGAGGTCAAGGGAGAGTCTTATGTTATTGTTTGAGTGTCTCTTTTTATGAATTAATTTTGGTAGGAATCTATTCTAATAATTTTTGCTATTGCTTGTGTGAGTATTTTGTAGGCTGAATTAATTAAGAAAATTGGCCTATAATTACTGCCGTTACCCATATCCTACCAGGTTTTAAAATTACAGAAATAATTACGGTCCTAAGAGAGTCAGGCAACTTTTCAAATGCTGCATTATACATGCTATACTAAATGCCATGGAAGACTTGGCTAAAATATTAATGCATCTCAGATGAAAATACTAATGTGTCTTTCAGCTAAGAGCTTTGCTTACAGATAGAATTATTTTGCTTGAATTTTCAGAAAAGTCTGCAGTTCTGAAGGTCTGTGGGTTTGTTTTTTGCTGCAAAATTGAACCCGCTGGTACACGCATAATACTGTTTTTCATAGTAAATACCTAATATAAATTTTATTTATGGTTTAGTCTGTAGAAGCTTTAAATACTGGAAGGAAACATCTGTGAAGACATTTAAGACAGTGAGAAGAAGGGAAAAGAGCCACTTCTTAGGAAATGGCATTTCTCGGAACAATAATTTCTTCAGCAATGACGTAACCCATAAGTAGTTTTAACAGCCTGTACACAATATACTATCTTTTTTTTTTCATGTTTTCTTTCTTTTATTATAATGCCTATATCTAAAGAAAGCAAGTAACATCTGGCAAAATTATGTAAAGACTCCTGAGCTACCTTTAGACTTGCTATTACTGTTTTTGATCCTTTGGATGCTGATGGTGATTTCTGTGTGATGCAATCAACTTGTGCTGCATTGATGGTACACCCACGGTACCGGGTTGCTTAAGGAAGGGGCTATGTGAAGCAGAAGACTGGCTTCTCTCCTGCTTCTGGGGGAAGTAAAGTGGAGAGGGAGAGTGAAAAGAAAGCAGCCACAGAAAATACATATCCAGCCCCAAGGCAGTATGGTGATCCAGGCTGTTAGACTTCTACCATATTGTGGTTTCCAAAGTCAAGCATTACGTAGAGCTTATAAGTTCCTCTGCTGCTATGATTTTTTTTTTTTCCATAAAACCCAAGGGTGATCCTGGCACTCGATTCCGAATTAAGCCCTTTTACCTGAGTGATAGAAAAACTAGGTAATAGGGTCATGGTCATCATGTATCTCTTGCATCTTATGGAAGTCCACTAGTATAATTTTTCTCCCCCTTCCTTGCACTGTCAGTCTTCACATGCTATTTTATATCCGTGTTTCATCTTTACCCTTTAATTTTCTGAGACTTTGCGATAGATTCTCTTTGCCACCTGGCTCCTGACAAATGCAGTCACCCACAGCCCGTCTGACAGCCTGGTGTCTGAATGCATTTCAGGGGGAAAAAGAGTAGACAGGCTGAAAAGAGTTTTTACCCGACTACCTTACGGCAACTTCATATGTCAGTGGTTCAGAAAGGAGATGATGGAGGATTTAGTGACAGTTGCAGTGGGCAAAGGTCAATCTCTGCATTCTTAAAAAAAAAATTGAACCTTCTCTGTGCCTGTCTGTGACACAGTCCTACCTCACAAATAACTGAGGTTACTGCTGAACATTGACAACGTGTAGCAAGTGTACAGAATTTCCTATCCCCTGTGAACATCTATTTTTTGGATTCACCCGAGACAAGGATCAAGTATGTCTCAAGATAATAGAGGTGAACAACAAAAAGAAAAAGAAACATGAAACAACTGAATAAAAACCTAAGTACTGAGAGGAAGCAAAGCAGGAAATATATAAAGAGATCCCAAATCAGAAACTCTTTTCCTTAATTTACTCAATACTGTGAAAGAGAAAGACTTAATACACAGTTTATGCCTTATGCTCAGGGATGGATTTACAAGAAGAATGGCTCTTTGACCTAAGTAATTTTACATTATTAGTTGTCATGCGTTGCCCAAAGACCAATTTCCTCCTCTAAGAAACAGCAAGATAACATAATAAACTTGTTTTCCCATGCATGTGATGTGTTCTAGAATTGTGGGTAATCATTGTTTTTTCTGCTAATAAAAATCATACATATTTGATATGAGCCTATTTCCAGATATGATACCCTTTTTTTGTGTATTGATGGTAAGAATTTGGCATTTTACTGGTATAATCTTAGCAAAATGGGACATCTTTTTTTATAATCTGTATTGAAATATTGAATATTACATTTGGATTAAATTTGCACTGCTGAAAACCCAGGGTCCTATTTTCAAGTATTTAAAAATGTTTAGGATACACTGCCAGCAGCACCATCAGCTTTTTTTTCCTAGAGTGATTGCATCTGTTTCTTTTCAGTAAACAAGTCCTATGGCTTGGTATTGGACACACTTGGATGTGCCTACCATATTGGATTCTTCCAACTCTTTCAAGCATTTCTCCACCTAATTTTGGGTCCCACTTAGGTGTTGAAATGAAGCTGCTCAGATATAGAAAATTATGAATTAAAAAAAAAAAAAAACCACCTTCTTCCAAGGTCAGATAAGAAAGAATGTACGTCTTCTTTGGCCTTTTCTGATGCTTTCACTGGGTGGTTTCAAAGGAGTTTCTTCAGTTTCAAAATCATCTTACTAGGAGACTTCATGGGGAACCTCTTCACAGAAACTTATTCTGTGAGAATGCACTAAAATTGATACATAGCACTTCTGAGTGGTAACACTTCATCCTTTAGAAAATTGTCCCATCATAAAGTTGCTTATCTATTCTCATCCACTTTTTTATTTCCCAATTTTTTGCATTTTTACTGTTTTTTATATTTCTGCTGCTTTTTTATTTCTTTATCAATGCTTATTATGAAGTGGCTGATCTTCCCCTCCCTTTTGTTTTACCTCAAGCATTTAAAAATTTTTAGGTGTGCCCTGCAACTTTTTTAGTGAGTGGGTGTTTTACTACCCACACTAAGCAGTTTCATCACACTCATAGGTTTACATTCCTGTCAGGAGATGCTGATGTAAGAGAGCTTTAGGATATTAATGACAGAGTTTGCAGTATAGAAAGGGAGTTACAATATATAAGCAACAGAAGTCATCATATTGCATGAAATATGCTGGATTTGAAGTATGGAAATGTTAAAATAAGTATTTTTAATAACTGAAAAGAAAAGCAAGTGGGATCTCTTAAACCTCACAGATTAAGTACTAAGAAAATTAATCAGGGTGGAAAAAGACCCCACATGTTTGCAGCTCCTGTTTTGTCTAGCTAATGACTTGAGTAACCTAAATAACACTGGCATTATCAAAATGGATTAGCAAATATTTATGCTAGCCTGACTGTTCAGCATGTCTGCACTGATGAATATAAAGATCTTGTGGGAAAAGGCTAAATTTGCAAAGGCTTCAACCTGCATTGTGTAACAGGACATAACTTCTTAATATTTCTGACTGCCTAAGATGAATTCTAATGAGCACATTTTTATAACCTAGATCATTAGATGGACGTAAAATATTCCTCCAGCAGATGTTTGTGGAAAGGATTCTTAACAAATGAATTGCTAAACCTTTGAGAGCTTCGTCATGCATTCATTGACATGCCTTTGTAACAAAACAGCCATGGTTTGCTGGAGAATAAACTTGAAATCTAGAATTCGACCAAATTAAGGAATATTTTCTGCCTTCACTTACTATTTGAGTAAAGTGTCACTTTTCATGGAATGAGAAAACTGTATCTAGAACTGACTGAATTCAAAATTGGGGAAGAATTGCATCTTTCAGATATCAGCTTCCCACAGAAATGTCACTAAGGTGGTGCTCATGGACCCAGATGAGAGTAAACTATATCCTGTTGGATGGGGCAGCACAACTTCCATAAAAGTTGGAAAGTTGTATGATGGAAAGCTATTTAAGCACAAAGATTTGTGCACTTGATTCAAAGCTGGATTATGAGCAAAGTTCTTCACCAAATGAAACGAATGGTCTACATATCAGGGTAAAGAATTAATATCTGTTGAGCCAAAGGTAAACTATTAATGTCAGGTAGTACAACTCTATGAACTCAGAATCAAGCTTTGAAACCTTAATATTTTACTGTATATTATCTTGCACTCCAAAACCAATCTACACTCAGTGATAACACAGCTTTTGTATTTTCTCCTTAAAGCATTCTCAACATTGACAGGAACAATGTAATGACGTGGTGTTTTGCACCATTCGCAAAGCATCATAAATTAATAAATCCATCATCTTTGTTCTGTTCAATCGGGCAGTCCCACCATATACACACACTGGAACTCTCAGTGCTCATCTACTTGGGATACATCTACAGAACCTCTACAATATAATACATTAAATAGTTCTTCTTTCCTATATCCATCTGTGCTTTCTCAATAATCAGAGTTCATGGTGGCTAGATACTTTACAGTACACCTTCTAAATTATTCTCTTCTATGGATTCCTGTGTGTTTGTGGAATTTCTAGTATAGCAAAACAAAACAAAAAAAGATATAGGTCCGGGGCTTCTATGTTCTTTGATATTATGGAATATACGAACAGAGGGATCTCTACAGGGTGGATGAGACAGTGACCGAGAGCTAGGCATGGCTGATAACAAAAGATATAATGCTGCTTAACGTAAGGCAGACAAAAACTGGGAAACTGAGAGGATACTAAGCAGAAGGGCTAGAAAGGAAATGTGGTAATATACTGAACCAAAAGGCTAGATTGAGAGCCTGTCCAACAACCAGGCTAAAGACCATTATCTGTAACACAAGAAAGACAAATGGGAATAAAGGGAAAGACTAAGGCCAGCTTGGGGATGGTACAAAGACATAGGAAGGTCGAAAAAGGTAACCTTAGGCCAGTCAGACTAAAAACCAAAATCACAGAGAAAGTTCCTGGAGTGTGTCTGCAGTTGAATTACACTTTTCATGGATTGTAGCTGTTTGGGTTGTGTCATGTACCTGATGGAATGAAGCTATGAGTGTGGCCAAAAGATCCGTCTGAAACTTTCAAGTAGACACAGCAAGTAAAATGTGTCAGATCTTAAAGATACGGGACTGAACTCTGCAACACAGAGATGTCCAGCATAGATCAATGCATCTCCTAGAAGGATGGTGACTTAACATGGTGTTTTTCTTTTCATCATTTTCATCACTAGGATATTTTTCTTACTATGTTTGAAATAAATACAGTATTTACACTTATTTTCCTTTCAAATTTAATTTAAAAATCCATTCTTATCTTATTTTTTCTGTGATCAAGTTTTGGTTAGGCTGTGTCTCAAATTTCTTTCCAAGATGGATGAATTCAAAATACTTCAGGCGAAACAAGAGGTGCTAAAATGGTGGGTTTTTTTTAAGGCTACCTAATGTATATCAATATTCTTACTTTAGTTGGGTCAGAGGAAAGCAGTTATAATTTTTTTCCTTCTATTGAAAATGTGTGTCCCTACTGTGACTGTTCAGAAGAAGATCACATTCTGAGCATCAGAAAGCATTGTGCTGTATTTACATAATTTCTGTAGTCTATGGGAATGTTTCTTGTTTGCTTTAAAAATAAGCATGACATATCTAATAATTAACCTCCAAAAATAAGTTAAGGGCTCTTTTTCAGCCGTTCTTTTATCTCTTGAAAACCCAACTTTGTTCAATGATGTCAACTTCGAATGTATGGATAGTGCAGAATGATTCTATACTTCTTTTTAACACTCTACTGAAATCTTGAACTAGGTCTTTTTTGTTTTTTTTTCTTTTTTTGTGGAGGTAGGGAGCCAAGAGGAAAGAATAATTGGAGGAAGAGAGGAAACAGAGTTACTTTTCACTTGTAGAAACCTACAGAAACCTTGGACTAAGAAACATCTATTAACTGTATAAATGGCAAGTGATGACAGCACGAGTCCATTTTTCCCCTTCAATGAGTAAGATCCCTAGAAAAGTTTTGCTTGAGGATATTAATAAATCTATTCTGTGCAAAAATCTGTCATGATACAATACTTTACCTCAGCAAGGAAAAGATTTTCTTTTTTCCTTCACTCATTCATTACTTATCTAGGCTTTAACCTTTCCAACATCCCCTGTGTTAGCTTACAGTACAGGCTTTTCTACAATGATTTATGTATCACATGATGAAATATTCATAATAAGGTACCCTTTTTCTAAAATAACCCCCTAAGTAATTTTGATTTGCCCTTTAAAAAATATTTTTTTACAGTTCCCTGATTAAACAAAACCACTTTTGCAGTGCATAATTTTATTAATGCCTTTTTTATAAGCAAGTTGAACTTGGCTTACAACTATGCATAGTAAAAAGTTGGTAAGCTTAGCAATAATGCAATATATTTTTCATCACCACATGAATTAACCTTATTGGTATCAAGAAATAATAACATCTTTGTAGCCATAACCCACAAATTTTCTGAACTGAGACACATATGGCTAAGAATCTGGTGGTTGATTGTGCCTGGAGGCTGAAGGACTTCAGCTGTGCTGGGTCCTGGGAGGTCCAGGACATCTTTCTGCCAGCCAGTGTATGATTTCATCTCTGCTTCTGCCTGCTTTCAAACTGTGAGCATATTTTCTGTATTTTGCCAGAAAATCTCGTACACAAATTGAAGTGAAATGGAAAATCAGTCATTTTAAATACAGACCATCTATCTAGTGCACACTAGTTTGCTTTCAGGGGCATACTGTTACTGTGTTAGACCGGATCAGAAAAGTTCTCTTGAGATGTTTTGCTGCAGTCAGATTCTTGGCCAGAAATAAAATTCATTTTGGTGAGTTCACTAAGGAAAATATAAGAAATGTACTGAATAAAAATAAAAAGAGCTTATAACATATTTTTATTTATTTTTATGGTCTTTATTTATGGCAATGACAACACAGGAATTGTAGTTTTTATTGGAAGTTGTTTGCTTTAATTTCATTCATTAACAGAATGCTTTTCTGATGTACTTCCCAGAAGATATTGAAAACTTTGAAATGTTGATGTTTTCTATATAATTGATATCTTCAATTTTTTAAATACAATCAGTAATAAAAAGACCAGTTGCATTTAAGACAAAGATAAGATGCTAAAAAGAAAAATCAGACGTGTGGTATCTGACAATGTCTAAATGAACTGTTACAGGGAAGATACTACTGGAATCATAATTAGGCAAATTATTTCAGCTTGCCAATTACTGCACATAAGCACTTAAAAGCAGAAATAAACCATAATGAGTTAATTATTACTGAACCAATATTTAGCTGTAATTAATGATTATTTTTAATATTTTGAAGTTCTAATTTTTTAATCAATATATTTTATCCACTGAAAAAAAATAATTCCCTAATGAGAGATGTTGTTTTTTGTCTTTCTAAGTCACCAGAAGAAACTCCTAGAAATAAAATGAGAGCTAAGTTCATCTGGAGAAAAAAATCACAAAAAAAAAATTGAACTGATAGACTACAACTTTCCAAAATTGTCATTTCTAACAAACATTACTGTTAATTAAGAATAAAAAATTTTGAGTACATAGAAATATTTATCTTTAACTAGAAAAAAATGTAAATGAGACAAGTAAGCATATCCAAATTATATTTTATCTCAAACTTTGTTTTTAAGTAATTATGTCAACATTTTCTTGATTAAGGGGGAACACAAATGTCTAAGCATAGCAAACAATCTTGGAGGCAGAAAATCCAGTTTGTTTGTTTTTTCAGATCTTGGGCTACTGGAGATAATTAGAAGTTTGACAATTATAGAATTACAAAATTGTTTGTGTTGGCAGGGACCTTAAAGGTCATCCAGTTCCAGCCCCACTGCTGTGGGCAGGGACACATTTCAGCTAAAGATACTTTTAACATTCATCTTGCCTCACTGCTAGAGATCTATTATCTTAATGTAATCTGACTGTTCTAGTCAGAATTCTTATGATTTTGGAGAAAGAATAGTCCTCTTGTTTGTAAATTTTTTCATTCGTGAAGAAACAATATGCAGTATCGAAACTTTGAATAAAATAGTAACTTGCATTAGAAGCTAGATTTTAGGGAATGGGGTGAAACTCCTCATTGATGTACGGCATGTTAAATAAAAATTATGATTATTACCCTAGGAGGACTATGCTGGATTACTGCAGTTATGGGTTTGAAGTGAATTTTGGATTTTTAAGTTTTAATCCAATAGTATTGTTGTCTGCTCTTTTATTTGCTGAAATAAATAATGGTAGGACAGTCATCCATTTGTTTTATATTTTCTGGGGATTTATTGTTTGCTTGGCTTTTGTTGTGGGGTTTTTTTTTTTTTGTTTTGTTTTTTGTTTTTCTCATCTGAAATATTTTTGCTGAGGAATGGGACAGATTTGATCCTGTTGTATGCCTTAACTCTTTCTCCAGTGTAGAATCCTACTCTTAGACCTTTTAAAATACTCTGTTTTGAGCCTTTCTAAGAGTGATGCAGGAAAATCAGAGTTCAGTCAGAGTTAATTTTTAAATATGCAATCACAGAGCAAGACAACTGAATTAAATACCCACCTCTTAATAACATAGTCTCTTAGGAAAATATGCAGTTAAAACACTTCAGCATTTTTAACGTATCAAGTGAAATGGTGCTTCTGTTGTCACTGTTATGTTGCTGAGATGCATCCAAGCAAATGAGGGCAGAGGTGTTTGTGTCTCTGGATATCTATGGATGCTTTGATATTTACCGTAAAACAATGATATGATCTGTCACGTTTTCTACTCTTCTTCAATAGATTCTATTTCTAATATATTTTTTAGCTGTTACTGTTTGGCCTGGAATCCATTCTACTTTCCTGGCAGTCAGAAAGCACATATTCTAAGGAACTTATTTCTGGGTAATTTTAATGGTCATAGTATAATGAGGTTGAAGATGGGATCCATATTTTTTTTCTCATTAAATGTATATTTTTTTCATGTGGAGTGGAGGGATGTTCTCTAGAGAGAAAGGTGCATTATCATTTGGAATGAAGGAGGGAGGCATCTCAGGTCCAGTTCCTAATCAGTAATTACCACTGAAAAGTGAGTTACCCCCTTAAACTTTTCTCGTGAGGAGGTAAGAATACACACGTATGTGCTTATTCCCTTTAGCATATGCATGCAGATCTGTGTTAGACATTTTGTTCCTTTTTTATTAAATTTCTTATCTGTGATACTTTTGCAAACATATCTCATATAGATACAAATCTGAGCTCTTTAAATTATGTTGAAAACTTAGACCTTTCATATATGAATATAAAGCAAAATCCTAAGAAAACTGCATGCTAAATACTGGTAGTTCCCTAGGTGTGTCTGTCATCAACAACCTGTGCCTCCAGAATTAAGAACCAGGCTATAAACACAAACTCAGCTCATCATCATTCTCCTGAAAGGGAAAGAGAAACATTAAAAAAGTTAATATAATTCTGCATCACTCTACCATACAGAATCAGATGAGAATATAACCTTTGTATTCTACTAATGCATTTTGCTCAAAGCATGCTCTTCTTCTATCCTTTTTCTCATATACACTAGAATCTTCACATTCCCAATTTTTTAACCTTTTTACTTGAATTAGCCTTCAGAAACTTCTTCAGATGTCGTAAGATAAAGCCGAATTTTTTTTTTTACCATCTAGTCTTTTGGGAGAAGAAGTGCTTCAAAACGTCTTTCTGGAAACATACTAATTTCTGTGGTACCAACAAACTCATCAATTGTATTTATAATGCCTTGTAAAGTAGGCTCTAAAATATGGTAGTTCTTATTGCAATAGGTCTATTAAGTTTTTATAACTAAATAAGTGTTTGGATGAATGCATCACTACATAAGGCAGGTTAATCATCCAGGTCCACTGCTAGAATAGTTCGGATCCTCCTGTTGTCTGAGCCAGGAAAATGCTGCTTCAGGTTGAGAACACAACCTATCATAAAACACATTTTACGTATTTGAAACTATGCTGAACTGACTGTAGAATCTTTAAAAGACAAGGAAATGTTCTCCAAAATGTGCTCACACATTCAATGTAGTTATTGCTCATCCCTAGCCTGATTGCTATAGCATAGGTTTTTCTCCAGTGGTTAATTTTATAGTGAAGATTTGATCAGTAGAAGATTTTTGTATAGAAGGAAGGTTTAATCCAATAAATTACTGTTTCTTTGGAGTTTGCTTTGGGGATTTATTATAATGCTTCTGTTGAAAATGTCTGGTTTTGTTGTTTGGACTATGGCTTTAACCTCTGTGCTAGACTGCTTGAAATACAACTTTTAGAAATGCATTTGAAAATGAAGTTATTTCATTGAAGCTCTTCTTCATGTACATTTTTATGTTCCTTCACATGTAAACCTGTCAATCATTTTAATATGAATTTCAATTTCTATGTAAGAGCATAGTTTTGGTTAAGAATGAACAGAGAAGTTAATTAATCTACAAATAATAGAAGTTCCGGCTTAGACAAAAAAAAAAAAAAAGGCTTATTTGAAGAAAATATTATTTTCCTTAGTGAAATTCTATTCAAGAATAAAATATCTCTGTTTAGTGGTCCAAATATGAGCAGTAGTTGTAAGAGAACTATTCAGTTTATACTACAGGTCACTCATGGTAGAATTCAGCTGCTTTAACATCAGTGCCAAATGTTTTAAATGTTCTTGAGTGCTGATACCTCCCATTTCCAGCAGACTTTACCAAAGGCTGTAGTTTTCTTGAAGATCAAGTCAGTTGTACCCAGCAGTATCTTCCAGAATGTTGTTTTGCTGATTTCTCAGTAGAGGTAGTCTTCAGTCGCCTAAATCTGAGTATCAGATGCCATTTGAGAGAGACTTAATAGCCATGACTACAGGACATGACATGGACAGAACTGTTGAGTTCTCACAGATTTCTAATTATGGATAGAGTTTAAATCCTCTTTTATACTTTGACATGTTTTCTCCTCTTTTTTGGAATTATTTTCTTAGGGAAATAGTCTGTGAACTTGGGTTTAGCCTAAGTATAAATATTCATTCTTACTTTTCAGTTTATCCATTTCTTTTTGTTTTTTAATAAAGGAATTGATTTCTTTATTCTTGTTTCTAACTACCTATTGCTATTTCTCCATTAATCCCTACCTAGGAATCTGTCATGATGCAGAGCTACAGCGTACATTTGTCCTCCGTGTTTGTGTAGTGGGTGTTACAATGACTTGTTAGCATTTGGAGGTCATCACTTGGTTCATGTTTTGATGTCTTTTTCTTTCTCAGTCTAGGATCTGCTTCTATGTTTCCTAGAATGCTCTTATAACTTTGTTCTTTTTTCCACTGGTCTGCATTGGCAATGAGCACCGGAACTCACCATGTATAGTGGCATCTACATTTTCAGTAGCGATTTCTTTTTCTTTTTTCTGTTAATTAATCCAAAATCAGTTTTGTCCAGCTTAAAGTTTTGAAGTCATTAGCTGACCATGGGTGAGCATTTACAGCCATGATGTCTCCAGTGCTAGCCTGTGTCTCAATTGATCATCCTGTGTAGGTGCACCTCTGTGCCACGTCCTGTGTCTCCCTTTCCTAAAGTCTCAGCTGTGATACCAGGCCTATATTTCTCAATACAGCATCATTATGTTAGTCATAAAGCCACTGTGGTATTGCCATATAAAGATAAGATAGCCACTGCCACCTGGCCAATTGTTACAAATAAAGATCTGCTAAAAACCAACCTGCTAAATCACTAAATCAGGGAGTTCAGCTAAAGTTTAGAGAGGAAAAAGTCTGTCAAACCTCAGTCCTGAGGGTACAAAGCTTGTAATCTCTTTATTGGCAGCATCAATAATGTATTATGGGGCTGCAAGGTTATGGTATGTACATAATACTGATGAAAGATGACTTTTTACAAACCTTGCCTTGCTACGTATTCTGCAGGCAAACGCAATAGGACAAGCATCCCGGCTGACTCAACAGAAGTCATTCTGGTTAGTACATTGGATAGTGCAAGAGGTTGAGAACACCAGATAGTATTTACTAAAGAAGGATGAAAAACTTGGGCTGGGAAAACAACACCATCTGCTTTAAACTTGTACAAAAATTCTGACCCAACATTTCATTTTCTAGAGGAGATGAATAGGAGAAAGGTTTCAGTGTGTTTATGAAAAGTGAGATGAGTTATAGAGGAAACTTTTTACAGTAGCACTTTAACTTCTGTTTCACTTCTTTGTATTCCTTCTCTCTAAGATGCTCTTCAGGAGTAATTCAGCAGTTACTTTAATCTGCCTTATATGTCTTTGCCTTTTAGGAAACAACTGTGATTTTCATTGTTCAGTTGCAATGCTGTCAAAGAGTGTTTTAAAGTGCTGAAAAAGTGTTCCCTTATTTCTCACTAAATAGAGGAATATAATTATATTCTGTCTTTTGTAGAAGAATACTGTGTTAGAAGATATTCCTTGTTGTCTTTGAACTCAAAAATGAATATGACCAAGAATGGTTTTCAGGAAAAAATTATATAAGTTTTGTTTGGAAATCATAATTATCCTCTCAAGTATGTACTGGCTTTTTGTTATCCCCAAGACTATAGTCCAACAGTTAGATATTCCCATCTGTAGGTATCCTCTTTATATACCCATAGTTTTGTGTTTCTGTTCCATGATTTTGGTTTCATCAGGAAAAATTCTTGGCAAGTGCAATTATAACATGAGAATGTGCATAATCACTATTAATACATTTGTCATTACAATGTATTTTCTACTTCAAATAGACTTTGAATTTTAACCTTTACTTCATGTGTACTTTAAACACTTGAGCTATTCAGAGTACAGATGAAGGGTGTCTCCTGTTCCCTCTACACCCTGGCACATGCACAGATCCATTTTTGAACCCAACTTCCACGATTTGGGTGCAAAAGAGTTAAGACAGGAATGAACCCGCATCTTTTGTCCTTTTCTTGAATGAGGTGCTCTCACTGCTGTCTAATGACTTCCAGTCTGAATACTTAAATAAGTCTAATAAACATATATATATATATAAATAAACACCTACATTGACAAAAAGAAAAGCAATCATGGCTTCTGCAATAAATATTTCCTACAAATTCACTGTAAAACATACTGAATACAGACCTTACTGAATCCTTCCGAGTGACAGAGCTGTCTCCAGGGGTTTTGTGGAGTTACGTTTTCAGGATCAGCAGTCAAGAAATAAACATTTTCTCCAAGATAAGTCATTGTAAAATTATAGTAGCTTTTCCCCCCACCTCCTGCCACTGGAACATCATTTAGAAACACAGACTACAATCCTACCAAAGCTTTCAAATTCAAGGAAAACTGGTAACTTGGTAACCTGACCAGTGATTTTTAATACTTTTACTATTGACATGTTTAAAGTATAAGGCTCTGACAGATTTTAAAGCCTTGAAAATAAAATTCCATACAGGTGATATTAGGAAGCACTTGATGCACATGATGGACATAATGTGAATATTACTACCAGGCAGTTTTAGGGCTGTCATTTTAGACAAGTGCAGCTTTTACGAAGATCAATTCATTTTTATTTAATTAATGCCTTGATTTTAAAGATTGGGATCATTCTGAAGCCACATTTTTATTCTATGCAGCAGCTTACTCCAGGCTAATTTATTTTCATGTCTGCATTCTTTGGGAACGTCAGATTTGTTTATTCAGAGCAGATAAATCTGCCATGTGGTAAATGATAAGAAGGAGATGGTCAAGTATGTTATGTTTCTAACCCTCTGAGTTCTGTCAAAATTATTGTAAAAAATGTCTGATATGTTTTGAAAGGAAAAGAATAATGTGTTGTTTTATTCTGTGGAACACTTATGAATTCCATATAGAATACTATTAGTCTAGAAATTGGATGTGCCAGTATACTGTAGAGAAATGAGTTTTTGAATATAATGTTCTGCATAAAATGGAGAACGCTATTTATCATATTATTTGGCATTTAAATAGAACTTTTCTGAGACTCCAAGAATTTTATTAACATTTATTAAGTGAGGCGCATGACACATTCTTTGAGGTAAGCAATTCTGCCATTAAATTACGAAAAAGAGATAACAGCATAGAGTTGGTGGTTAGTCAGAAACATCCTCATCTCCCTTTCCTAAGCTTCTTGCTTCTATGAAACCACAGTTCTTCATTCCTTGAAAAGGAATAGCATACCAAGAAGCCAAAGAAAATTCAATATTGAGTTTATATTGGCTCATTTCATTAAGTAACACATTAGGGTGTATTAGTTTGTATCAGTTTTTTTTTATGTTATTGCTGTGCTAAAATATGGAATAAAATTCTCTATTAACTCTTGATACGCTGGTGGGTGATGATCTTTTAATCTTATGCTACTACTACTAACGAACCATTCAAAAGTAGTCTTTTATTGAAAGATATTTCTTAGCAAAAGAAATATAATATCCTATTGTATTTATATATACTTTCATTTTGAAAATACATATTTAGTTAAATGTAGTCTTTGCTATAATTTTTAATGACTCCTAGATATTGCCGATAGAGGTTTTCATAAACTAGTGGTAATTATCCCATTGATTTGTTGGATATAAAGGATTTGTTATGACAGAACTTTGAAAATAGAGAGGAGATTGTTCATTGTGATATCTTAAAACTGAATATATCTTTGACCTCTTGTGATTGACCAGGTGCCAGTGGACCCTGTTATTTTTTTTATGAAGTACAGATTTGCTAACAGAAATGTGTTAATAACGGAAAGCTATTTGCTGCTGTCATTAATCATGTCACAGCCCAAACAGTTTTGGAATGACATTATGTTTGGAAGATCAGTAACTAGCTGTATTTCTGTAGTTTGCCCTGAAGTTCTTACTAGTAATGAGAGTTTAAGAGCCTCCAGGACCCTCAAGGAGAGAAATAAAATGAAGCCAATAAATTTTATACTGTGGTGAGGAGCAAATCCGGATGAACTTGTAAAACTGTCTCATAAATTTTGTGCTTGCACAGAAAATATATTTTTCAATTGACTGATAAAAAAAGGAAAATATTAAAGAAGTTTGAACTAGTTTTTAAAGTGTTCAATAAGAACAAAAAGCAGCTAAGAATTTCTTATGCTAAGAAAATATTGTGGGTTTGATCCCTGTATGGGCCGTTCACTTAGGAGTTGGACTCAATCCTTGTGGGTCCCTTCCAACTCAGAATATTCTGTGCTTCTGTGATTTATAGGAACAGGATTATAGACTAGAGCACAGAAATAAACCATGTGCTTCTGTTTTCAAAAGGTATTGCAGAGCCCTAGACATTATGGAATGTTTCTGCACAGAAATGTTATGTGAGTATGAACTGAGAAATGGGTGGTCTTTCCTGGAGAACACCTGCAAGGGAGATTTTGAACAGGACTAGTTTAATTTTCTGCCTTGCTCTTTCTCATTCATAGTCCCATGTAAGGTGGATCACTGTGCATTGAATTTTGCTTTGTGAGTATTGAGATCTGATAGTCTATGAAGACAGGATAACCTACAACATTAGAACAAAGTCCTTTTGCTGCCTTCTAGTGGAAATATGCTTCAGGCAATCCTTCTCAAAGTACACATGAATAGTTTAAGTTCTCTTGAAAAACTTGCGATGAATAGGAAATCCAACATGGTGGTCTTTGCTAGCTCTTCTCTGTTTTACCTACTTCTCTTGGGATTTTTTTTTTTTTCTTGCTTTTCTTTTCACTTTGTTTTGGTTTTTTGGGAGTTTATTGGAGACTTCAGGAATTCTCTTTTGTTCTTCTTGTCACAAGCCACAATGTGAGAGTTGAGGACTTTTCTAAACCTAAAAGTTTGATGAATATTATACTAGGCAGGGTGACATACTTTGTCTTAAACACCGATTCCCCATGCCAAACAACAAACAAAAAAAAAAATGTAGTTTCACCACTGCTTGTTCTATCTGTTTATTACTTCCAACATTGCAGCTTTATGCCAAAACCCAAAATCTCAAAGTATGTAATTTAAAAGTTCACTACAGAGAGTAGAAAAACATTTTATTCTTTTTGAGACACTTTTTCTATTTAAATAATAAAATAAAATCAGCTACTTATGTGATTGGACTTTCCCTCAAGTTTCTTAAATGAAGCATGACAAATGTGCCTAGCATGCTATATATAAGATAGATCTTTCAACACATCATGGACCATAAAGGACTAAGATGACTTTATCTGGAATCTGCAGCACAATTGAATTATCTATACCATACATGAAAAGGACAATAATCAATCCTATCCTCTTCAAGAAAAGTATTTTTTGTCCCTATTTTAAAATCTTTTATGGAGGTGATGAATGAAACTGATTTTAAAAGCAGAAGTGTGAAAATGAGATAATTTTCTTGGTATTGTCATGCGGAGTGTGATTTCTGTTTTTTTTCCTAAAGTTCTATAAAACTATCCTGGTGAAACAGACAAAAATTTTCTTCTCTTTTCATGACAGTGTCTTTTTGGTATTATTATTCCTTGTTACTTATGTTATTTAATAACAAAATATTATCACAGAATCTTCTGAGTTGCAAGGGACTGAGAAGGATCATCAAGTAACACTCTTAAGTGAATAGCCCCTACAGGGATTGAAGTCATGACCCTGGCATTATTAGCACCAGAGACTAAGCAACAGAGCTAACCTCAGGGTCAATGATGAAATCATTTGAATTTGAATCATATTTTTCAAAATGAAATTTTAAAAACTGATAAGTATTAAAAAACTAGTCCTCCACCTGCTCCTTACCCCTGCTGAGCAGATCAGAGGTGGGTGGTGATTGTGGCCAGCCTATAACTGTTTGCCTGTGCCAATCCTTCCTCACACTTTCCCCCTGCTCTAATGTGGGTACTTCATGGGCAGAGTTCTTCATGAAGTGTCCCAGTGTGGGGTCCCTGAAGTAGAGAGTCCTTCAGAATAAAATCGATTCAGTGTGGGCTCTCCATGGGCCACAATTTCTACATTGCTTATCACAGGATGGTTGAGGTGGGGAGGGTCCTCTGGAGGTCATCTGGGCCACCCCAATTGTTTAAGCAGAGCCATGTAGATCTGGTTGCCCAGGATCATCGCCAAGGCAGGAGAATATAAAACCTCCCTGGGTGACTTGTGCCAGTGCTCAGTCACCCTCACAGTATAAAAATCTTTTCTGATGTTCAGAGCTAATCTCGTGTGTTTCAGTTTGTGCCCATTGCCTCTGGTTCTGTCACTGGGCACTACTGAAAAGAGCCTGGCTCTGTCCTCATTCTACTCTTCTTTTGTCTATTTACATACATTAATAAGATCTCTCTGAGCTTTCTCTTCTCCAGGCTGAGCAGTCCCAGCTCTCTCAGCTTTTCCCTGTGGGAGAAATGCTCCAGTCCCTTAATCATCCTTATGGCCCTTTGTGGCACTCTGCCCAGTGTGCCCATATCTCTCTTGTACCAGGGAGTTGAGGACTGTAGGGCTTCTATTGCTGTCCCTCACAGAATTCTTCTGGACATGTTATCCTGCTGTGGGATGGGCGAGTTCACAGTGTGCTGGGTGAAAATCAGGCCCTGCAGGAAGAGATCTGGGGCTGCTGATTGACACGAATCGGCAGGGAGTCCCGGTAATCCAGAGGACAAACTGCATCCGGGGCTGCATCAAAATTGGCAAGACTAGCCAGGCAAAAGAGGGCATTGTCCCACTGTACTCAGTGTTGGTGCACATGTAAGTGGCTGCCTTGATTTAATAAACTGTGGATTTCTACTTTTAGCAGTCTGCAGAAATGCATTAACCATTTCCTAAGGTCAGATGAAATCTGTAGAGTTTAGCCAGTTGGACTGCCTCTATAGCTTTCTTTTTTTTTAATTGTTCTGTGTAGTACATTCATTATGCCTAGCTTTTCCAACTACAGTATAAACCACTGTGTGTTTCTGAGAGAATAGGAAAGATTAACTCATACACTGGAGATTTTTGAAGTGTTTGTTTTCATAAAAGCAGTTGTATTTCTCCTTTTCCCATGTTAGAAAAAAATCTCATCTAGAATCTCTAATCTTAGCAGTGAAGGTTTGCTTGGCCTTTCTGTTGCCTACATGTTGTGCTGATCATGGTTAATGTTTTACTTTAGTAAAAGTAGTTTTTGTCTATGTTGGAGAGTAATATCCACCATAAAGGTCATGACTTGTGAAGATTCATGAAGTGAAGTGAGTGGCACAAAACAGTAGGTAGCAAAGCATTGTACAATTCGGTGAACAGTAAGGTCAATTTCTTCATATCTACTTGTAGTTCAGCACAGCTGGATGGAAAAAATTGCAATATCTGACTGGCATTCTGTAGCAGTTTAATGCAGAATAATAATAGAGTTTAAATTGCCAGTTTACCAAAAGTGTAATTCTGAGTAGGCAAGCACAGAAATGAGAAGCCAGCTGTCTGTCAGAAAAGTATTACAAAAGGAACTGGAAAGTATTAGTAGAACAGAAAATAAAATAGTAAACAGCACATTGCTTGTTAAACTAGGCATCTGACATCCTTGATTTTCATACACATTTTGTCTTAAAAGTAACTGGTCAGACTATTGCTGGAATTCTTTACTATTTAAACACTGTTAGTAGCTTCTTATACAGACAATTTACATCATTAAAAGTTCCCAAATAATCAGCATCTGAATTCAAAAGTTCATTTGCACTAGTAAAGTTCTTTAAAATAAATGAGTACTGAGATTATATATATTACTTCAAGTACTCCACTCCCAAGGAAGATTTTAACAGTAAAGATTGACTCCCTAAATGCATAAGAAACATGAGGCAGTAGTCTAGTAGGGAGAAGAGTTAAAATGTAATAGAAGACAGTCAAAGAGGAATTTAACATATACTGATAAATATGTAGTGAAAAGATCATTTTATGTCCTTAAAATCATTAAAAGAGCATGAACTTGCCTGGGAAAGCCATATATATACTTTCACAAACTTTGTAATTTAAAAATGTGGACAGGAAATTTTAAAGAAGTACAATGGTTTTGATATGATCTTCCCAAATTTTACATCAAATCCACTAGTACAGACAGCTTAGTGCTTGCAGGCAAATTCAGAAAGAAAGTTATTTTAGAACTTGGACAACCTTTTTATATTTGTGGCATTACATGAAATACATTCACTAAGATGGGCTATCCTCATTCTATAAGGAAAGCCACTATATTTTAGTTATTATTAGGTTTTCTTACATAGTTTAGAATATATGGTTTAGGTTTATTTTGTTCAGAAAATAGGCGGTAAAATTTTTTTTGTTTTTCATAGTATCATTTTTATTGTGTAGGTTAAACATGGTCTTAATGGTAACTCAGAAACATTAATGCAGTGAGAGGATTTGTAAAACAATTTTTCCTTTCAATATTTTTTGTTTCCCTGTGTCAGATAGCATAGGGCTGCAAAACTGTAAGGAAAATCTTGATTATGAAATTTACTTTATCTATAGGATTTCTCATTTTCTTCAAGATATCTGTTGCAACACCCTGTGTGGATTATCCTTCCCTTGGAGTTTCCAGCAGTACCATATAATATGGGGGTTTAAACCCCATGTTCCTTATTAAAAGTCATACAGCATAGTTCTTTTTCAGTTTTTCTGAACCTATCAACTTCTGTCTCTTTTGATGTTACAGGTGAAGTCGCTACATAGAAAGGAGTCTTATCATCCAAATTTCTATCTAACTCTTCACATCACTGCCGTCCAGCTGTTTCACTAGGTCTGCTGTGAAGGAAAATCAGGAATCCCAGAAGCAGATGATGGGAATGATAGAGATGGAAATTAAAACGGCAGCTGGTGGCAGAAAGCTTTTGTTGGTAATTGCTTATCTTGAATTTGAGTGGCAGCAGGGTCCACACAGATTAAAAGGCTAGTGTTCTGGCTATTTTCAATAAGAAATCTGGCAGTCAGATTTTCATTTTATGCCTAGTTTAGAAGAATACAGTTTTCCCTCAAAACAGTGAAATAGGAAGTTTTGCTACTTGAGGGAATATATCCTATGCATCACAGGGAATTCTTTCTTGAAAACCTTTTCAAATAGAACTGGTATAATTTCACACAGTTGCTTTTTCTGAGTTAGAGGTTAGTAAAAACCTGGTAGATGTCAGTTCATATGTTTCTCCTACTAGCACAGCTTTTACTTTCATACTTCTAAGCAATGAAGTTTGTTTTGGCTCGTTGTTAGGTCAAGTGCCAATTATAAGTTAGTTTTCCTTGATGAAGAACAACAGAGTTTGTGCCAAAGATATTAAAATCTCCTTCTTTTAGACAGAGAGTAATCATGGCAATGGTAATGAAGGAATTGTTTGTCATGTGAATGTAGTAATTCACACTTGGCTTTTTGCAGCATGTGAACATTCTTTTACAACAGACATTACCCATTGCTAGAAGCTGGCTGCCAGATTAAATGAATAAATGGTCTAATCTAGTGTGGCAGCATTTCTAAACTGAGTAAAATAAAATTAACTTTAGTGCTGTTATCAGTGTACTTGGCTGTTGTCTATATGACAATTCCTTGGGAAAATTATGATTGACTGCTCTCAAGGCAACAGTTCGAATATAAAGGGTAATGGACACAGGAAAATAAGACAAAAGTGAACAAAATTGTGTGGTCTTGTAGTTGCTGAGACGGCAATGTCAGCAAGTTCTGATATTTTCATTCAGTCTTGCAACATACATATATTTTTTGACAAGCTGCCAAGCCCTAAATTTGACTGTTTCTAGCTACACTGGCTGTCTCAGATAACTTTTTTTTTTTTTTTTTTTTCCCGGGGAAGTNTTTTTTTTTTTTTCTTTTTACCTGGGCAATGCCCTTTTATTCCTTGTCATGAGAAAAAGAAAACGTTTCTTGCTAACCCAAATTTATAGATCAGGATAGAAGTAATCATAAGTAAATTTTGTTTAGTCATACCAGTAGTTCAGGGAGAAGTTTACTGGTAGAAGTTTTCTCTATGCAGGATATATTGACAGAAACATCACAAGATAAAACCTGACAACCACACTTTCTTCCGAGTTCCAAATCAGCTTTTAGCTCCTTAGCTTGTGGTAGGGATTATGAAGTACATAAAATTTCAATTCTAACAATTAGTTCTGTTTTTTGTTTTCCCAAATCACTTAAAAATAATAATGAAAAGCATTAAAAAGTATAATATAGCCTCAATTTTATAAACTTCCTCCCCCACGTATGAGATTTTTTAAAAAGTGCAATTTTAATCCTTATTTTGTCCTTCAGTTCCTTCAAAATTGATAGTTGTAGAGCACTGTTAGAGTCCGAAGATTACTTTCCTGTATGAAATTCTAACAAGGGTTAAGAAAAGAGCAATTACTGAATTACTAGGCAATCTCATTAATTTGCTTTTCAACAGTAGTATTATTTGAGATCTCAAATACTACAAGAATTTATGAAAAAATAGTATATTAGTTACCTTCTTCTGAAGTTAGGTCTAGAAACTCACTATCAAGTGAGTGAACAGACTTTTTAGTAATAGGAGAAGAATGAGACAAATTTCAAGGGTTTCAGTGGTCTATGCAGTAAAGGGCATTAATGTCTAGAAGTACCTCAGTGGTTTCTCACTACAGCTGCAATTCTGAAGTTGTTCAATCATTTGTAGCACCTTGAGAAAGCACAAAAATTCTCTTTTTTTTCAATATTCATGACTTTTTCTAAAACCAAGATGAGAAATATGCTCTAGATTTTATTTAAAAATTAATGAATGCAAGTTTTTTATATAGTTTTGTATAATTTTCATTACTTTGAGAAATTAAAGATAAGAATAACACACTACATTCTCAGATATAACCTGAGGGAAATATGTACTGCAGATTTTCTTTAACAGACAACAACAGACATCACACACAGCAGTGTGCCCCCATTACATAACCTGCTAGATATGAGGTGTCACATAATGACAGCTTAATGAAGAGTGACAGAGAAGCTCTTAAATACACTGTACCTGCATCTGCTTCCAGTGGTACATCATTCCATATATAGTCTCACTGAAACCAATTGTGGACAGAATTATTTTGCTAAATTTTGAAAAAAATGATCTAAAACACGCATGTTTGAACATATGTATTTATCTTATATTGAATTTCAGTACAGGACTTTTAAATATCCATGTGAAAGCAGATTTAAGTTTTAGCTGAGCAAAGACTAGAGGATATATTCACCTAAGTGTAAATTGTTGGTGACTATTTGAGAGAAATCAACTGAAATAGAATGACATGAGAAGGAAAAAGTTACAATTCTCTGTCTGCCTTGCAAGTAAGGAAGGAGCTCTAGCAAGCTGCTCTTAAATTACACAACACTCAGGTTATAAAATGAAGGCATAGCTATTCCACATTACTTTTTCATGTCCTTTTGTGAGGTAGAATGCCACTAAGTTAGATTGATGGACCTGTTGGGAATCTGTCTAAAGTTTATTGCTCTCTAGCTCATATACTGCTGGTGTTTTCACAGATGTACGGGAAATTACAGCATAGCAGCAGTAGCAAGTTTATAGGTGAGATCAAGGGATTCTGAACTGTGAGGGAACACCTGGCTCCTGTGAAAAACTAGCAGTTGATGCTCCCATTTGTTATCTGCAGCCTCTCCAAAAAGGAGTCTACTTAAGACTGTGGTCTGCTTAAGAGTATTAGTAAATCTCCGTGGTCTACTTAAGAGTGTTAATATAGGAAGCATATACAACTACTCTTCAGATTGTTAGATGACAAAGATTTTCAGTATTTTGAAAGAATCTGAGAACACATTATATACAGAGTTTTTTTCTGATTTTTCTTTCTGAAACACAATAGAACTAGACAGGGATTACTACAGGAAGACCAAAGGATTTAGTAAAAGGCTTAAATGAATCTTAGTCTGAGATGCAAGTAATGACCTCCAATATGCTGATATTAATTTGTGAAAAATACTGTCCTCTGGGTTTCTGCAGGTCCTTGCAGATTTGGTGCCCCAGTCTGTGGCTTAATGGCTGACCTGAATGGAGGGCAAAACAAAACTTTATTATTTGGAAGAGAAGGGAAAAAGTGGTAAAGGCACCTTCCCTATCAGAGTGCAGAAAAGGTGGTGTTAGCTCCATTAATCTTTGTAATGACTGCCTGCTACCTGTCCCCATAAGCTTCCTCTGGGGCATTGTAAACTGCAGTAGGCACATTGGCTGAACAAGAAATCCTTCTCATTTCTAAGTGAAAAGCCAGAAACCAGACCTGAGGGTTTGCCTCATGATCCTCAAGGAAATGAACTTCCATTAACTTTTTTGTAGTCTGTGCTTTATCATGACTTTAATGGTTTAATGATTTAATGGTCCTTGTAATTCTGTTTGCAGATAATGTGGCACTTGGCTTCACTGCAGTCTGTATTTGAATATAAAATTTTTCATGTTACAGCTTTCATACACGAGAATTTGCATCCATAAAATGTGTTCAGACTATGTAGAACCTTTTTCCTTCAAGAGATTGCTTATGCAAGATGAAAAATATTTTTTTTTACTTGGTTATTAATTTTCCCCCCTCTACTTTCCATCACTTAAAAAAGCTTGGTTTTCTGTGAATGCATGGAGCAATTTTCAAAGAAAATGAAAATTAAAATGAGATGGGTGTGTTTTATAGCTGCCTTTCCTTATAAAGTAAATATATATATCTCTTCTAAAAGATAACTGCTGTTCAGCATCCCTTACATGCAGCAGTCATCTTAATTAAATGTGAAAATGATCTCCTAAACAGTGACTTATAAGATGTTAATGCAGTAGTAAACACAGAAAATTGCATAATAAATACATAAATATACCTAGATATGAATTAAGTTATTCAGTTAATAGAAATAATTTTAAATTAGGTTTTTAGAGAGAAGAGGTGCATGTTTGGGAAAAAAAAGCATTTTTCAGCCCAAATACCCTTGACTTAGATGTGTGCTGGTATCAGCAGGAGTGGCACATCCCATCTCAGTAGTCCTTTCACAAGAAGTATTGCAGCAAATTATATTTTGATTGTGTGTGTGTAGTTTGTTTTTTGTTTGTTTGTGGTTTTTTTTTAAGAAATCAAAGAAACAGGCCTTTGTTAAAATCTAGGTGTCAGAAGACATTTATATAGGCATATACATATACATGTTCTCCTATGTGATAGGTGGCATATTTTTCTACATTCTGCTCATAATTTTTCTCCCTAAACTTTTCCATATCAATAAGAGGTAATTTTTTCTATTATATAAGGATTGTTTGTGATGTGTCTTCCTGCAATAGCCAGTTATCTCTGCAGAGCAGGTATCAAATTTTTTTCTGCTTGGACAAGAAGGAAGTGCAAGGTCTGTCAAAATGACAGACTGACATAAATTGTAGTAGGCCCTTCAGTTAATTCAATGTAGATGTCTAACTGTAAATAGAAAAAAACCCAGTTTTAAACCCTGTAGTGAAAACAGTATTGATTGGGGCAATTTGGCCCCACATGGTGAAAGGTTTTCTTATCTCCTTGGGGAGTCCAGCTATACTGCATTGCAATGCCAGCATATAACTCCTATTAATACCATCATTGGAATAGCTCATATTTTTGGACTTACTATAAGTATCTTTGCCACTCAGTATAAAAAAAATCTTCACTTTTAAATGAGTCAGTGAAGAGATGACCTTCATTGAGCAAACACTCCACAAGCAGTCTGGAACACAATCTTAAACCCCCTGATTCCTCAGTAGCTATTACCAAAGAAAGACCGAAACCTTTCAATATCCTTTCCACCAACAAAAGTCCCATAAGCCTGGGCTGCTCATTTGATGAATCCATTCGGGGGTGATGGTGGGAGCTGGGGAACTTCTCTGTGGAGAATTCTGCATAAATATCTTGCAGCAAGAAGTCATCCATATTCTAGGCAACAGCATCCACATCTGCCAAATATTTATAAAAGAGAACATAATCCAAAAGGATATCAAGTTACTCATATTGTTTCACTTATGCCTTGCAGCCACTTCATTAAAGAACATTTCATCTCCTCTAATTTAGCCTAAAAACCCAAATCAGGCATCTTCACTCCATGTGCAGATGCTGCTTTTTACAATTAGATCAAATGGAAGATTTTCTTGAATTGAGTAGCCAAGTTGTATGTATACCTGTGCGCTTCCACATGAGATTTTCCCTTTTACTCATACATGTCTACAACAAGATTTACATGAGCAGAAATTCAGTTTGAACATTCATTTTCTGCCATGAAGGACACATAAATCCTAAATTAACTCTGAGAATCTGAAGATACTAGATTTTGCATTTTTATGACTGTAATAATGCCAAATTTTCTTCTTAATTAGGATATCCTAATTTCACCTAAAAGAAGCAAAATTCAGCAAATTTTTAATGCTAATTGAGGATCCATCAATCTGACAAACAGCATGTTATTAATTTAAAGACAGTCAAAATAATCACATATCTCAGAGTTTATAATATGCAGTTACTGACACTGATGACAGAACGCATTTCATTAGTAAGCCTTCTGCCACATGTTAGTGGCTATTCTGCCCCTAAAATGAAAAACATCCCTTAGTAACAGAAATAAACTTACATTGTCAGTCAGAACAGCCAATAAATCAGCTCTCTCTCTAAGCCTGACTGAAATTTAATTTTGTTGCCTGACTATGCCAGACACTTTAAAAAAAAAAAAAAAAAAAAAGAAAAAAAAATTCCTGAGGCCCAAATTTGCATCAGCTGTAAGGTCCACTATCTCCTTTTTTTCTTCCGTATGTATTAAAAACTCACTTTCTGGCTTATTCAAAAGAACCAATAGATTTAAAAATTTGAAGCATCATCTTACCAAGTATTTTAGGAGTTAATTACCACAAATATATAGTGCTGGCCAAAAGCAGATTCCATCTCCATAATTCATTCATATCTCAGTATGTCTCATCTCTCTGGAATTCCATATCTTGATGTTTAAAGTATGGGTGACATATGATTTATATTGGTTTTTGCACCTGACATTTATTTGTTTCTTCTCTCTGACAAGATGAGAAAACAAAGTCTTGTCTTGTCTCAACACATACCACTCAAATTCTGGCTTACAAAAGTGGAGAAACACGCATCTTTTTCTCATATACATGGTTCACTGACAATCAGTTTAGATATTTGTGGACAAGAATATACCTATTATATTGTTCAGTATACACTGTGCTTTCTCTTTCACTCAAAGCCTTTAGAGTGTACAGGGCAGACACCAAGTTCAGTAGTTATTTTTGTTCCTTCAGATTTCATAGAAATATCTTGCTTTTGGCAGTTTATATACAAGCTGAAACAATTCCGCCAGGTATTGCCACTAGTGACTTCGCACTTCTTAGCAAGCTGGTGAGCAGGTTGACTACTGTTGGAGCGACCTTTTTCATCCATTTTGGCAGGAAGCAGTGGAACACATTTCAGAACAGTCAATGAAATTTAGGTTAGAGTGACAGAGATTAAGAGTAAAATTCTCTTGAAGACTTCACAGCAGCTCAGAGAAGAGAACAGAATGAGTTTAGATGATAATACAGAAAAGCACAACTGTACACAGAAAATATACAGCAATGTTAGAATTGGCTGTATCCACACAGTATTCAGCAAATGCTGTAATTTTACTTCTGCAAAAATCAGTGCTTCTGAGTGTTAAAAGTTGAAATTGCTGCCAGTGGTATTGTTTGTCTCACAAAAGAAGAAAACATAGGGCCCAATTAACTCATGTTATCTTTAGTTAGTCTCAGGACATCACTCAAGCAGAAATCATGTTGCTTTCGTGTAGAGGACAGATTTCTAAACTCAAATCAGTTTTTCAGCTTGTTGATCTTATCATGTCGTGGCAGGAGTAGGATATTATGAGGGCTGAAAACAGCAGCCTTGGAATATTTGAGGGAACCACCCCTTTAAATATATATTTCACATGGTAATTATATATTTTTTTACATATTTAATTACCTATTTGCAAAATGTCCTAATTGTTCTAGTTAATACGCTAAGATGTTCATTGCTGATAAATTTAATATATGCAGACCATATTATTATTGTGATTTAAAATTGTATTATTAATTGACCTAAATAATCTAATTTCTCTTTCCATCACTAACCTGTAGGCTTGCAGAAAAATGGCCTCAGCATTCTCTGTCAATGTTTCTAAAATACTATCAACTCCTGTCAAACTCCTAATGTTGATAATTTATCAACTTCCATTTCTGTGAAGCTGTACTTCCACAAAGGTCAAAATCAGCAACCATTCTTTCGGCCAAGACTCTATCATGCTGGTCTAGGCCACCTTTCATTTAAATTTTTCCTCAGACCCAAAAGCCAATAGCTGAAATAGATTGAATCTGCAGAAAGAGATCTGTCTGCAAGAATTGTGGGAAGGAGAACAAAACCAGAGCCATGTTGCTCCAAATCAGAAGAGTAAAAGAGAGATTTTTCTGACCGCATTTTGGCAGGAGAGGGAAGAACACCGGATGGGCTCAGTCTCACCTCCTGTCTCAATATGTGTAGTCTCCAATGCAGTGATGTTCTAAATCAAATCTGTTTCGAAAAAATGCCAAATGGACATAGGCTGTTAAAGTGAGTAATTGGCAATGTCATTGTGATTGATACGGTCTATTGGTGAAACTTGAAATTCACATCTTTCTACTGGTTTTCAGTCATTTTCACAGCCATCTGGTTTAGGTTACATTTTTAAATATTCGAAGTTAATCCAAGTAAGACAGGTTTCAGGTATACTGCTCTAAAGAAGAGATAAAAAGTCTAAATGGTAGCTGAAATATACTCAATATTTTACATGTTTATATTTTGAGTGCAATTGAAGTTTAATATAAGCTCAGAATGGTAATATTTAACTTTATCATGTTATATCATGCAACATAGCTTTATATGACAGCTTAGTGTTATTTTGGAAAAAATCCCAAACCTTTAGATTCAATACTTCAAATACTCTAGAAGCAATAAACTGATGTATAGCTTGAAAACTAATTTGAAGTTCTTCTTAGACACTGTATAGCTACTAAATTACTGTTTTATACATCAAGTATTTTTTCGTATAGATAAATAGAAGTTGTATTTAGAAAATATGACAAAGGAAGATCATGTCTTTTTCCTAGAAATTTTTTAAAAATACTTTACAGCCCAGATAGAAGGCAGATCTACATGTCCTGCTCTTCCTTAAAGCAGTTTTGCTTATTTTAACTATTTCCTATGTAAAAAAAAAAATTTTGCCACTGAAGATTTTTATAAAAATAAAAAAATTACCTGGATATTCCAGTGACATTTTTATTAATATTGCTCTATGCTTCTAATTACAAGGTTAATGTTATAGATATTTGCTTAACTCTAAGAATTTGAGATAAAATATTACGTTCCAAGTATATCATTAGTAATAATCTGGAGGACTGTTTTTTTATGTTCAACTGGCTGATTTATCAGGATAATCTTAAGGAAAGTACAACATATTTTTGATAAGAAACACAAAATAGAAATAAGACATTACTTTTCCATCTAGAAGTTTTCTGCTGAAATGATGAAAAATCTCCTCAGTTTGGCCCATTTGCAAAGTACATTGTGATTTGAACATAAATAATAGGGACCAGTATGTATCTCAGAGGAGATATCTGTTTCAGATGTACTGTGATTATTCCATCCTCGGATAATGGAAGACTAAGATGTCTGTTGCCTTGACTGTGCCTCATGGCTGACAAGGTTTGTCCTGAAAAGAAGATGAAACATAGGACCTGAAAGCGGAGCTTTTATTTCTTTTAGAAAGAATAATAAATTTGATCCACAAATCAGATTTAGATCTTTTCACACGTGCACACATACAGTCTTAATTTTCTTGTTGCACTGAAAATTGGTCCGTTTTCTTATAGAACTGCTATATATTTTGTTTGTATCCGTTACCAACGGAAAATTGATTCATGCACTTGAATATCCTTCAGGTAGGTGCTTGTACCACACATGAGAACTAATGAAAAAAAGTAAAATAATTATGGGAAGAACATTCAAGTTTGAGGCAAAATTGTGATTAAAGAACATTTTTTCAGACCTCTGAACATGGCTAGAGATATTTTCTCTCTTATTCAAATTTACGGCAGAATGCTAGTAGTTATGCTGAAATATTTGAATAGATTTTTTTTTCTAAATTAAATTATTTAGAACAAGGGAAAGAAGAAAGTAAAAATATTTATATATGCACAAATAAATAATTTTGAATTTATAAGAAAAGTGCTACAGAATAATGCAGAAATATTTTAGAAAGTTAACTGTAATTAAAAAGTTAAATGCAAAACAACAGTAGAAATTTTAAAGAAATAAATTTTAAAACTTTCTCCAGAGATGTATGTACTTGTGGAATTCTAACAAAAAAATCCTTGTTTTCTAGGCAGAGAGCCATCTGGTAGTCTAACTAAGTTTAGATTAAATCTTGGATTTTAAAATTTATAAGTGTTACTACTTGTATTCAGACCTGCCATTCTGCATAACTCATTTTACATCCGACGAGGAAAGCGCCTTGTTTTCTGTTAACCTTAGTGGAACATCTGTTTTTTTCCCAACTGTTGGGTATTTAATGAAATATTTCCTAACATATGTTACTGCCTGCCCCTCGCAGGCGAGAGCAACCCAGGTTTTGTTAATAGATGCCTTGGGGCTGACTAGAGTGAAATAACGCTGAATGATTGGTGTTTGTAAATACATATATATATATATATATAGTGTTTATTCTGGAACAAATTGTGTGCAATTGAAAGCAGGTATGTAGCCATTCTGGTTATTATTCTCTACATAAATATAACAATATGAAAGCATAAAAAATATTACTTAACAAAATGTATAAGGGGAAAGAAAGAAAGAGAGAAAAGTCCAGCCATTACACATCCAAAAAATCACGTCTCTCGAGGGATACAAACCTGACCACCTCCAGAAATGGACAAGTGTTTTGACTCACTAATCATTAATAGTGTAGTATCTCACAACACATTATCAAGTATTTATAGAAAAATAAAGAAATTAAATAAAGTCCTTCTAAAGCAGTAAATGAAAAAGTTTCTGTAAATTATATCAGCAATAAATATTTACTGTGTTTTTTGGGTATTTTTGACTTGGAGTAAATAATAGATGACCATTCATTTGCATAATTTATAAGCAATTCTTATACAACACACTTCTTTGCAATATACAATGATTCTCTGAGCCAAAGAAGTATCATACCCTTCAGGAAATCAAAGAAAGATGGTATCCTTACTATCTTCTTGCCATATTTCAGGTCCTGTGTGCCAGAAACTTCCCATCTCAAGGTATGGATACAGGAAGGAGAGGTGGCATTTGTTTTACTGAGTCACTGTTTACGCGTGATGGAGTCCTGCTTTCCTGGAGATGACTGAACACCTGCCTGCCAATGAGAAGCAGTGAATGAATTCTTTTGTTTTTGCTTAGCTTGTATGTATGTATGTATGTATGTATGTATGTTTACCTGTTTAAAAGGTAAACTAGAATAGTTTACCTTTTAAACTGTCTTTATCTCAACTCAAGAGTTTTCAGTCTTTTACTCTTCCAGTTCACTCCCTTATTCCAACGGGGGGTAAATGAGTGAGTGACTGGGTGGTGCCTAGTTGCCATCTGGGGTTAAATCACAACAGAACTATGGAATACTCTCAGAAAAATAGTACCTGAGTTACATGAAAAATCAGACTATTCCCGACCTAGCAGCGGGTGAGGGAAAACATGACCAAAAGAGCAGAGCTGGACTGTGAAAATAGTTTTGATTTGATATTCAGGGAATATTAAAGTTATTGTATTCAGGTCTGAGGATCCATCAGTGTTTCAAGGGTCAGACAGATCTTCAAGGGGCATTCCAGGACACCTAAGTTAGAACTGAATTTTTCTTTGGAAAAGACTCCTTTTTCTTTCTTCTTTTTCTGGCTGTAAAAAAAAAAAAAAAATTAAAAAGCCCTCTGGGAATCAGGTCCTTTGACTGAAGTTTTCTTTCAGATGTATTTCCATTTAGTTAATTTAATATAAAGGTAATAATAATAGAAAATTATATCTTCTAGTAGCACCAGTTTATTTATAGAATAAAGCTATTGGTGCCAAAATTTTTAGGAGTTTTTGACTGCAAATGGCAGTGTTTCTTTGGAGGTAATTAATTTTATTAAATGGTGCATTGGTTTTGAAGTCTAAAGTTTGATGATGCATCATTTTCCTGCATTTCCATGCATTCATGCATTCCTGCATAAACAAGAGTGCAATTGAACCTTTCCAACCAGCACATCATGGTGTGGAAGTGACATACTTCAGAAGTGCACTGTTAGCTTGACTGCATGGCACACTTTTTAGCTAAAAATAGGTAAAGGATTTTTCAAATTGAATAGATAATCTGAATCAATTAAGACTTAAAAAGCTTGGGCAGCCATTTCTGTAGGAAGATGATGCAGGCTGCAGTTAAACTACGTTACTTTGAACACCTCTTTAGCTTCCAGTCTGTGTTCAAAGTCCAATCCATGATATGAAAATAGGTAGATATGCTAATTACAGGATGACATGTAAGAATATGGGATAATTCAGAAGTCTTTATTCGCACATCTGCCAAATGAATATGACAGCAAAAAGCTCAAAGAGCCATCTAGTCCAACCACTATTACAATGGTTGTCTAATTTATGGGAACCTTCATAAACTTATGAATTTCCATGATAAAACTAGAAAAACTGTTAGTGGACAACACTGCTGGAAAGCAAATAAAAGCCTTCATGTTCTACTGGATAGAAATCTTCCGATTTGCGGCTTGAACCTGTTAATGGTAAGTCTCTACTCACTTGTGCTTTTGCCAACATTGCCCTTCAGCTTAAGTGAGTTTTGAGATAGCAGTCATATTTCCTCTCACTGTTTGCTTTTTTTAGGCAGAAAAAGTATTTTTCATTTATTCTCCACTTACCAGATAGACTGTCATTTTCCAGCTGAGAGGCAGTGTACAATTAGCTCAAGGACAGTGCTGCTGAAGCTGCACAGCTTCTGAGCAACACAGGTTGAATCTGCCTGGCTGGAAGTGTGTGAATATATATGTCCATCGTTGTAGGCTAACCTTTCTTAGGCTTTTCTGTATCTGGATTTGAAATAATCTTTAATGAAGATATACAGCCAGAATTGCAGACCATAGGTGTGAAAGAATGGGTGTTGAAAGGATGAATGGAACAGGTGACAAAGCACTGAATTAAGTCTGCTGAAAGAGTGGTTCGTCACCGCATTTGCCTAGTTCAAATAGGCAGTTAAAACCTTTTCTTACTGAATAGAATTTTGAAATTTGCAAAGAACCATCAAGAATCTTGATTTCACATTAAGAATTTATGTGATGGATGAAATTAAATACAAAGAAATATACTTCTGAAATCAATTTTACTATAATCTGAGGCTGCAATCTTATCCAAACTCTTCCTTCTGCTGGAAGGAATTACTGTAGGATTTTTAACATATAACATAGTCCTGCATATTTAAAAACATCAAAGCAAAAGTATTTAGAAACTAGAGACAATATTTTCAGCTGACACGAGTATGTTTTCATTATAAGTGTATATAGACCTTATATCTTAATTTCAAGATTTGGTGTAGAAAGGGCCCAAATATACTTTGAGTCTCCCCCTTCTCACACTTGACTTCTCAACAGTGTCAAGCTAGAAATCATCTATTATCTAATTAGCCTCGGTTTCAGAAAATGTTTCTTAATGTTTTGTCTTTACCTGTTTTTGATGTAGTGAATAAAGTAAGAATAAAATGCTTGAAGGCTCAGGATGGTCAATAGTACTCTGACATTCAGATTTTATGAAAAATACACTTTTAGATGAAAAGAAGTAATTTTCTTGAGCTAGACTGATCACATTTCTGGGAAGGTGGTCAAAAATAAGATTCCCACCTTGGAGAAATTGTCTGTGCTTCCATTAGATATACATAATATTTTTTTTTTTTTTTTTGACACAACTGGTGCAAGAGTTAAGCAAATGTTGAATGGGCTGCCCCTAACAAAGATCTGCTTGGAAATGTTAGTCCAGTGAGGAACCTCCAGGCCTATGTGTTCCACTGTCACCAAAATTGTATAAGAGACTGATATATGTATTTCTGTGCTACAGTTTTACAAACACTGCCATGGATATAAATGTGGTCACCTGGGAAAATTTGAAAGGTAACCATATAACTTCCCTTGTTTTTTTGGTGGGTTTTTTTGTGATTATGGGATAGTAATCTCTGAAGCCTTGAATTGTTCTACTTACATACTGTTAGGACTCCCTTGAAGAAACATTTGTAGAAATGTCTGTCTTTTTTAATTGGGAGCCATTGGTTTAATCTAAATGTGCATATTTAGAAGAAGGGTAGACTAGAAAGAGGAACAGTAAGTAGTGGAAAATATGAGACCACAACATCTTGGTGCATTAAATGCAACTCCATTTTCACTGCTCACTCATACAGAAGCGATCTGTGACACCCAGGGTTATTCCTGTACAAATTACCATTCAGTTAGCAGAGCTTTATGACAAGATGTTCTAATAGCAGTACATTGTCATAATGTCACTGCAAAGCCTGGAGATGGATTTGGCAGATGTAATTTTTTTTGGAGGCATATGATAATAAGAACAACCTACATGTTACGCAGAGTAAAAAAATCACAATAAACCAAGGTCTTCAGCTGACACCGTGGCACTGCCAGAAACACAGCATACACTTGTATAGGTATAGTAAATGGGAAAAAACTTGCTAAGATAAACCTCTGCATGAATTTGCCAAGCAAGCCAAAGATATTAATTGTAGCTTTTATATCATGTCTTAATATCTAATACAATGTTAGAATTCAAAGTATTTGGTGAACTATTTAAAGTTGTGACTGAAATTGTAATCATTGATAAATGAGTAAAGGGCTTCTATGAGTCTACAACAACAAAGTGTACAAAAAGGCACTGGATTTTCAGTTTATGATATGACTGAGATTGTAGAAACAAACAGGTGATTTTGCAATTTCTTCAGGTTGGAAGCAGGATACTCATGTAACAAACAAGTTAACTTCCTTTTTGGCTAAAATAAACTATTATGTTATCAAAAATATGGTAAGAACAAATATAAGATTGTTTCTAGGAAGTAGATATGAGGAATTCAGAGAGTTTTCAGTAAGAGCATCCTGTGAATCAAAAAGAAGAAATAAAAGTAGTGTTTGGAGAATTAATTTACATTAAATAGATTTATAAGAACAACAACTATTTTTTCTGATCTGTCTGTGAATCTATGTTGGAGTTACAAGCCTAATTAATGAAACTACATTTTAAAATGCACATAATTAATTTTCTTTTTCAACAATAACACATATGCAGTGGCAAAACTATAGAAATTACAACAAACCATTATGTCAAAATCAACATGACTGTGGACAACAGACTTGTGTGATAAACCTAATGTTAGTGAATGGCTTACTTATATTTTAAGTGTGAACTGAGTGCAGTCAAAGACATAGTTTCAGGTTACTCTGAAAAACTAATTTAATTAGTTTTTAATTTATATTTTATTAATTGATTATTTGTGCTTCTATTACAAAGAGTGACCTTTTGTTTGGCAGAGAGATCTTAGTGGACACTTTCAAATAGTATATTTGTCTGTCTTAGACAGAGAGACATTTACTATTATATTCCTGGCTCATAAATATGATATTGTGTTGCAAACTGTTCCTGTTAATTCGCCTAGTAACAGAAATGACATCTGGATTTTTTGAAGGTGTAGCTTGATTGCTTTCAAGGAGACAAAGAGAGATTTTAACATTGATTAACATTGTTCGTTCTGCTTCATTCTTTGGGAAGTTAAAACAAGCTTAGTTGAACAAGCTTAGGGAATATGGAAAAAATATCAAGACTTTTTTTAATGGTGTGGCAAAATGACACTTCTGTCTGTAAAAGGAACCTTCTTGAATGATTTAACATTGCCTCCTTTATTCAAAGCAGAGTTACGATATTTTGAGTAAAATTTCAAGGACTTTTAAAGAGGAAAACAAATATTTTGCCTCACCCTAGGATAATGATAAATACCAAAGACAAAAATAAGTGTGTGCTGAAGAACACAGCTACGGTGAAAAATTCCACGTAAAATACTGGAGGTTTTGCAAAGTTGGAAATACAATCTTACATTGGCAGTGCCTCAAATCCTTTTTAATCATAGTGAGGCTATCAGCCTCAGGTCTTCTGTGCTATTTTTATTGTAGTGCTTTACATGTTCTAGGTTCACCAGTTTCTTACCAGAAAAGATTAAGTTTTTTAATATAAATTTTTCAGCTTTTAAAGTTTTAAACATCAGCTGGCTGAGAAATCAATGAGCAAAAGCTTATTTAAAGTGTTAAAATTCATGGGCAGTATGCACAATGCAAAAATAGATGAAAAGCTAAGCCATGAATAAAATGCTCATGTAATGAATCATACACACATACAGAAAGAAAATGTTTGGCTAAAAACTTTCTTCTTTTATCAAAAACTTTCTACTTTTGTCAAAAACGTTCTTCTGGTTTTAACACAATTTCTTTAGTGATGTTTCAGAGCAGGAGATAGAGGAATTTTTTGTGTTGAGAGACAAATTACCTGCTTATTTTACATCCTTAGCCTATTCAAAGTCAGTTTCCTCATTAGGTTAAAAGTCTTGGTCAAATTCTACTTTTAGCATACAAATGCGTTTTTATGTGTGTGCTTGTTTAGGACTTTGTCTGTCTGACTCTAGACACATGAAGGAGAGTAATTTATGAGCTCTTTATGAATAAAAGTTTCGACTTGTGTTCTTTCTATAATTAGAAGTTTTCTCTGTATAGTTTGCATACTAAACAATTCTGGTTCATCTCTAGCAGTTCTCACAGTGCTTTGTCTTTTTGACTGGATTTGATTAATGTGTTCAAAGACACCTAGAGAAACAACAGCATCGATGAAAAAGAACAGACTTCCAATGGCTGCATTCTTTTGAACTGTGCTTTTGGTTTGACTGAGGGATACTGTTGGGACTCACACAGATTGAAAAATACTAAAGCAGTAGTATGCAGCAGAATCACATTGTTTTCACAGCTGGCAATGGTCAAATATATGAGTTAGTGTCTATGTCTTTTTTTTCCTATTCAGAACAAAATTGAATGGAAATACCTTACTAGACGGCCAGAAGTACTCAAAGTTTGTGGCTATATCAAAGATGTCAGCACTAGTCTGCATTCTTTGAGGCTGAAAGTCATAGAAAAGAAAAACATACCAGAAAAGTGTCTTTCTCTGACTCATACAATAGTCTCTCTACGATATTGTATTTCTTCTCAAGCGTTCTGCTTGACTGCTGACTTGAAGTGTTGAACAAGAAATTTATAATGCTGCCAACTTTCCTCTTGTTGAGCCACCAGACAATTCACTGCAGGTTTTCTCTTGTATGGGCTTTCAGTGTAAATGGGATTCTATTCTGAAAGGACCAATGTTCAGACAGTCAGGCTGTGTGAGTCAGACTGTACAATGTGTTTGTGTGGTCTGCAACACATAGGAAATTCACCTAAAAATGTGTTGCATTCAGAATAGGAAGAAAACTTGTGGAATCAGGGACAGACAACAAGAAATGAATGTTTATTATTTTAAACATCCTGCATTCGGTGAAGTTTATCTAATTTGGTCAACACAATAGCACTGTATCTGTTTTTATTTTGTCCTATAGCCATCCTCCTTGCACAGTGGCAATAGTTTGTTCTTCTTTTAGCTTTTATGATAGAGGAACTCTTTTTTTATCTCTTGAAATATTACAAAATGTCTAATTCAGCCTGGCTTCCAATAAGTCTTGCCTTCCTATTTAAAAAAAAAAAAAATCATTTTTTATACACTTGATTTCCAATAGGTTTGTAGTAGTAACCAAACTGTAACCTATCCACAAACCAGGAACACCTATAAGCCTTTCTCAGTATAATGTGTTATGTAGCATACTTTTTTAAATTTGATCTCACTATGCAAAAAAGATCACAGGTTTAAAGAATATGATGTACAACACATTTACTAACAAACGAAGTTTCCATCACTTCCCTATGTTAGAGTGTTCTATTTATAACACACATAAAATAGAAAATGTCATCAAGGGGAAAATGCTATATTTCTGTAATAAAAAATGTACCACACCTAAGAGATTTGTATACTAAAGGAGTTTTGACATTTGCCTAAATATTTACCTTTGAAATAATTTTTCAGTGCAAGATAAGACCTTAAGTTTAGGCATTCTAACAGCTTAAAGTATTCTCAACACAAGTTGTGGGCTTTCTTAATCTTAAACTACCCTCTGGAACAGGAGTAGAACTAGACTATAAGATTTCCAAGACACTTCAAAATATCAGTTTTTTAATTCCCAAAGCATACAAAACACCATCAAGTGTTAACTTGCGCTGTCACTTTCCTATACTATATTAATAGAAAAAATAATTTTGTGTTAGAAGCGATGGCATCATAAACCTCTGAAGTGACCAAAACATTTTGAGTCTTTTAAAGACATGTAAATTCAGGATTATAAATGGTATTCTGTCTTTACTGTTCTCCTTTGATAAGTTAATTTATCTCTAACCCATGACTTCTCTCTGTGACAATTCTTGATTGTACACACCTCTGTGAGACTCAATTTTTTTGTAATTATTTAAATACTTTATTAGGAAGGTAAAATCTCTCATAAAAAAAATTACAAGTATGAATATCCAGCAGCCAAGGAAACATTTATTTTTCAAAATTATTTCAAATATATTTATTTTCAACCCTATAGATTCTGTTATATATTGTTATTGAATAAGTGACTTGTAAAATATATCTTAGCATGGAAATGAAAATTGTATACTTCCAAAATCAATAAATGACACTGGATGCATTTACATTTTTAAAAACTTGCTGCAAATATTGATATATCTCTTAGAAACTTAATGTAGTTTAGTCAGATTTTTCAGATTGAGAACAGTAAATTTTCAAACCTGTTTTTCTGGTAATAGTAATTAACCTGTTTTAACTGTAAGATCAAATAAAAAAAATAAAGTTTTGATGCCACATATTAACAACAACAAGGTAATGTTTCAGTACTGACATGCAGACAATAATGTTTAAACATATCTTATGGCTATAAGTGCCTTCTCTGTACACTTCTGATTCTGTGGCAAAAAAATACAACAGCCATTGGAGGACTGATATTTCTAAAACAGAGCAGTCCTTTAAAGTATCATATTAAAATGAACTTCTAAAACCATTTCTGGTGCTGTGTCATCACTGTCAGCTTTTAAGGTCCAAAATGGGTCTGAAAAAAAGTAAAAATCAGGAAAAGATTCTTGACTTTTCCTGGTGCTAGTAACAGACCCCTATTACCTGTTACCTGCATCACTAAAATGTACAAATGGGCAAAGCACACAGTGTTAATTCTGTCCAGGCAATATGGTAAAACAAATTGGATCTTCTTATCAAATACTTTGTTAACAGTTCATTTGAAATATTAAAGGGCTCTGTTTTAACATTTATGTGAATTCTGATAAAGTAAAATTAAATGTTTAGCTTATCTTTAAGAGTTACAGAATTCTGCTCTTCTGTTTCTCTGAAGACTTCAAGTGCATCTAAATTTGTCTTAAACATGGCAATTGTACTGTGTACAAACCTACACTCATTCTTATTCCTGCAAAAATGACATTTGCATGTGTTTAAAGGAAGTACATTTTAGCAAGTAGCCCATTGCTTATTTAGTATCCTACCTTCTTCTTTCAAAAGGAATCTAAATTTTAACAAAAACAAACTAAGGAAAGCTGGGGGAAAGAAATACTTGAATTAGCATATTGTAGAGGGAAATTTTAGGAGGTTTTATTTTATGCTTGTGTAATGCTGCAGTCTACCTCCAGGAAGACACTATCTGATTTCATATTTCATACTGTCATTCCACATGTAGATCAGGACTTTTTTGCCATTTGGTTGGAAGACAGTGCTAATTAAAATGAAGATAAGCTTTGCCAAGATCCAGTGTATTTTTCTTATCCAAACATGAGGAATTAGCAAAAAAACCCCATTAAATAACACATGGAATCTAGCCTAGCTATTTCCAAACTGCATTTCCTTATGTTTTTACAACTGTGGTAGAATAAAGCAGAGAAAGAATATTACCACAAGACAGGATACCGGAATTATCTGGGGTTGTATTATTATATATGCAAGTCAACATCATACTGGATATTGCAAAATATCAGATAACAACAACTGCACTTCATAGAATCATAGAATGATTTGGAGTGGAAGGGCACCTTGAATATCATCTAATTCCAATGCCCCCGCTGTGGGCAGGGACATCTACTAAACCACGTTTCTCAGAGCCCCATCCAATCTCTCCTTGAACACTTCCAGGAATGTGGCATCCACAGTTTCCCTGACTCATTTATTCCACAGCCTCACCACCCTCAGAGTAAAAATTTAGTCCTGAAATCTAATCTAAACCTACTCTCATTGTGAAAACACCCTCTCTGTCTTGTCACCACATGTTCTTGTAAATAGTCTTGCCTCATCTTTCCTATAAGTTTCCTTCAAGTAATATAAGGCTGCAGTTAGGTCATCTCAAAGCCTTCTCTTTTCCAGACTGAAAAGTCTAAATTCTCTCAGCATTTCCTCATAGAAGAGGTTTTCCATCCCTCTGATGAACTCGGTATCCCTCCTCTAGGCTTGATCCAACAGATCAATGTCCTTCCTGTGCTGGGGACCCCAGAGCTGGATGCAGCACTGCAGGTGGGGTCTCACAGGAGCAGAGGGACAGAATCCCCTCCCTGGCCCTGCTGCCCACGCTGCTTTGGATGCAGCCCAGGACACGTTTGACTCTGGGCTGTGAGTGCACATGGCTCGGTCATGTCCAGCCTCTCACCCACCAGCACCCCCAAGTCCTTCTGGGCAGGGCTGCTCTCTATCTGTTCATTCCCCTGTCTGGATTGATACCAGGGGTTGCCCCAACCCAGGTGCAGCACCTTGCAGTTGGTCTTGTTACACCTCATGAGAATCTCATGGACCCACTTCTTGAACTTGTCCAGGTCCCTCTGGATGGCATCTCCTGTTCTTCAGGTGTGTCTTAACATAGCTTCTAGAAGGATCTTTCATGCACTGCTCAATAAATTAGTTGTCGCGATGATGTCAGTGGGGTTGCAAACACATGTTGAAAAGTTAAACACAGTCAGGTGTTTATGATAGCTTGGATGCCTGTGGATAATTTATAAATTGTAGCTGTTCAGTTTTTCACAGGGTAGATTGTGTTAGGGACTGAGATGCAAGTACTGATTTTGACTAGAAAATTTTCCTTATTGTAGCTGTGACTTGGATTTGTGCTGAAAACAGCATTGGTATCACAGGGATGTTTTAGCTATTGCTGAACAGTGCTGACACAATGTTAAGGCCCTTTGTGCCCCTCACACTGCCCCATCAGCAAGGAGGCTGGGGGTACACGAGGAGCTGGGAGGGGATGCAGGTAGGACAGCAGACACCATTGACCAGAGGGATGTTCCAGACCATATGATGCTTTGTTCAGTAACAAAAGCTGGGGAAAGAGGAAGGAAGTGGGGGAATGTTTGAATTGTCTTCCCAAGTCACCATACGACATGATGCAGTCTTGTTCTCCTGAAGATGGTTGAACACTGGCCTGCTGTCGGGAAGTGGTGAGTGAATTCCTTATTTTGCTTCTTGTGTGTAGCCTTGCCTCTGTTTCAACTCACAATTTTCTCACTTTTATCATTCCCATTCTCTCCCCCAGTCTGCAGTGGGGCAGTGAGTGAGTGGCTGTGTGGAGCTTGGCTGCCTCCTGGGGTTTAAATCACAAAAATGGAGTATTGCATCTAGGGCAATTAAAACCTGTGTGGGGATGGGTTTGAGAGCACAGATTTTCAGTGTTACTTGCTGTAATTTTAAAGGTCAGTTGGTTGACATGCTTAAGAGTACTGGATAGCTGTCAGGTGTTTTAAACCTTAATTGTTGAGATTAATTGCTTACAATATTTGACATTAATTTTGGTGAACTTCTATACCAATTTGAAATATTTCCCACATCCAGTTATGGAAAGGCTTGTATGAGAAGTAGAAGTACATATCTGATGACAACATCAGAAAATAGATACATCAGTACCAAAAATGGTTATATATGAATATGCTATGAAAATAAGTTGAAATAAATGTAATATAGAGAATTCTGGATTCAGGGGGCTTCTCTGAATCATCAAATAGGTTTAAAAATTAGATACAGATTTTTGACTCCTTACATGTCTTATTCTCTAAGTTTACAGAAAGCTCTATTGTGTTAGATTAGAGTATAAGAAAGACAGAAGAATAATGTGATACACTATCTGAATTCTAAAAATATCACTGAGTGGGATTATGGTTTTAATTAATGGGTAGAAGATCTGGGATCTTATATTTATTCCATTGCCTATATATATATAGTGTGTATATATATATATATACTATATTCTGCTTTAATTACACCATAAAACAAATAATAAGCTTTTGTTTCCTTTTTGTCTGTCCTAGCTTTCTTTTAATCCACCATATATTTATATGTATATGTAAATACAGAAAACACTGGAATACATATAAAATATCAGTATTTAAAAGTGTGTATGAAACAATCGATGTGTGTGGTGCCAACATCTATATAACTGCTTATTAACATGCTTTCAGAAGTTGGACACGATTGCAAATGGGTATATCCCAGATTTACTGGAGGTTCTTGCACAGCTGTAATCTGCCCATCTTCCCTGGGCAGATTACAGGGGCATGTACTATTTTACATTGTAGAAACAACAGCCACTTCATCAATATTGTGACTAATCTCACCCTTAATCTCAGCATAAAGGTGTAAGAAAGTACATTACAGTGAAGATTCTGCCTATTCCTTAGTATGGATGAGAAAGTAGAAGATTCACCTGAGCTTGTGTATTTACACCACTGGAATACAAATGGTAATTCTCAGTGGTTTTTTGTTTACTTCCAAGTTTATTAAATCATCTAATACTTCCCAGATCCCTCTAGACTGGCTATTGATTTAAGCACTTTAATAAAGAGATGGCAAACAAAGCAGATAATAATATGTTTTAAAGAAGACACTGTTTTGCATAAAGAAATTTCACTCTGTGGTCAGATAGATCTGTAAAATGATTGTTCGAGGGAAAATTCTTTATTTGGACTGCAGAACCCAATGTTTTCAAGGCTTTCCCTTCTTGTTTAATAATCACACCAACTCTGTCTTACTCACTGTCTTACTTCCATAGATAATATACTGCAAATTATAATATAAATATTATTCAGCTATTGTATCTTTAGGTTATCCTGACCTGATCAACTTTTGTTAGTGCATTAATATTTTCTCAGTGTTTGTGGATTGTCATTCTTTCTTTTGTCCCTTAGAATAAAACTGGCCAGACATAAACCCCTGGAATTTTGATTTCTTCTCTCTTTCTTCTGCAGTAAACATTGCTGACAGGATTGATTTTTTTTTAATGCATTTCAAATTATTTCACCAGCTATGAATTTTATTTTTGCACTATAGCTATTTTACATTACTGAAAGATAAATCTACCCTCTAGAAGTTATAAAAGAAACTTTGTATAATGTGGAAAAATTTATTTTCTTAATTCTAATTCTTATTAATGTTAAAGAATTTAGTTGAGACAATATTGAAAAAACCTTCTCACATGCTAATAATCATTGAACACTGTCAAGATCTTTTATGAAAGCAGAACAACATTTATTAAGTGGGTTTATTTGCCTTGTGTTTTTTTATACAATAACTATATTGGGTGTTTGTAGTGNAAGCCTATGTAATCCTCACTTTAAAATTAGGGAGAGTATTAAGGATATGTGAAGATACTTACTTAAAGTCAGTCACTCACTGTCTGCAGCAATTTTCCTTTTCCTGCAGACATGTTGAAAAAAGCTAGGTTTAAAATTAATGAATTAACAAATGTTTTGCAGTTCAGACTTTAAAAGGTGTAGACAAATTTTCATAACTGATGCAACAGTGCCTCTGCCTTATGCAGCCTTTACTAAGCCCATTTAAGGAGCTATTTCCAATATCTTTTTTTCCCTCGAGAAATAATCCCTCCCAAACAGACAGAAACATGCAATATCACATGTTCATTTGACAAAAGCTGGTAAAATGGCCTTGCAAGAATGAAGTCACAGTGTTTAGAATCTCAAACCTTTGACACCATGGGGTTTGTTTTCTTATTGGTTATTTCCAGTTCCCTTCAATGCTGTGTCTAAGTACAGTAAAAAAATTACTTTTCTAAAGCTCCTGTTTCAGTTCATGTGTTATTGAACAGCTTGAATATACTGTACTGGAAAAAATGGATAAAATTTAATGTAAACTTCATCTCTAGGGGATGCCATTACTAAACTGACTCAGTTACTTTGGTGTGAAGTGAAAGGGAATTGACCTGGGGTTCTCAGCATCTTACAGTAGATTATCATAACTATGAAATAATACTTTTGTATACAAGTGTCTCAGAAGAAACAGAGATTCTTGGGTGTATTTAGAAGTGAGCATTTTAGATATGATTGCAGATAAATTTCATTTTATTCTTAGAAAACAAAATAAAGCTACATACATTTTCATGACTGCAGAGTATCTCTTCCTGAATATTAAATAACTTGGTGCCTTGCTAGGTATGCACCCATATTACTTTTTCATCCTTCAATATTTAAGGATTTTAAACAAGAAAGATGTTGCAAAGTATTTTAATGTGAATAGCAGTAACCAATTGCAATTGAATTGTAGGTTACAAACGTAAGCTTTACCCTATAGTAAGTCAAATATTTTTTGTGTTTTATTCTATTAAAATCCACCATCTTCTTTACATTAAGTGTTTTTGTTTCCTTCTTTATAGAAAGTTGTATTTACTTCAATGTCTGTTAAAATACATCTCTAATTCTGAGTCATAGAAAAAGATAAACATTTTTTCTTAACATGGAAGTCAGAGTGTTCTCTGAGAGAAAAACTATTGCATTTCTTGGTATTTTACCGCAGCTCCTACATAATTTCTTCCCAAAACTGCTAAGTGAGGAAAAAAATCTTTTCCAGGACCTGCTCTTAGGCTAAATAATAAAATGAAAATAAAGAAAAAAAAAACTGCCAAGAGCTAGTATAATATATATTCTGCTGCTAATTATTATCCCTGATCTGTTTTACAAAACTTTAGTGAGATTTCCTGTTATGTTTAACTACATAGTTGATTTGGAATTTGAAAAATTATGGAAATTTTATTTGATATGATTTTTTTGTAAACCCAGAAACACTATGGCAGTTCAATTTTATGAGTAGATTTACTGGGAAATTTGGGCAATAACATCTAAAATGTAGATCCTCAGAATCCTTGTCTGGCATGAAAGAAGCTCAATACCTTGAGCATGTAAATTTCTCTTAGCAAAATCCTATAGATATCTAATTTTCTGCTGCAGGTTATGAAGAGATAGCTGAATTTCTGACAACACTAATCTGTTTGGAAGTTCTCTCCTGTCTAAACTGCACTGGGAGTCATAAATTATGGGTTTCTGTACCTGTCTCTGTACAGAGACTATCCCTGAAGACATGGTAAGCAGGAAATAAAATGGCAACTTTCAGTCTTTATTGTGTAGCAGCTGCCTGTAGCATTTTAATAAATATAAAATGAAAAAAATATGATAGAAGAGTTTTACGCAAGACATGGTATATGTAGCATGCTACTGAGATACATAGAGTGATTTCACAACAATAATAGAAAACAAGACCTCATAAACTTTTCAGTTATCTTTGTGTTGTCCACCTATTCTCTTTTAAAACCCTTCCAAAAAAAAGTTTTAATCCAATATCTCTGCCGAGTTCTTCTAGTGGCATTTTTTTGGTGACTGTAGGGAAACTCAAAATGTGCTCCTACTCCCCTATTTCCTGCCTTTGAGTAAAATATTTAGGTATGCAAGCACCTTCACACTTCTGATGTGTTATGCACATAAGCTGGGGCTGATTCATGTTCTTTGGAAATTCATGGAAATTATATAATTCAGTTTGCCATTAATCTTGTGTGATTAAGAATTTTACCTGCATGACAGACCTAGGTAAATAACCTAGAGCACAACTGTCTGTAAATAAGTAGTCAGAAATTACATGGTTTCAAACAAATTATTATAAAAACCAGAATGTATAGCACAGTGTGATGTTAGTTGGTGTGGAGACTTGTCTGGAGACATGTACTGCCTCACTTCTTAATTCTCTGTATTTGTTTGCAAAGTAATGATATCAAAGGCTGCACAGGAAGCTCAGGAAGAAGAGGAAATAATGCATGTCAGGGAAGTATTTCAGTAACAGATTTTTTTTTAGGATATGAAGATCCCATAAGTACTTCCCTAAAGAGTTTGCAGCAATGACTCATCTGTCATAAGTGTAGAAGTGCTGAATTTTTATTCAGCTATTATATCTTGAGTACTTCATCCCAGTGACAAACGTTTTACAATTATATTATTTTGTCATTGCAAACAGGACTTGGAGAACAAAGTGATAGCATGTTTGGTTTCTGTTCTAGGCATACAGACTAACTGATGATATGCAGAAACATGACAGCAGTTGCTTTTTTTGCTCTTTCTCACTTCAGTAATGACTGAAACACAACAGCATTCAACCAGTATGCATCTCTTGAGTGTTGCTTCCTTTAAAAATATATTCTGTTAATACAGAAAACTGAAGGTGGGAGGAGACAAAGAGGACTCAAAATCACCTATAAAACCTAAGTAAACACTTTTTGCTGAACTAATTTCTTAACTGCCATTTATTCTTTGGCTATCACAACATATATGTCAAAGAAGTTTAAAACAAACCAACTCAAAAAAAGGGGAGAAAAAGCAAAAAAAACTCCACTCAGAAATAACTTTTAAACCTTTTTATTTTATTTTTTAATGAACTTAGGCTAAATCTTATCGCTGCACTGAAAGAATCCATTTTGCTGATTAAAATATCAGCTCTGCTTGAATTCCTTTAATCTGTCCCTCATGAGGCATGGAAGCAGCAGGCACAAAAACTGAGAGGTGTGTGCTTTGAATTAACGAGTGTTGCACATCTCAGAAGGACCTGCACCATTGCTTTTTGACTCCTGTATCTTGGCTAACTTAAATGGATATATTGCAGCAGAATACATAGGTGAAAAGCTTTTTTGCTTTTGTCACCAAGCGTTGAGTCCTACAGAGGTCAACGATTTTTACAGTAAATATCCTGGGGAGAATTTACATATACTAAAAAGTTAAGTGATAGGATAAGTATTGGTTAAAATTAAGACTGCAGGAAAAATTATGTAAGGAAAAAGAAAAATTATGTGCTCCACTGAAGTATTAATTACTGAGGGAAAAATAAGCACTTATACTAACAAAATAGGTGCTCATAGCATTCTTCCATTTTGAATGATACATCATATATAGCTACAATTCAGAATATTTTTAAACACACATAATTATCAGATACCTAGGAAATTTATTTATATTTGAAGATTCTTAGATGTCTAGGACTTGAAGTTCTGTAAGTGAAATTTGTTTCAAAGCCTTGCCTACAAAACAAGTAAAGAGGAAATTATGTCTGGATTTCAGAGCTTGGTCCAGAAGAAATCCAAATAACATTTTAGTTACATGAGGATCTTTTCATGGAATGAATGTTGTAGCAAGAACTTTGATGGTCAGGGGTCTGTGACCAGGCTGAGCTAGGCAGGGTTTATTAGCATAAGTGTGACTCTATGCTGATTCAGTGATACTGCTTAGAAGAGTATCTGTGCTGGATACTTTTTACTGTGATTCAAAACTGTGCTGCACTACATTGTGCACAGACCTTCTCTTCAGTTATCCTTGTGTTGCAAAGCATTCTCTATTATGATAGAGCCCCTTAGAATCTAAACTGCCTTTGAAGGCAGTGGGCAAAAGCTCAGAAATTGGTCTCCTGTTGTTTACTGGCTATTTGTTCTCCCAAAGAAAAGAAGATTATCACCTGTTTCAGACAAGATAGCTTTTTTTCCCACTGTACTACCAGCCTTTTCCAGAAACTTTTGTAGTGATTGAGAAAGAAACAACAGTTTCACAAAGGGACATATTTTCTTATTTCATTTCCTGCTGCACATAGGCTATTTATTCTCTCCAGACCATCAATTTGACTGTTGTACTAAAAAATGCAATTTTTTGTGGGTATTTCCCAGCTCTTTTGGAGTTCTAATTACATGGAGTATGTGTGTGTATGTGTGTTTGTTTGTTTTTATAAAACTTAGAAAGAAATTGAATGGAATCCTGAAATGGAATATCAAATAATAGATGACAAAAACAATTCCAAAAGGTCATTCTCTCTAATTTTAAGGTCATCTTCATCCACTTTTTTCCAGCAGGATATCATACCTTTATTATTTGTAGGAGTTATAGTTATAAATCTCTTCGGTATTTTCTGAAAGATAGAAATAGCCTCTCCATTTTGTGAGAGAATTTTTTCTGTTATTTTCTTATCTTACCTTTCTCCCCAATTCCTTTCAAATCAGGAGCTCACGTGAAATAATAAAGTTTAAAAGTCAATCGTTTCACATTAAGTCAAGTTTCAAAAAAAACCCCAAAACTACGTAATTAGCAATTTTGCTTTTACATTTTCAGAATACATTTTCAAAATAGAGAAATATTTGTCTTCTCATATTTTAAAATAATTCCTTTAGTGAGGGAAAAATTAGAAAAAGTTAGGGTAGAAAGGTAGGGCATGTGTGGGATGATGAGGTGGGCCATGTTTTGTTTGCTTCACTTGCTAGCCCTGCCTGCATTGTCTGCTGAATAAAGTCCTTTTATTGCCCCACTGTTTGCCACATAGATATGAATTTAAAAAGAGCTTGCAAGTTTTCAACTTGGAACCATTGGAAAGATAATTGGAAGAGAAGGGAATGTCTTCCTCTTCACAAGTATGAAAAGTAGGGAAAGGCAAGTATTTCTCTGTTCAAAGGCAGGCTCAGTTATGAGATCTCAAAGTGAATTTGTCTTTTCCAAAGGATGTGGTATTGAATCTGGCTTTTTTGGCCTTTCTAGCTGACCAAAAGGGTCAGGTTGCGAGGTTATGATAGACAGCATCACTACAAGGTTCTAAGTGATCAAGCAAGGAGATGTCAGTCCTACCTCACTGTCCTGAAAAGCAATTACCAAACGAAACCTTAAATTTCAGATAAGAGTTTTTGTTGTTGATTTAACAGGTATTTTTTAAAAAGCTAACAGACATTTGAGTAGTTTTTTTTCCCACCACTAATGGTCTATCCTATAACTCTCATCCGGTCAATCCATGATTAGAAGGGAATTTTTCAGACTCACAAAAGGAGAGTTCCTCCAGGATCCAAGGAACTTTAGGATATTGAAAACCTATAAAAATGGAGACTACATAAGCTCTTTGGGCAGTCTATAGAGACACTAAAGTTAGATGCAGAAAAATCTATCGTAAAACCAAGAAGGATTTGGGTGAAATATGACTTGAATAAAAAATCTTTCTGGCAAAGAAAATTTTGTATTTTCATTTAAATCAATCTTAAGGCCTATATTTTCCCCTCTACAAAATTTTTCTAGGGTAATATCCTTTTTTTTTTTTTTTTTAATTTATGCAGAGAGATTTTAAGAGTATTGCTTATACTTTACATTTCTTTCTTTGAAATAATTTTAATTTCAACTCATTTTATCAATTTCCATGGAAGTTTTGATTATGAATCAGCATAGCATATGGTGTTTGGCATGTAAAATATCTGCAATGGAAATGCTCCACAATACTCATATCTCTTTAAGTTATCACTCAGGTAGTGACACTCCACCTTGAATATTAACCCAGTGTACTTACGCTACTTGCTTGAGATATCAAGCTGCAGTTATACTTCCTGCAGTTAACTCCTTGGGAAAAAAAAAAAAAAAAGGATGAGATGATCTGCATCAGGCTAGTAACAGTATGTGACAGGACAAGCTATGAAGCAGGTTTAAGGAAAAAACAACATAAAAAATCTTCCTTCCCAGTTCTTAGTGTAATAAAAAAATTATCTTAATTCTAAGGAATTAAAATGGTCAAGTCAAAATTTTGAATGATTCAGCTCTTTATAATTGCTAAATATAAGCCGGCAAGTTTAGTGGGACCCATGTAAGCAGTAGCAATTTTATTTTTAAATATTTTGACTTAAAATATTATTTCTCATGCTGTTCATATATTATAATAAGGTCTGCAGAGATGCTTTTAAGAAGTGTTTTCCAAAGCAAGACACAAAAACACCGAGTAAGATTAGTCTTTGAGAGCAGTATAAATTCCATTTCTCTGTTTGTAGCTTTTCCTGAATGGGAAATGTCTCTTAAATCAATTTACACCTCTTTGGTTATGTCCACTTAGAAAAAAAAGTCTCCAATTGAAGTCTAAAATCTTCCTGTTTTTTTCTTGACACACTTAAGAGTGCACTTATAAACCTTGTTGTATTTGATTATAAGGTTAAAATAAGGTTTATGATCCATTAAAATAATTTTAGTGGGACATGGTGCAAACATGACTCAATCTTTCCTTGAAAAATGGTTGCTGATTGTGCAGGATGTAGCCTCCCACTTCTGTAGGATTAACCACAGACAACACTTGTGCTCATTCCTTAGAAGGTAGACTGGGAAAGGTCAGCATCTAATCCATTAAGCCATCAAGGTTCTTCTTATACAGCAGATGTGAAGCTTAAACTTGAATCACCAATGTGAAGTTCAGCAGTCTTTGGTGCAGTGCATATTAGTATTCAGTGTTCTAAATGTCAGTACACAATGACAGACTATCAAATACGTTGAATCATATCACTGAAAGCCAGGAGACAGAGCAATTTTCAGCTAAGTCCAATTTATGTTTATAAATGGAAAACTCAGTTTGAGCCCTACTTAACTGAACAGGCAATGCCTGCATGAGGTTAGATTTCTATATGAGCCTGTTTATCTCTAATTATATGCTAATCAATTTGATTTCTCATTTAAACTCAAACTGGGAGGCCTCCTTGTAATAACCAGCTCGCATTGAAGCAACAAAGCAGCTTTATATTTACCACATCAGCAGGGTTTAATTGCACATTTGGACAATGAAAATTAAGATGGATTCATTTTCATTGTCCTTGCGATGTAGCAGTATACAACACTTTTAGTTTGAGCTGACACATTTATGGTAGAGATATTAAACTATAACATCCAAATGTTTGCTAACACATTGCCAAGCTATTTTCTTCATATTGTTTTCTAAATGATGCACATTGTCTACCCACTGTTGTATTTCCTACCACTTAAAAATACTGTCACTAATCGTATTACTTTGGTACAGCATAGGTCAAAAAAATAAAATTAGGATAAGGTATCTTTTTATAAAAAAGAGACATAGTCCAAATTATATGTGAGGAGCACAGACACATTTCCTCGTGCAAGTCCCCAAAGAAGCAATGAAAAGCATGTTATATTGCTAAACCTGTGTGCAAATATCAGGTGAAAATCAAATTCATTTGTGGGCACTGCAGGAAAAAAGTTGGAGAGGTGGTAGTACCTCTTTTTCTGCTCCCACAGATGAACAATCATGATGATTTAAAGCACACTGGAATCATTGAAGTTAAAAGTTTTATTTCTCAATCATGGTTTTTAATTGTGCAAACCTTTAAGTAGTCCCTACATACATGACTGTGAATGTACCCAAGGACTTTACTGATTTCAGTACGAGATAAAGCCGATATCCAAATGTGTGACTTACTCTATTAAAATGGACAAATTAATATCTTCATGAAATATTTCTGATTTATCTGATTTACTTTTGAATCCTTTGACACGTATTGAAAGTGCATTTTTATGAAACTTTTATCCCATCAGAAAACATAGCAACATGTAATACTGAATAAATCAGGTTGCTGAAAAGACAAAATTAAATCTTGTTTTGATTCATATAACTAGGTTCTTTAGTTGGATGTTAATTGTTAATTTTATAAGATGCAAAAAGGAATATTGCATTAATTGCTCTGAAATTTATTAAAACCTTGGAATTTTTGGATACATAAAAATTGTCACTCCTAGTATAAACAATTCCATAGAGCATTTGTGAGATACTGTGCAGTTCTTTATTGCATTCTTGAGATGCATTGACTGGCATGCCAAATCCGTTCTTGTACAATTGCTGTTCAGCATGGCAAGACAAAAATACTTTTATTTTTAGTAGTATTTCTACTAACTAGACATTTTGAAAACCGTTGGCCTTTGATCCAAGGCAATCACATTGTGAGAAAAAAAAAGGTCTTGTAAGTAAATTTTGACTGTGAGGAAGTGTTTTGTATTGTTCTGGGTTGAGTGTTTTTTTTAGTGTGATCCTGTTTGCACTCACATTGTGACTGAACTGGTATATGTAGACATGAAATCTCACTGTTTTTCAGCTGAAGCATAGTAAAAACCCACTTCATTCACCATTTTTGCAGAAGACCACATAAAATTCATCTTGTCTCAAATGTTTGGCAACTTAAGCAGTTTTAATTTTTAAATAACTTATTCCTGTAATTTCTTGAGAGGAGTCCATTAATTTTTCAGAGGATAATTTGTTTTGATATTCCCATCCTTTTTTCTTGGAGCAGTGGCATCTCTGCTGCTGCATGAATTGAAGCACGTGGTGCTTCAATCTCTTCAATCATTTTCAAAATAGCATATGCTAGAATACTGGCATTATCAGAAGACTGCCATAACCAGTGCTTTTATCACGAAGGAGAAAAAGTTAATTGTAAGAATTGAATATTTCAGTGCAATTTCAAACAGAGTTGTGAGTGAACATAACAAAGCATTCTTTTTCAGCTGATGAGCTTGTGGAGGTCTTATATTGTGCCAACATGAAGAATTTTGGCTAGTAAAGGCAGTCTGAGGCTGTTTGAATGTAAATTATAATTAAAAACTGGTGACCATATGTGATACGAAACAAAAATATTTATGCAGACTTTTAAAAAGTGGACAAATAATGTTTGGTGAAATTCAGAAATGGAATTTTTTTTGCTTTCTCTTTCCCAAAACTTAAATGATTCAGCTGAAGTATAAAAAAAATTCCACCACACTAGAAAAGATTTTGAGAGTTAATCACTCTGTCAGGTGAAAAAGATTCAGTAGCTGGGCAACAAAACCTCCAGTTGTCTCTGTCTTTTACTGAACTACCAGCCACACTGAAGTAAATTGCAAACTAAAGATAGAACACATGTACTTAGGTTTTCACTCCAAATCAAAATTGAACAGAAACAGGGATAGCTTTTAAACTGTTGACCCACCTTTTCTTCATAAATTGTTGAAGGGATGTCCAGGAAGTATGAAATAACTGCATGCTTCAGAAAAGGCAATTTTAACAGAAATTTGTTGGAAATCTTGGATGAAAAATGCAGAAAATTATAATAGTACTATCCACGTGGTGCATAAGACATATCATATATGTAGTACAATGAGTATGAAAGTGCCAGAAAAAATTTAGATCTAAATATTCTGTTTGATGTTCCAAGAAAATAAATAGGCAATAAATTTAAACAAATAGGCAATACATTTTCAAAGGAGAAAATTTATTTCACTATTGAAGGTTACTTTCTTTTTACAGTTTCATACCTACAGATTGAAAGTTCAGATTTAAGAGGAAGTCAGGTATATACGTATTCATATCAGTCTGTAATAATTATAATTCAGTAACCTTAGCAAGTACAGCTATTCTGCAATCAGGATATATTTACTCTTGTCATTTGTCCACAGTTTAACTGTACCTCTGTATTTATTGCTGCTGAGTTGTCTTAGCTATTGCCACTTCCTTTGCTCAAGCTTTTCTTATCATAACTTGGCACAATTTACATTGACTTGTTATTTCAAATATACTTCATGGTTGCAGTATGCAGGAAAAAAAAAAAATTACAGCTTGTGCATGGATGCTTTACCTACTTTACAAGAGAGTCTGCCAGTTCAGATTTGTATTAGCCCATACGGGTCCTGTCATTAAGATTTTCCTTTTTGTGAGCAAGCTCTCAACCAATTCTAAATTTAAAACTCTGCCACTGTACTAAGGTGGCAATGAATTGTTGCTGCTGCAGTATACCACAATACAGAAATGACTAAGGATGCTTTTGGTTTGGCATTCAGCCACCTAAGAGAAGGGACAGAGTTTTCACATGCTTTCAGAAACAAATTCAGGATGGAATCATTGTAAGGTTCAGTTGTTGAAAATTTCATCTCATTGTCTCCATTTTAGTACTTTTTAAGGTATAGCACAATAATGACACTGCAAATTTTAATGAGCCGCCCAAACTGGCTGAGACAATCATTCATTATTTCAACTGGACATATTTTATCAAGTATCTGAATGTGATTGTGGTAATGTTTCACAAAACATGATGGCGATAATATTTAGCAAAATGTGCAGCTGTCAGGCTTCAACTCTGCATTGTGTACTGAAAATGAAGAAATGAGTTTTTAGTAGTTCTTTTTAAATGGTCATTGTGGCTCTTACAAGAGACTCTAAAAGAAAGTCCTCTTGATTCTGTCTTGGGAAATAGTGTCTTCAAATCTCATCAGCTTCTGTTCCTTTGCAATTCACTTTTGCATTCCCAGCAGCTTCAATTCTGTTCTGTTCCAGTTGATGCAGTCATTTGGTGCCACTTCATCCTTGAACAAGTCTGCTGCATTTTATCTTATCTGGTTGTCTGAACACATTCTTCTTCTCTATTATTTCAGGCAGCAGTAGGAACTCACCCATCAGGACCTCCCCTTGTGGAGTCTGTTTTGCATTATATCCCCTGCTCAGCACAGGAATGGATTGTTTGACTCCTATCTTGGTAAGAAAACAGAGACCAAGTAAAATGTATGTGATAAAAAATTCAGCTGAGCAGAACCCTAGGGAAATAGTGTAGAAAATAGCTAGGAAGAATGGAAACACCGGTTGAACAAGAGGAATGTATATGAAGACAGAAGGCTAAGCAGGGCACCTATATTTATAGTTTGATAGCATTGGATGAGAAACTATCATATGAATGTTTTACAAAGGAATAATAGAGGGAAGAAAAGTGAATAGTAAGGTCTTCTTAGGTGAAATATGTATATATGAAAGTATTCAGCAAAGACATGAAGATAAAAGTATCCTATGGAAGATAAATATATATGTGTGTGTGTGTATGTGTGTAGTGAACTGTTTCACTATGTCATATAGAAAAAGAATTGAACTGGATATTATAATTCTACTCTTTCCTTTATTTTATGTGCATTATTCAGCTGAACAAGGACCAAGAAACAATAAAAATTCATTTCTAAAAACATTTAGGACTATTTTAAAGAGCTATGATTCCATTTTCAAAAAATAAAACGTATTTCAGATGAACAAACATCTAATTCAGTTCTTTCTCTCTTTCTGAAAAGTACTTGAGAACATAAAGGAAAAAATAACTTGAAACAATTTTGCAGTGAAAAAAATGTGAGCAATAACAGACTAACAGAAAGGAAAAGACACGGATGAAAGAGCAGAGTCTAAAGGAATTTAAAGCGTCAAAAGGAATGTCTATGGGAGGAGTTCTTGCTACAATTACAAAAGGCATTCATAAGTGTTTTAGTGTTGTTAAATAGTAATTTGAATACTACACAACAGGAATTCTACAGATAAACTAAAATTGCAGGGGCCTGGTTTATACTTTTTCTCACAACTAATAAAGTGTTCAGAAAAACTGGCAAGATAATTTGCATTGTATTAACTCATATGTTGTACTTCAGATTTGTCAAAATATATTTATGGTGCAAGCTTCCAAATAATCACAGAATGACTGATGTTGGAAAGCACCTGAGCAGGAATGGATGCCACAAGCAAGGTGATCCAGAGCTGATCGTCCAGAACTATATCTAGATGGCTTTTGAATGTCACCATGAATGGAGAATCCATGGCTTCTCCAGGCAACATGTGCCAGAGGAAAAAAATTTTCCTGTTTTTCAAAGGGACTCTCCAGTGTTTCTTTTCATGCCCACTGCATCTTCTTCTGACACTGGACACCCTGACAACAACCTGTCTGTGTCCTCTGTACACTATCCCTACAGGTACTTGTATGCACTGATGAGATTCCTGAGCCTTCTCTTCTCCATACTGAACTGTACCAGCTCTTTCAGCCTCTTATGGAGAGATGCTCTACTCATTGAATCACATTCTTGGTCTTTTGCTGGATTCTCTCATTATGCCCATGTCTCTGTTGTACTGTGGAGACCAGAACTGGAACTGGCACTCGAAATAAGGCATAACCAGTTCTTTAGTCTTGAAACATGCTTCTCTCATTGCTGAGAAGGATTTCATTTGTTGTTCAATATTGGGAATGTGTTGTACCTTAGATGTTTAGACTTTTACATCTAGAAGATGCCTCATCCCAGTATGAGACACAGAACTGAGTAGAGAAAGGTGATTCTTGAAGGGGGAAAAGAACTCTTAGAGAGGAAAATATAACTGCACCAATGATTTGTTTTGATGTTGACTTCAGACTCCTTCACCAGACATTTTATACTCAGATTACTGACAATCAAAGATTTCTTTCTGCTGAATTACAAAAAAAAACCCAAAAAAACCCCAAACCCAAAAATGCTTTCCTGAAACTTGACATATTGCAGAGAAAATAGGAAAGTCTGAAAAGTCGGAAATCAGAATTTATTTTACACTTTAGCACATTTTAAGATTTTTCTAGTTTTAATAAATAAGAAAACACATTTTAGAAGACAGTCTGAACATAGTTAACAAGATGTTTTTGAAAGTAAAACTTTTTTATTTTCTAATGATGACAATTTCATGCTGTATGTCTAGAACATTGTCTTTCAGAGAAATCCCTAAGTAATCCCTGTAAACAGTTTTATTTAGAACTTATTCTGTTTACTCAGACAAGGCATTGAGATATAATGAGTTTGGTATTTCAGCAGTAAGAAGCAGCAATATGTTACATTTAGGAAAGAAGGGAGGAGGGACTTTTCCCCATGAAATTTCTAAGATCATTTAAGTGGACAGAATGTAATTAATTGCTAAATTGGAATTCAACCAAAGGACTGGAACTAACTATTTCTTACTTGCCAAAGTAAACTAAAAAGCCAAACAGAAACACCATGGTGTCTTTCATGACAATTGGTGAAGATTTGAAATATAAATCATGTTCAATTGATTTAGTGGCCAGAATTTAAAATACTAATCCTTGATACTTGTTATTTTGAGGGTTTTTTTAAATTCTAAATAAAATAGAAACCAGTTGCTCTCATGACTGGAACAGCCACAAATGCAATTGATCTTGGCTGCCTGAGAGAACATCTTTGTCAATGGTCAGAGCTGCTATATTTCTGCCAAAAAAAAAAAAAAAGACATTTTTCTATGTTTTCAGAGAAAGCACTGCATGGCCTAGAAATCTGGGCTAAATATTAGAAACAAAATATCTTTCAAAAAACCCCCTCTACCAATCTTGGCTTTGTAATCAGCCATCAATTATTTGGTAAGTCTCTCCCTCCCATTTCCACCAGTGAATTCCTATAATATGTTCCCAGGTTGATTATTTCTTAAAAAAAAGAAACACAAACAAAGCAGGACTTTTGTGTTGTAGTTCTGAGAACTGCTGTTCTGAAAATCTCACTGCTTTTTAGACTATACTAATGATTAATACACAGCAAAATAGTCTTTGTTGGATTCACAAATTATTTTGAACCTTTTGTTTCTATGAACTACAACTCTTTTCCATCTGAATTGCAAGGCTGGCCTCTGTCAGAAACATAATAGAGTGTTAGACAGTTGAAAATAGTGCCTTTAAGATTTGGAAATCCAATTAAACTTCTCTTAGAACTGTGAGAGTGTGGGGTAGGAGAAACCTTTGAGAGGGTGGTTCAATAGTGAAAAGCTGTGTTGGTTATTAGCAGAAAAGGGTGAAAATAGCAAAAAGAATACTGAAAGTTTCTTGAGTGACAAAAATGGTGACATTTCTTTGAACTAATGTGAAATATCAAAAATATCTGGGAAACAGTAATTCTGTGAAAGAGTTCAAGAAAATTGTTCACTCATTCACCCTCATTTACTCTGAGGGTTACTTAAGCATTTTAACAGTCTGCCAGAAGAGGTTGTGAAGTCTCCCTCCTTGAAAATACTCAAAAGCCATCTGGACACAGTCCTAAGCAACTGTCTCTAGGTGTCCCTGCTTGAGGAGGGAAGTTGTAACAGACGACCCACAGAGGTCCCTTCCAACCTCAACTACTCTGTGATTCCTAGTCCTGGTTCTTCCAAGAATGACATTATTCAGTTATCTTCTGGAAAAACAAAGATTTACTACCTGTGCACCTGCTCTTCAGCATTGGGCTACTGATAGTTTTTGTTATTTCATGGACTTGCAAGTGATAAAAGAGGGGGAAAGTAAGGTGGAATCTAAGTGAAGACCAGTCTTTGAATAAAGACAGGGCACATCTGAAAGTTAATTGACTAACTCTTTATTCTGTACTTGTCAATGTTCTTCTGTAATCACAACCAAATCCTTTAAATCCAGGGGCACTTCAATTTCCCAAACTGTGAAATGGTTCAAATGTCATTTAGTAATAATCTTATCCATTCATATAATTTCAGTTCAAATTAGAAATTTTAATTTCCATTTAGGGGTGATTAATGTTATTTAACTAATAATAGAAAATGCAGTGGAAGAACCAATCCTTTTTTCTGAAGGTTGTGTGCTGAAGGGCTATATTATGTGCAATAGCTTTTGAAAATATTGTGGAGGAGAAGTTTTCCTATTGATAGAAATCCAGCATGAGCTTTGCTTAGAAAAGTAAATAAATAACTAAGAACAGAAGACTAAATTGTGAATTGAAATGCTGGAGGACTATGGGAATAAGGATCTACAAGAGTAGTGGTGTATTTTATGTTGATATAAACAATGTATGCTCTGGTGAATTAATGCTTTGGTTACCACAAAAAGTAGTTAAGTATGCTAAAGAAGGTTTAGTATATGTGTAGTTGATGATAACACGGAAACACAGAAATACGGAATAACAGAATGCTCGAGTATAGAAGGGACTTTGGAGGTCATTTGGTCCAACATCCTCTGCTTAGGCAAGGTCACACAGAAGTAGTTGCCCAGAACTCTGTCTGGGTGGTTTTTGAATACCTCCAAGGAGAAAAAAATCATACTCTCCCTGGGGAAACTGTGCCAGTGCTCAGTCACCTTCACAGTGAAATGAAGTGTTTCCTGAAGTTCAGGTGGAACCTCCTTGTGTTGTGATGTAACTTGGCAGGTGGTTAGAACAACACACATCTGCTTGTTCTCTCCTCCACACAGTGGGATGGGGGAGAGAATTGAAAGGAAAAAAAGGTAAAATTCATGGGATGGGATAGATACAGTTTAATTGGACAGAAAAGAAAAAGATAATAATAGTCATAAAAGAATTTGAATATAAAAATCAAATGATGCACAATGTAATTGCTCACCACTTGCTGGCTAGTGTCCAGCCAGTCCCTGAGTAGCAGCCCCATGGGCAACATTTCCCTAGTTTATATAATGAGTGTGATGCCATATGGTATGGAGTATCTTTTTGGTTAGTTGGGTTCAGCTGTACGAGCTGTGTCTCCTCCTAGCAGCTTCCTCTGCTGGCTGGTGGGGTGGGTGAGAAGATGAGAAGTCTTTGACACAGAGTAAGCACAGCTTAGCAACAAAAAAAAACCCCATTAATGTGATGTCAAGGTTATTCTTATCCTAAATTCAAAACACAGCACTGTCGCAGATACTAAGAAGAAAATTAACTCTAACCCAGATGAAACCAGGGCACTGGGTTTCAGTTTGTGTCCATTGTCCCTTGTTCAGTCACTAGGCAGCACCTGACAGTCGTCAGTGCATCTTCCCTCCATTCTTTTGTGCATTGATAGGATTTCCCAAAGCCTTCTCTTCTCCAATATGAACAGTCCTAGATAAACTTTCCTCAAAGGAGAGATGCTTAATGTCTTAATCATTTTCATGGTCATTTGCTGGAATCTGTCCAGTATATCCATGTCTCCAACATATCTATTTAAGCAGTACATTTTTTTTCTCAGTATACTAATTGTTATTCCAAGAACATTAACCCTTTACTCCTAATTGCCTGTGTCAGTAATTATTCAAGACAATTTTGAATTAAGCGATGAATAATCCATATGACGCTAAAACTTAATGAGATTTTTAAAACAAGTGGGGATTTATCTGCAATATACCATGTCAACCAAACTAATATTCTTTCTTAAAGGATAGATGAAATCCTGAAAACTGGAAAGCATCAGACAGTAAGAACATATTCCAGCTTTTCAGTACTACCCAAGTTACAGTGATCGAGATATTCTCTGTGCCCTTTTCTTTCTTATAGAGTAGCTTATAGCTAGGTGGTCCTCTAGCTCTTTGGAGTCCTTCAGGCTCTGTTTATACAGGTATTCTCTGTAAATTATCCTGCATGATACGACAGGAAATCCCTCATAAGGGTTGTAGGTACCACAAAGGGTCTATCTAAAATGTCAGCCCTTAAACAAATTTCTTCTGCTATCTGAGAATTGTTAATACCGTTCCCCATAGAATCCCTACCACTTCTTTTATAAGACTGAATATATAACCATGGAGAAAACTTATAGGAGGTATGTAAATAGATGCAATTACATTTTTTTAAAGGATGTGTACTTTCACAGAAGAGTTCAGTGAACTATTAAGTAAGTTTTTAACAAATTGCTGTGTTTCAAAGCAATATGTCATATCTCAGAAACAGAGGGATGTATCAGACACAACATTTAAATACAGAAAGCAGTAAAATGATGACACCAAAAGTGTATCAACAAGCTTGCTTATTTGCTTAGATAGATTTATATAAATTCTGCTAGTACTAGACTAGATTGTTTTAATTTGTTTTCAATTACCAAAGTTATCTGCCCTAATGTTTACATGTCACATTTACAGTTTACATTTTTTTACGTTTTTCTTCTGTTAACACAAACTTTCATTTTACCTGAAGCATTTTAACTGAAGAATTTCCGTTCTCAGGTTGATTTTTTTTTGTTTTGTTTTTTTTTTTTTTTCACTAACTAGTGCAGTTTTTGTCCTTTTTTTAAGTGTACTGGCAGACTGTTCTAGTTAATTCATACCCTCTGGGTGGCTTCCTAGAAGAGCACTATCTAAAATTATTGTAACAAACAGCAATTATGGTGTAAATTTCCTGGCTCTTTCTTGGGGCTAATAATGATGATGCTTCCTTGTGCTGTACTGAACACAAACTATTTAATTTATTTCATACCTTTTTTTTTAATGATGCACATTTCTGAAACCAGACATTAGTTTTTTTTTCTTTTCTCAGAAACTTCAACATTTCATATTCAGAAACAGGGAGGTTGTTCTACATACTTAACATTTTTCTAGCTTTATTGTTTGTTTTTTTTTTTTCTTTAAGTTCTTGGCTAATTTCCAGTCCTTAGTCAGTCCTTGGTTGAAAATTATTTCATGGTTAAACTGCCTAAGGTAGTAATACTGTTCTGAAAGTGCTTTCTTTGTCATATCACTGAGGAGGAGAAAAAAAGTAACATGGTAATATAAAACTTTGATTTTGTGTTTGGCATTGTTCTCTGCAATTTTCCTGACTGAATCTTATAGAAGCCAATTTAATGATGATGATTTAATGTTGATTTTTTTAAAAATGAGAAGTATTCACTTCTATTTATATTTCTTACCTAGAGATGTGTCATCATGAGTAGCTGAGGCAAAACTGCACCATTAGTATTTTATAATTCCATCGCCTTAGATCACCAGTACTTTACAAATTGTGAGTCACTGTAAGTTATCTTGTAGCAGGCATTGTATGTCTTTGAGTTTTCCAAGAGGTTTGTGATTTTAGTAGTTATTGCTCCTAACCTAGAAGCAGTCTTTGCTCAGAGGTGATTCTGGCTATTGACATTTTGTTGGAAGACTTCGCCGTTAGCATTTAAACAAGGTTTGAGACAATGAGATGTGTTAAAAACTTCCACCTTCATGTGGCTGCAGTCATCTGGAAAACTGTGCTTGAGCAGGACTCTGCTTGGGAGCTGCTATGTGGCTACCAAGAGGCTCTGGCTCATCAGTGATGCAGGGTCTAGGAGTCAGACAATCAGACAAAGGAATGGGCATGATGTATATTAAAAGAGGAGGTATGTTGATGCCTTAGGATTTTAGCTTTTATATTTTTCATATCCTGTAATTCTTTATAATTCTAAACTCCATATAGACTGTTAGCTGCAGTTCTCCCATTTTGGTCAGACAAAATTCTTCTCTAAGCCTGAAATTCAAGGACGCCTTATTGTCTCAGGCCCCGAGAAATGTAAACAGAAGTGGGTTAGGGGGGAGCAAACTTGGGGTAAATTACTTCATTACCTGAAACTGTAATTGAAGGATTAACCCCCGATATGCAAATGGACCAAATTTATAAAAGTATGTAAACCCGTGACCCCGTTATCCATTTTGGGTGTAGCCCCTGTGGGCTTTGACTGCCCAAATTGTACCTGAAGGTCCTTCAATAAATATAACTGCTTCTATTATTTTAATTTTGTCTAGCTTCTATTTTTAGGTAGTCCCAAAAAGACATCAATGTGAGAACTTTGACAGTATTGAAAGGAGGAGAATGAGTGACAAGGTATGGAAATTTGCATGGGAAATCAGAAAAGAGGTGGAAACCGAGGACCAGTGAGTATTCTAAGCACCAGTGATAGTCATTCTATTTCTTTAGACAGATAGAGATTTAATCGTTTTACGGAGTGCAAAACAACTTTGAAGAAAAGATTCAGGATAAAATTGCATCCCATTTTTTAATCTGAGGTTTAATCTATGGTTTGAAACGTCAAGTTAACACAGTTTATCACATAATTAAAAAGGGAAATTAAGATTTTTACTTTTTTTTCCTATCATCAGTGTAAAATGACTACTAAATAAGTTTTGTTACTGCTTAAAGTGGTAAACATTTTTAAATTCTTTGATTCAATCATTACAGACCTGTATTTTTAGAAAAAGTTCATTTTTTTAAAAAGAATATTTTGGAATTCAAACATTCTTAAGATGTTCTTTCCACTTCTGTACTCAGTAAATTTTTTCCATTAACTTGGACTAGCCAAATGCTGAAACAGAATAAGCTTATATTTAAAAGGTTTTCTTAATGAAATCATGTTTTATATGAAATCACTCTTTATATGAAAAAAATCTTGGCCTGTTTAAATCAATTTTTCTTGCAGTAGGGAAAAAAAAGGTATGAGAGAGACATCTTTATATAACAAGATTTAAAGATAAAATTATATAGATAGAGGCATAATTAACTGTGTGACCTGCATAAGTACAAACTCAGGAGTAACAGAGCCCCCATGCTAAATGGGATCCTATGGTCTGCTAGTTAATAGTCAATTTTCTTGAAAGAAATAATTCTTTCTATAAAAACCCAATAGAAAAAAATTTAAATAATTATGTTTCCTTAGTTTCCATTATGCCTAGTGCTACAGTGACCCTTGCCACCAAAGTACAATTTGAATAGTAATTAATTTCATAATATTTATTATTAAACTTTCAGGATACTATTTGATTATAGGGCGGAAAGAAACTAAGGACAGGGGGTTTTTAAAGTCTTCATTCACTTTCTTTTTCACTTACAATTTTAATGCTTATTATGAGCGTAGATTAATACTTAGCTCCAAGGAAGAATTTGTTCCCATAAGAAATGGTAAGGGTCATAAAAATACACCAATTTTTGCTTAGCTCCAACTAACCAAGCACTTTAGAAACACTCATCATGGAATCTATTCTCTTGAATGCAGTGTGTCAGGAAATGTATCACTGTTATACCTATAACTATTAAACCTTAGCTTTCCCTTAGGGCCTGTTTCCAATACTTTATTCATGTAGATTTTTGAGTAACTTGCTCAGCACTCGTTTCAGTGTTATAAGGAATAGGTTATACTTTAGCATACTGCTACGCTTGGGGTTTTTTTTTGTACTGAATAACAAACCTAACAGAAATATTCCTTTTGTAACGGACACTGGTAATGTATTATTAAACTCAGACCAAGGTGGTATGAAAACACAGAAATACTGTCAAGAAATGAGGGATAAGCTGAACGAAAAACAAAAGTCCCTGTGTGTTTGTTTTAAGATAAATATACATATATACATGTGTGTGTGAGTGGAAGCATGACAGCTGTTTACTATTCAGAAATAACAAATATAGTGTAGCAGTTCAGCACTAGTTGAAATAAAATGCAGCCATTTCCATATATTTTCAAAAGCATAATAAATCAACACCATGGAATATTTTATAGGAAAGCATGATGGCAAATGTATATTTCAAGGACTATGAAGTAAAACACACCATCAAAAAATGTAATTTCTGTAAAAACTACCATTAATGATGTACAGCAACGATACATCTGCAAGGTTTTCATTAAGCCTTCTTTCTGCATGTGACCAGAAACATTTAGAATTCTAACTCCCAAGTATTTACCTGGAAAAATCATTCTGAACTTCCCAACACATTGCTCCTACTTGCCTGTGCTCATAGTCTTCAGAGATTTACAGCCTAGTCTTTTGTAGAAACTTACATAGCACTGGTATTTTCTTTTTGTTACTAGCTGTATCTCAGCATCTATATCAAACTGTCACCATGGCTTTTTGTACTTCAGTCCCTTCTTGTTCTTCCCTGAAAGATGTCCTTTTGATCCTTCATTAGAGAGAGGTTTCTTCTCTCTCCTCAGCTTTCTCTTTGGCCTGTATTTTCCTGTCTCCTTCCAACTTTGGTAGGACAGTAGTACACACCATGAAGCTTTCATAATGACTCTCGAAGTCCTGTCCCCTCAGAGAACACAACAGTCAGTGTCATTATGTTGGCCTTTTCAAAACTTTTCAGATCCTTCTAGTTAATGTGTTTGATGGGGAATATGTGGTCGACCTTTCTGTCCATATTTCTCATTTCAGCATCCTCTAAGTGTTTCCTGTACATAAACTTCCTAAAAAAAATAAAAATTTGAGGTCTACTTAGTAATACTCCTCCCCAGCTCCTATTTCAGGGAATTTGTGCAGATGCGCTCAGTAGTCCCTTTCTGCTTCCTTTCTTCCTTTACAAGTATCAGAACTTATTCAGTTCTTCATCTCTTCTTATTGGTGTGTTGTTTGCTAATTTAAGCTTAGACTGGCCAGACTGCCTTCATAAAAAATTAGAAAGTGTTTCCTGAAATGCCTTTATACTAATTATCGTGGGCACCAATGGTTTGACAGCAAAGTACTGGCTGCTTCATCCTGCCACAGAAATATGCAAGGAATGGAGCAACTCTCCATCAGGAAAGGCTAAGAAAATTTGTCTTGTTCATCCTGGAAAAGTAAAGGCTTTGGGGTGACCTAATTGTGGCCTTCAAGTACCTGAAAGGAGACTACAAGAAAGATGGAGAGAAACTATTTACAAAAGCATGTAGTGAGTACAAGGGAGAATGGCTTGAAACTGGAGCACAGGTTTGGATTAGATATCAGGAAGAAATCCTCTGCTGTGAGGTTTGTGGAAAAGGTTTCCCAAAGAAGTTTTGGATGTCCCATCCTTGGAAGTTTTCAAGACTAGGCTGGATTGGGCTCTGAGCAACCTGGGCTAGCTGGAATTAGGTGATCTTTAAGGTCCCTTCCAACCTTGGCCATTCTGTAATTCTGTGTTACAATGTTAAAACTTGAATGCCCAATAATGTGTAGGGATAACTTCTGCAGCAGTTGGGATGAGACAAACTCTCCAAACCCAGAGTATTTTATATGAAAATAGTACTTGAAGCAAAAAAAAAAAAAAAAAAAAAAAAAAAAAAAGTTCTTAAAATACTGTTAAAAAACCCCCTTAAAATATTGCTAAAAGCTAATCAGCTCCACATCTACCTGGATTTTCACATGCAGGTGGATCCATACAATATTCAGTTGGATTGGTGAATTGTGTAACTGAACTGGTAAAATATGCAAGTTCTCAGATACTAAAATAAGCAACACACAAAAGTATGCTGGCTGATTAGTGAAATATGCAGCTTGAGCAGTAAATAATTTAATATGATTAAATGACTAGATGTATAACAGAATTAAGAAAAACTGACTAATTTGTAAACTGTCCTTGATATTTCTGTAAATGCGATCATAAAATTGTCACTTTGAAAACTTTGATACATTGTTTTGCAATAATTTCAAAGACTGTAATGTCATGGGCATTTTAGCATTGATTTGGACTGTTGATCTAAGTAGACCATGTAGAAAACACAAAAAACTATGAAAAAACAGTAAAAATGAAAAATTTTCTCTTAATATAAAAATATTTCTCTTTTTTATTCTATTTATGTATATAAAATTTTCAAGGTCCAGTGAAATGAAAGTGCAATGGACCAAAGAAAAAATGTAACAAAATTGGTATAAATTGTCCCTATTTTCCAGGGAAGTCTTCTAAAGCCAAATAATCAGTTTAATTTATCTCTTTATATTTGAGAAAAGTATTTTTATGTACAAGGGTTTTTGGATTTGTGCCTCCTGTTCCCTTGATCTAGTCAAACACACTGTCATGAAGTTAATATTTCTTAAATTCTCTTGATAGTAGGAATTAATATTACTTAATTGTTTAATATTATTGTATGTAATAAATATCAATATTTATTACAAGAAGTAATACTTCATCCTGTAGATGTTGATCCTGTTCAGCTCCTTGCATTTCATGGTCTGCTGAGAAGGGAGAGGAAGAACTTTCTGGGTTGGGACTTCTTTCTGCTTCTGATGGAGTTGTAGATGGTAGCAACTGGCATATTTCCCAGGGATGTAAAGTGGAGGGACAGTGGTCACTGCTTTTCAAACTGATTAGTCAAAGCTTCAAAGGTGAAAGTATATTTTGCAGTCTTGGCCTTTTTCTGACACTAGTGTTCGTTAAAAAATTTAGTAGTTTGTTTCTGTAGTCTCGTTAATGCAGCATTTCCCACCAATACATTTTTGCTCCTAAAATACTCTTGAAAAGCCTAAGAGTTAGAAACATCAGTGTTAGAATAAAAAAAATTCAAAAAATCTAAAACACAACATTTCCCTTTCAAAACACTTTCAAAAGAAACACAGTTCAGGTTGCTTTCCAAAATATATAAATATTTTACAGCAGCTTTTGAACTTATGAACCAGGAAAACTCTTTTAATAACGTGAGAGTGACTACAGCCCCTATTATGACGTGTATCTTACTGAGGGATACCTTTTTAACCTGATTACCTTGTCAAATATGCAATATATTGACAAAAATGACAAACACATTATCAAATTTGCTTAAATTACAAACATTTTTCTAGTTTTGGAATACTCACTCTGGCCCAGCAAAAACTCACCTTGGCAGACTGCCATCTTCTTTTCCCTTCCTTACGCTAACTACACACTGTTCCTTTGAAGTAAACAGGCCTCATGCAGTTAGGTTTCCATGTCACTAGCTCTAATTATTTGTCTTTTCTACCTCTATCCCTATGTACCACTAAATTACTGTCCTCATTTTAAGGAGGAATTTGTTAGACATGACCTTTACATCTCTTTCAGTAAACAGAAAGAATGATCTAAGAATAATTCAGAGCTATATTGTTAATGAGCTGGAAATGTCTTGCTAAGAAATATAAACAAATCATGTCCTTTGATTTTCAACTAAATTGTGTGATATGCAGCTTCAAAGGTCCTTTGTAGGTGTAAATAAAATGCTACTGTTCCAGAAAATGCTGAAAAGCCACCATTCTTCTCTTTATTCCATGATATCACACAATAATGTTAATGATTATTATGAATGTTTAACAGCGACTATTGTATATAAATGTCACTCATGTATTAATACCATTAGTATTTATTTTGAAGACATTTGAATTTTTAAGCAAGAATTTTTCCAAACAATCAACTAGTGTAAAATAGCAACACTTTGGTTTTTACTCTAAACAATTTGATTGTTTTCCATAAATAATGTGTTACATTTTCCCTAAGGAAAAGAAATGAGTGGAACATAAATCTAACAGTCTGAATTAAGTCATTAGTCAGCGTGTACATGTTAAATGTATATGTTCATAAGACCCATAACATTTCCTTCCTTCAGTCAGACCAAATGATTCCTGATCTGTGCTGCTTATTTTTATCCAATGTTTCCTATCCTGTCTATGGACAACACAGAGAAGGCAAATAAAGTTTGTCTCACATGGCTTGAAATACACAAAGATTTCAATAAGTAAATGTCCCTAAATAGTGCTTTTGAGCCTCTCTAGCATCAGGCTTTTAATCCATAAGAGAGGAGCTGACTCCTGCCAAAGGTGGTGATTTTGCTTCATTCATGTTTCCTAATGCCATGACCTAGGTTCTTCTCCTAGATTGAGAAGGTCAGTTCAGAAGGTCAATTTCTCTTTGTGGCATAACACTGTTCTCAGTAAGACTAGTCATTGTGCTGTCTGCTCCCACGAAAGCCCACAAAAGATTTGAGTTCTGATGGTCAAATATGGCTTAAACAGCTGGTTCTTGTTCATTCTTGTATAGTCTTCAGAATACAATTATTTCTTATATATACAATATTTCTTATATATATAATTGGTATCAGAAGACATCAGGCTCAATACCTGTGTAGGGTGTGAGCAGGTTGATGTTCTACTCAGCCTGGTGGTACAACTTAAAGAGGAGGTGGAAAGGTGAAGGAGTATCAGGGCATCTGAGGAGGATTGACTACTGGGGCTGCTCTGTTCCAGCCCTGAGGCAGGGTAGCAGCCCACTGCAGCTCAGGAATTGGGTGATCTCCTATGCTCTGCCTCACAGGCAGGGGGGGACCTAAGACACAGGGAAGAGTTGAGGCAGGTCCCTGCTTAGGGTAGCAGACAAATCCCTTCTTGATCTCCCTTCCCACACTGGCTCCCCCTATGGAAAAGATACGAAGCTCCACAAACTGGAAGCCAGGAAAATGATAGGGTAGGTGAAAGACCATCTTGGATGTTGCCTCAGGTGCGTCAGCCAACCCCCTGTACTGAAACTAGCTTTACAAAGCAAAAAAGAAGGGACTCATCATAGGCAACTCCCTTCTGAGGAGCACAACATACTGACATGGAATTTTGCTGCCTCCCTGAGGCGTGGGTATGAGACCTTACTAGGAAACTCTTATCTGATGTGGCCCTCTGACTATTACTCACTGTGAGTTATCCAAGCTGGTAGGGATGAGATTGAGGGAAGAAGCCCTAGGGAAACCAAAAGGGACTTCAGGGTACTAGGGTATTTGGTCAAAGGTGTAGGTACATAAGATGTGTTTTCAATTCCTTCGGTTTCAGGCAGGAATATTTTGAAGCCCACTACCCCAAAAGAAAAGAAATATTACCACATTATGAGGGAGTTAAAGCTACTTCAGAGGTTGTTGCTAATGAAGCACAGCTCCTCTTAGTATCACAATTGTATGTGCTTAACTGGATGTGCAAAGGAAATTTCTTCTCTGTCTTCCAAAGTAAATGCTATGCATACTGAGGGCCACCTTCCTAGGAACTGGCTGGACATTGCTGTCTGATAAGAAGGAGAGAATAAATCTCCTTTGGTTTTGCTTTGTTTCAGCCTTTGCCTTTTATTTTTCCCTCCCCTCCCCCCACCCCTTTTCCTTCTTTGCCCCATTAAACTTCTTTTATCTTGACCCACATGTGTTTTTTTAATCTTTAGTCCTATTGAGGAGGGCAGCTTGGTGGGCACTTGGCAGCCTGACAAGGTTAATTCACCATGATAACTTTTGAATAAAGTGAAGGACAGATGGTAGTCCTTGTCCAGGGACATGTAGACTCTGGTAGACTGCACAAATAAATCTTGGATAGGTCCCAGTTTTTCAAAGCTCTGTGGTAAAAGAAATCTTAAAAAACCCAAAAACTCGTCTTGCAAAGACCACAACAGTTTGCTGCAAGTCTTTTTAAAATTTACCACAGAGAAATATTTAACAAAAAGAATTTTCATTTTTGTTTTTCTGTTTTCTACATACATACTCGTACAATGATATGAATCTTTTGTCAAATCTCCTATATATCAAGGTTTCTAAAACATACTAGTGACAGTGCTGAAATGCAAACTGTTTCAGTATGGCAGCGCCTTCCCTTTTTCTATATTTGAGCTATTACCTGAGTGAATGGTTGGCTGTCTTCATGTGACCAGTTACCTTGAATATGTGAATAATAATAATAATAATAATGCAATCACCTGAATTTACCAGCCAGTTATTAATTGTATGTTAGGTAGTAATTAACCATTGTACACAAAAGTAATTTCAGATAACTGGCGTGCCAGTGTGGTTGAGGAACCTCCGGTGACATTGTGACAGGCTGTACCTGTCCCATAGATATGATCAAGGCCAAGACAAGGCTATAAAGGGTCAGCATGGCTGTGGTGTGAAAGGGGCTTCTTTTGTTATGATGAAGAAAGCAGGCTGAGCAATGGCAGGAGAGCAAGGAAGCATTAAAATTGAAAATGCACCTTTGCAGGGAAAGGAGACTAAGGCAAGGAGAGGACAGGAGGAACAAGTGCGACCTGCAGCCTACATGTGGCTTTCAGGACAAAGCAGGACACTGCCCAAATGTCCTTGCTGGTCATGACAGCATATTTGTAAAGCAGAACTTGCCACGCCTGCTGGCACACCTGCAACTTCAGTATTACAAAATCCAACAAACTTGGAAACCCTTTTCTGACTTTCTGCTTTTCATTGAAAAATATGGGCTGCTTCTGAAGTTATTTGGAATATAGTGCAGTGGTGACTTAGTCTAGTGAGTAACTCCAAGTGACAGGATAGGAAGAAGCTTTGTAACTTTTCTTGACCTTCACCTGCCATATCTGCTTGGAAACTCCTCAAACCTTTGAATTCTTTGCTTGACATAGTATGCGTTGTGTTTAAAAAGAGGCAGAATCAATGCAGGCATTAATTTGGAATGTCTAGCAACATTCTTCATTGGCCGTGCTGAAATGTAAGATGGAGAATACTTCTGTTATAGCAACAATGTGATTATCTGCTGACAGTTTTATCTCAATGGTAACTTTTTAATGTACACATATTAGGATCCTTTAAACAGTGCAACTGATATAAGTAAATGAGTATAAATTAATTGAATTTTTAAAATGCTAACAGCAAGAATATTTACCAAATTTAAAGAAAATAAATTAAATAAAGGAATGTGAGGGATAACATTGTTCAACTTAGCTTTTTCTAAACTTTTTTGATTGGTTAAAAGGTCATTTGTAAAAAAGAATGACGAGTCTAGGTAAAGGATAAAATATTATGCTGAGTGTAGGAAGCTCTATGTTAAAATTAATTACATTCAAACAGTGATTGTTGTAAATATTAATGTTTTAAAATCAAATGCTTGTGCTTCTTCTCTTTTCATCTCTTTGGCCATATGTGCATTAAAGATGTTGAGTAATTCATCCATCACTTGGCAAGTTTAACAAACTCGTGTTTGCAAAATGTAGATCAGAAGGCAAAAATATCAGCTGTGAGAAAAACATAATGTTAATCATGAATTTGGTCACTTTTTTTTTTCTTTATTGGCTTATTTTTAACATTTATTGTGTTAAAGATTTCTGCTAGGAAAAATCAAGTGTGGCATGATGGTTTGATAAATGCTCTGTGTTGAAGCTCAAAACATGGGTTTAGCAATGCTTAAAAAACCTGAATCTGTTTTTGACAACAAACTCTGTGTCCTGAAGCCCATGATGACAATCATTAAGGATAATTGAAAATGTATGATGGCAACAGTCTTCTTTTCGACATATTTTGTTTTATAATCCATAGTACTTAGAATCTCTGTGTTAATTATGGAAAGAAGTTATGATATGGAGCTAACAACCACCATGTACATTTTTCAAGGGAAAAAATTAAAGACTGTTGTTTTTATTCACTTCACTTTATTCAAATTACTTTAACTTCAAGAATGAGTCAGCAAGAGCTCTCTAATTTTGCTTATGGTATGCACTCAAAGTTCTGCAGGATCTGAAGAAATGAGACAAGGAGTACAGTATCAAATTTTTTAGTCAACTTAAAAAAAATCATTTACATTGGTATGTCAAGATTTCTGCACTAGTCTGGAGGGGAAGTAAAAAGTAGAAAGAAGTAAAGAAGTAAAAAGGAGTAAATATTGTCTGGTCTAGTGAAATTGGATGTAAATATTTCTAAGAAATAAAAAAAAAATAATGTTTTTTTAATAGAAATATGTGCAAAAAACAGGCCATAAGCAGGATGTTCCTCACAGATCAGAGCAGATGATCTTTTTTCCCCCCCAAAAATACCAACAGGTATGCTCTTAGAGACCTTAGTAGTCATATTGTACTGCCAAAACAATATACCTGTTTGCATGTATGTGTGTATATATATACATACACACATGGCTTCAAAAGCTTTTTCTTTCTCAGGAAATCAGAGGTTTGCTAGTAAATGTAACTTTAGGCTTAGGGGGTTGCTGATTCTTTTATTTTACAGAAAAAAAACAGAAAAGATGCTTATTTACTAATCTCCATTACCTGTGGGTATGGTGTTTGGTGTATGTATTGCTTTAATGTTGTCAAATGCCTTTTATGAGTAAAATTAGAGCTAAATACCTATGAAAAATCTTAGAGTTTGATTTTTTCATCAAGCATTGAGCTCAGCTGCATAGAAAAAGAGTCAGGACCTTAAGATATCAGAAACTGATATGCTAATGATGAGTGGGCATTGTGTCAGAACAGCTTAGCTAGAGACAAAAATGGTTCTGCCTTTGACCTGCTTCACTAATGGAGCAGTTGTTGATATGCATTTCATGTTCAGCACATTTTTACAGTGATTCTGAGTTTTGTTTATTAATATGGAGAGAAATACACTGGTTTGATTTAACATTGTACTCTAGGAGGAAGTAAAAATTATCTTCAATTTCTGAAGCTATTATGTTATCCTCTGTTAAGGCGAAAGCAGTTACTCATGTCTTGTTCTTGAGAAAAATGGATATACAGTTTATGGTTAAACTTAACAAGAAGTCTTTGTGATCTTCTTTATTGTTCTTTAAAATATAGAATTTCTTCTACAATTATTTCTTGTGAATACAAATTATAACAATATACAAACACGTGCCTCATAGTTCGTAAAATCTAATGTAATAAATCTAGTTCTTGCTCCTTAATTTTACTAATGATTGTAAAAGCAATGTTGCTACTTATTTGTAGCAGGATCTCCCTCACCTTCTGTAGATAAAAGAACCCTCTTGTTTTTAATTTGCTATCAAACACATTTTATTACTGCAAACTCATTAGTAAAATTAAAAGTGTATCTTTTACTATTAAGTAAATTAGTGTTAAATTATGTATAGGATAAGTAAATTAGGGCCCAAAGAGTGTGTCTTTGTCTGGGTCTTTGCATGTGTACTCTGCTCCAAACTCCCTCACAGCAACAGGATTGATACCAAGTCACAAAGTAAAGAGTAAACTAGGACACGTTAGAGAAGCACTTCTACTCGGGTGGCAGCTAACTAATCCTCAAGTATGTCCTGCACAAATCTGAAGTCACATTTCCAGGCTGAGAAAAATCTTTTAGATCTCAATAATAAAATACTTCATATCTCACCTCTATGCTTCTATTTTTCTTCAGTACAACACATAAATTGTATGGATACTTGACTAAAGTTCTGGAAATAGAATCCATGTTATTTCTGTAAGCTGAAGGCGAAATATAGTTTGATTTGTGTTTGAACATTTTGAAGAATCTAGAAGCGATGAAAAGAAAATTAATTGCAGTTGATCCATGGTATTCTGTCATATACACATAAAAAACTACCTTCAGAAATGATCAGTATGAAGTAAGGGTTCTCTGTTTGTTTTAATTTATTTAGTTTAAGAACTTTTATTTGTATTTGATTGTAGATTACTCTTTGGATCATTATACTGTTTACTCTCCCTGAAACTAGTCAAGTAAGAAAAGTACCATCAAAACAAGGCTGTGCAACTAATTGATTTTTTTGGTTCGTTGGCTGAAAGAAACAATTGTGGAAACAACCACTTTTAATGGTTTGGTTTTTCATGCTGAAAACAAAAAGAAAAGGTTTAAATGTATTAAATATTTGATATTCTTGAAATAATTACAGTGTAGTTCAGTTATGCCTTAAAAATGGGTATTTTGTTTAACAAGTAGACCTTCTATGAACCTAATACAGATATTTGTTCCTCCTTTTTTTCGTTACAGTGGCAATAGTAAGAAGTTTGTTACTGTGTAGTGCGTCATGTATGGCTTTTCAAAAGTGATTCAGCTCTATTTCCATAAAATATATTTTCTATATATTTCTGTTATTACAAAATGTTTGATGATACAATACCCTTATCATGCCACTGTCATTGTAACAATAAATATTATTTTCTTCTCTTACAGACCTTTTTTTCCTTTATTAAAATGCAATTTTATTAATCACAACTTTAATGCTTGGATTGCAGCATTAAGATATAATTCATTAAAATTTGTTCCAGACAGCATGAGTCATGCAGTAAAATATTTATTGCTGTTTCCAGCACTTTTGGTAGAAAACTGAATTTTGAAAAATAAGGAATTACTTTATATACCCAATATATTGATGATATCAGTCTGTAAAATAGTTACAGGGTTGTGTGGATGTTACTTTTCTAGACACAATCTTTCCTCTAGCATTCTCATAGACAGGATGATTAAGCATGAACTGGGAGGGGGACTAGGGTATAGACAGATAACCAGCTGAATATCTAGGCCCAGAGGTTTGTGATCAGGAAGCTGACCTACTTGGAGGAGAGTTCCAAGTAATGTACCCCAGGGGCTGATAGCAAGCCTTACGCTATTTAGCATCATCATTAGTGATGGAACAGAGGGAGCCCTCAGCAAGTTTGCTGATGACACAAAACTGGGAGTGGTAACTGATACGCCAGAGGGTGGTGCTGCCATCCAGAGGGACCTGAAGGACTGACAGGAACCTAATGCAGCTCAACAAACAGAAGTGCAAAGTCCAACACTCAGGAGGAATAATGTACCTCTGGATGCTGACAGGCTATGAAGAAGGTTTGCAAAACAAGGCTCTACGGTGCTGATGGGGATCAAACTGAGCACGAGGCAGCAAAGCATGTTTGTGGAAAGAAGGTCAGCAGTCTCTGGGGCTGCACTAGGTGCAGTGCAGCCATCAGGCCAAGGGGTATGATCCTACCACTCAACTCACCCCTGAGGAGGCAGCATCCGAAGAGCTGGGTCTGGCTCTGGACTTCAACAGAGGCATTGGGCATACTGGAGTGAGCTGTGTGAAGATGAGAAGGGCCTAGAGCATCCTTCATATGAGGAGATGTTAAGGGAAGTGGGGCTGTCTATCCTGGCTCAAGTTTTACCTTATCAGGGTGTAAAAATATTTGGTGGGAATAGGAAAAATGACAGGGTCAGGATAGCTTTAGTGGTGCCCAGTGACAGGAAAAGAGGAAATGAACACAAACTGAAACACAGGAAATTCCATCTGAATATAACAAAACACCTTTTTATGGTGTGGGTAATGAAATCCTAAACCAGATTGAATAGATGAAACAGACATTTTAAGGGCTGTAGTTGAAAACTGCTGTTTAACTGGAGGTTGATGTAATGCTTAGTGCCTTTTCCTTCAAATCAGTAATATAAAATATGAAATTAATTCCAGCAGATTTTTCAACCACAGGAAGAAGCTACTTGTTCTTAAATTTCACAGCATTTTAACTAGCTTAGTTAGTATTACTTGCAACACAGTTTGAATCAATCTGAGCTGCTTCCTACTTTCACTCCCCTGTGCAATTCCAGCTCCAGCTGCAAGTGCCTCCTCCTTTTTTTTGTGCTAGTATTAGTGCTTTTTTATCCTTTGATAAATGCATTCAAAATGCCAAGCAGGAAGAAATCTAATCCAATAGAAAAAAAATACTGTCTCATGTCAAGAAACAGAAATGGATGATTTCTGCATTAAAGACAAGGCTTTATGTTATAATTTTGTATTTATAAGACAGTGATATATAAGCCCAGAACTGATCTATTCTATCCTGTCCCAAAGAGCTTGAAGTTTTAAGTCATCCCCAGGATTAACGTGAATGTAGAGACCTTCCCTCCTTCCCACCTGCCCCTGACTGCAAAATAACCTGGCTCATCTACCTCTTCAGAAATCTACACACCCCCAAACCCTTCAAGTCCCCTAGGCTCTCTAATATCTGACATCAGTAACTTCTAATCAAAACCTGCTCTCAAAACTTGTCCATGTTTCTTGTCCATGTTTCTTCTTCTACTTGTCACTTGATCTGACTCAATCCTCTAAGTCGAATGCAAAGAAAGCAGAAGTGTTTTAAAAAGGAGTTTTTCTTGGTGGTAATTCAATGCTTTTTCTCCAGTTGAAATATTTTATTCACTTGTGGATTTAGTAATCTATCTTCACAAAAATTACAAGATTGTTTAGATAAACAGAACATCAGTCTTATTTTCTCCTAAATTATTTTTCTTGTGAGAGGTGAATTTTAAGGGACAGTGAAGCATCAATTCTAGTGATGCGTTTAAAACTACGGCACTGCAGTAAATTATTGTCAGAAGGAAAGGGAGGAATGTTGTTACTGCTTTTTGCATGGAGTGACTCTTGCTCTGTGAAACATCATTTACAGTTCCAGAGATAAATCAACTGGGCTATGCTCTTGCAGACAACCTTATCTTTCAAGCATCATAGTACTAGGTTGGTTTTAGTAATGAGATATCCCCATTAATGTGTTGCACGTTTTATTCATGCTGTTTATATATTTAAGGAGAGAACATAATAATTATAAAATAGTGAATAAATTTTTTAATTAATTTTTGGCAATGTTAAAAGGGTTTACATGCATAACAATTAAACACATCGTATTGAGTTTGTCATCTTATTTTAATTCAAAAAAGTTTAAATAAAAATGTATTTATTTTTCCAATTTTATATCATTAAACTTAAACAAGCTTAACGTAGATTTTGTTTGACCCAATTAAAATTTGGATTATTTCACTTTGGCAATGAAAATTAACCTAGTAATCAAGGCTGATCCCTCGTCTCAGTGTGCACCACCGATAGGTTTTGAAATCTATGACAATATGATGGTTTTGGCTGATGAAGAGTTAATCTTCTTCATAGTAGCAAATATGGGGCTGTGTTTTGGGCTTGTGGTGAATACGCTGGTGATGTCCCAGTGATGTTTTAGCTCTTGCTGAGTGGTGCTTACACAGTCAGAGCCTTTTCTGCCCCTCACACTGCCCCACCAGTGAGGGGGCTGGGGCTGCACAAGGAGTTGGGAGGGGACACAGCCATAACATGTGATCCCATCTGATCAAAGGGACTGTATGGCCTTAAGGACTTCATGCTCAGCATATAAAACTGGGGGAAGAAGAAAGAAGAGGGGACATTATTAGTGATGCTATTGTTTTCCCAAGTAACCACTTCAAGTGATGGGGCCCTCCCTGCTCTCCTGGACATGGATGAACACCTGCTTGCCCATGGGAAGTGATTAGTGAATTCCTTGTTTTGCTTTGCTTGCGTGTGTTGCTTTTGCTTTACCTATTGAACTGTCTTTATCTCAGTATAAGACCTTTCTCACTTTTATTCTGGATTGCCTCCCTCATTCCACCAAGTGAACGAGCAGCTGTCTGGGGCCCTGTTGCTGCAGCTCTGTTGCTGGCTGAGGAGAGATCCAGAGATCCAAATTAAATCATTATTAACCTGTTAGTGCTTTGCTTATGGATGATTAGATATTCCTATTCGTGCCAAGGCCTTTTTTATTTTATGAGAAAATAAGCAAAACCAACCAACCAACTACCCACCCCCCACCCACCCCAAATAAAAAAAAAAAAGAAAAAATATCTGTTGTTGGTAGTGGTCCATCTTCAGCGTAAATTTTGTTTCTGATTCTGACTTAATAGACACTGTGAAAAAACTTCAAAAATCTGTGAAATTTTTTATTTCACTGAAAAGACAAGTCCAAAAAATTGTGTAGCTTACTGCGTTTGCAATCTATAATTAATTGTATTAGTTGCAAAAAAAAATATAATTAGCAAATATATATATAGTGAGGAAGTTCTAGGTTAAACATTTTTCAAAAACTGAAACTAGTTTGGATTTTGGTCACACAAGGAAATATTGATATTAGATTTGTACTTCTTGATTTGCATCCAGATGAAATCTGGGAGCACTTAAACAACAGAAAAATCATGACATTGTTGACATTGTCCTTAGTGATTCAGAATTTGTTCTACATGTACTCTATACTATTTAAATACATAAAAATGTATTTTTTCTTGGAGACCTTTAGTCTATACTTAAAAGGAGACAATTAATATTAATAATAATTTTTAAACTCATTAAATCACACATGTTGGGTTATCAGACTAGGGAAGAGAATAGGAAGATCGTGGAGTAGAAGGTAATAAAATCTTACATAGCATTTAGGACACTTCCACCTGGTTGAAAAAGCCTTCTGTTTCAAGCAGAAGGGGTTTTTTTCCTAGGTACATGATATTTTTAAATGAAAGACCTTTAGTTCTGGATATTTCTTTCAGAAGAAATATCAGATGTCTGTACAAAGATTGTTTGTTAACCTTTAGAAGGCAATGTGAAGCTTCCCGGCTCTTTCCATCTTCACTGTTAAGTATCACTGTGTGATTTAAACTACAGTGGAAAGTGAATAGGAAGATTTTTTTTTTTTTGTAAAGATAGATTAGGAAATGCCATAATCACTTTATGGAAGTGAATAGATTTGCATTTCTGTAAATCACTTCGTGAAATGAATATTAACGCAGAATTTTAGATTCAGTATGCACCCATTGAATTTAAATGTGTTACAAAAATTCTTTCAGTGAGACTCATTTACATAGTTCAGTGCATTTCTAACTGTTCTCACAATAGAACGTGTTATACATTGCTGTCAAATACAATGGCAATAACACTGAGCACAGATTAAAGCTCTACTGGGTAAGGTTTGATAGTGCAAGAACAAAATGACGAGATGCATTCTGGCCAATTCTGCAAGGTTGAAAAATAAAGTAAATAATGCTTTTGACTTTACTAGAAGGATGACCAGGTTCAGGTGTGTAGTAGTCCTACAGCTGGAAAAATAGAATGGTCTTATGCAGGCAAGAAAATCAGACCTGTACAGTAAATATTAACATTTAGCTACACAGCCAAGTTATGCTGTAGTTAGAGAGAGACTTGCCAGGCTTTGAGTGGCACAAAAACCCTTCCATCTGAATCACTAGAAATGACCTGAAAGTTAGGTAATTAGTTTGTGACAACCATTTTATAAAGTAAAACATAAATAAAGGGCTATTAAAAAAAATTCTAAGAAATCGAAAGCCAGACCAAGCATGTGATTTATATGTAGACTCTCTGGAAATGTAAATCCATGTGAGCAAAATTCTTATTCCTAGTATATAAAAATGAAATTTTTCACATTGACATACAACTTGATTTACGTGTTACAAGGATTTAGCACTGTGATAAGGATATTGGTGACATTGGAACAATGCTATTGCTATCACCTAAATACCAGTACTCTGTTTCAGAATTTCTGTAGCAGAATATTTCTTTAAAAGGTTTAACAATTCATATCAAACATGAGATTATATTTTCAGAGACTGAATAAAATGGCAGCTAGTCATCAATGTTATTTATTGTGTTCACTAATGTTGCTATTGTTTCTGAAATCAATAATGGTTTTTTGGCTCTCAAAATATAAGAATTGAATTTTTCATCTTTTCTTCAATACCAGCTAATGCAAAATTTCAAGTCTTCCTCTATAAAATCCTATGTCTTCTTATAATGTTCTTGAGGGCACAAAAAACAATGAAAACAATCCTTCTAGTTCTGACTGAGATTTAATATCCTGCAAACAGGACTAGGGGATAAAATAGGTTTTGCTTACTTTTGCAGTTCTACAGCACAGATACTTGTATTTTTTTATGGATATACATGATTTCTAAACATTCTTTATGACATTTCATCTTGACAGATGGATAATGATTTACATAATTCAAATACATTTTTCCAAGGGAAATGAAAATAAAGTAGACTAGGTAAAATGTTTAAAAATTGATTATAACTTCTGCAGGAAGCTAAGAATATTAAAAAGTAAAGATTTCATGTGGAGGAAGCCATATCATCTTTTCCTCAAGGAGTTTTGCTTTGGAAAAAGAAAGTGATTTTCTTACATTTTTTTGGGGTATGTCTAAATAGGTAGTTTTTAACTCAGCATCTCATCTATAGCTTTGGGCAGTAGTGAACATGTGCATAGCACACATAATTTCTTTGTAATAGAAATACCTTCTTTTCTGAATTCTTCTATTTATGTTTCTTTTCAGAAACCCCTGCTTTTATTTACAGAAAAGAACATTCTATTAACTAACTTCCTTTTCAAGTTTCATTCTTAATTAAACAAAAAAAAAAAAAAGGCAAGCTCAGACTGGAATCTCCTGTGCACATGGTTTTATGCCAATCCTCTAACAGTATATTTTATACAGCCTCATAAAATTAAGCTGTAAAGAATTAATAATGTCCACTAGCAGCACAAATAAAAAAGAGTAACAGATAACTGCATATGTGACAATCATTACTTTAACAAATGTGGCATTAGAGACTGTACCTGTCCTATCAGAGAACAGACATACAGAACTTGAACATTAACCCTGAGAACTATCTGCAAAAATCTTCATCTCCTGGATCCCTTGATGCTGACACTGAGGATGGTTGTTAAGCCTTACTTTGAACCTCTATCAGTCTACATATCCCTGTTCCCACCTAAAAAAGTGTTGCTCTTGACTCAAGCAATATTTTGGAAAGAAAGGAGGTTAGATACTTACGAAGATTTCCAAATTCCACTTAAAACAGGAAATTATTTTTTCACCAAAGAAACATAATCTCATCTTTAAGATATATTTTTGTGACATGACTCTTCAAATGTGAGAAGCCCCTTTATTTTTAGAAGTTTTAGGACTCGTCAAGAGCCTGAAATTAGTGTTTTTGATGTTTAATACCCATAGCATAATTTTCTCCATGCAAAAGTGTTGAACCGCATCCTAAACTGTGTTAACACTCTTGGTTAAATGGTTCAGCTTTCCCATCTCAGGGTGTTGGGTATAAAACAACACCTTACTGTACTTCAGTGGTCTCTCTCAAAAGTCCTTCGAAATTCTAACCACAGTTACAGTGAGCAAAACAATCAAAAAGTTTGTCTACACTGTACAAAGGCTCTTAGAGATAATACATATTTTGATGAACTTCTGCTCTGTGTTTTTGTGGGGGTTTTTTGTTTGTTTGTTTGGGGTTTTTGGCTGATAGTTTTTTTTTTTCTCCAAATGAGAATATTTGGTATCTATATTCAGAAAATCATAAATATTGGGAGGTTACTGTTGTAATGTGTATATCACTTGAGTGCAGAAAGATTTCCCTATCTATAGGTCTTTTAGTCTGTTTATCAATATGGAAAATATTCTACTCTTTTTTTTCATTTTCATAAAATCCTGAAAGTGTGTGGCAGCACAGCAGTTCTCTGGCAGAGTCAAATCTGAGATTGCACATGTATGTTCTGCCCTACATAGCTCTATGAAATGTAAGAAAAAAGGCTTAAAACTGGAAAAAAATAATCTCTAGTTTTGAATGCTTGGTGCATATATATATATACATACATATATATATATGTACTTGCTGTGAGAATGTACATCTGCGTTATGTATCAAACACAATATACTGGTTAATTACATCTTTTTCATTTTTATTTAGAAACAGTTTGGTATGTGGTCTGTGTAATCTACTCCCAAGCATTCAAATATATCCCAGACACTAGCCTAGGATTAAGGCAGTTGCTACTTCCTGTCAAAGCTCAAAAGGCGGAGTATACATAAATCAGTTTGGATTTTTGTCTGAAAATGTGACACAAAATTAAATCTCTTTAGAAGAAAACACAGCAACAACAACAACAAAATCTGTCTTAATGACAATCAAAATCACCCATTTTCCTCTATCGTTTATTTTGAAGGTATGAGGTCTGATAGTAATTGTTCATGCCAGATCCATTCTTAGAGGCATTTCAAAGAAAGATTTTAATTATACTGTCATCTCTGAGTTACTTTCTGGCAATGACCATCTTTTGTAAATGCGGCGTCTTTTGTGATGGCCAACCCACAGTTAAGTATCTCTAAATTTTATTTCTATTCTGCTTTCATATGCACAGTTTCTTGTATAAATCTTTGTAAAGCAGCAACATATATAAGAATCAGTTATGAAATCAAAGATCACTGAGATGGAAAGATGTAGAGGACTAATAAGCCAGATCAGTTTTCAACTATAAATGAAGTTCATCCACTAATGACACACTACTTATAAGTGGTCAATCCTTTTTGTGAATTCATCAGTTCTTATTATCAGATCAATGCATCATTATTAATATATATACAGTACCTATAAATATATATATACGCACACACACAAAATACTGTTATCCTTTAGCATTTCTATTCTAGAAATGTGACTAGCTAGAAATATTTAGCTAAGAAAGAAAATTATATAAGAAATAATAATAAATGTCACAGCTAGAAATATTCTAGCTGTGACTATACTATACCATGGACTAGAAGTTTTATTGTTAAGTGATGTCTACTGTCATTGTTGCTTTTAGCAATTTAACAAGAGAATTCATAACCAAAATGGGCTTTTTGATGCATAAAATGGGTTTGTGGTGCCTATATCAAAGTAATTTAGAGATGTGGATATTTCCACCGTAATCCTGAAGGACTGGATATTCAGTTGTTTTCTAATTATCCTATGCAGTGACCCTATTGTGGCATTTAGTATTCTCTAATATTTTACAGATGTGAATCAATGTAAGAAGTTAGGAGTATTGTTTTTGCTCAAAACTCTTCGCATTTCAGATAAATGGTGAGCAGACACCCAACGTCTTAGAGAGGGCCAATTTTTTTTCACAGAACTAGCATCTAAATAATGTAGGATTTGGTATAGGGAGAACTTTCCAAGAATTTGCTTTTTTATTTAGTGTTTGATCAGACAGAAATCAAAACAGAACCTGGGTTATGGATCAGATAAGCAAACATTTCTTTCCATGAATAATATTCTACCTAAAAGCTTGAGGAGTTGGTTAAATATTTGATTTCTGGGGATTTTCTTCTTGGGGGTTTTGCCCATGCAGGAGTCCATAAGAATATCCATAAGAATTGTGGACAGTGATTGTAGTCTTGTCTATGCTGTTATCTAGAAGATAAGATACTTGGGAAGAGGGTAAAGTAAGTTGAATTCCTCTCATATTTAGGGAGGAAATGATCCATGGACACTGATTTCCTAAATGTTTTCTCTATCTTTAGTGGCTATTATTATGTAAAAAGTGGACACTGTGGACATCATAATTTCAAAAAGAGTGACAGCTGCCCTCTATAACTAGTGATAGTTATATGTCTATCCACAGTACAGAATCCAGTGCTCTGAATTCAGAGTAGATGTGCTTGATAGCAACCTCTTTTCCTGTTGTCTAAATTCATGAGGGAAACTTCCTCCTCCATCAATATGTCTGACTGGCAAACTCAAGGAGGCTCAGAGCTTAAAATTCAGGGATACTCTTTGGTGATGCATAGCTTTCACTAGAGACAATAATGGTTGTGCTCCTAAGGGAGGTGTCTGAACTAGCCATCGAAAGCTGAGGAGGATGAGCAAGACAGAATGCCCTGATTCTGAACATGTGCCTCTGTGACACATTGAGAATATTTGGCGGTGCATTCTATTTATTTTGCAGTGCAATGCAAAATTCCTCCAACTACAGCCAAATACCATAAAGCACAGAGCTCCAAACTGGAGTTTATGTTACAGTCTCAGTATACCTTATCTTTTCTAGTACTGTACCTTAATCCCAGATACAATTTATCAGAGAATAAAAGTATTTAGGCTTGGTTGCCATTGATTGTAAGTGTTCACACACCCTCCTTTTGCCCACTTTCCACACCCAGCCAAAGCATTTGCTCAAAAATAACCTATAAGCCTTCTGTAAGCACCTCATTTGAATACTTATTGCAGTGATATTCAGCATTTGCATAACTATAATATGCATTGTGCAGCACTTCCATAAGAATGACTTCTGAGGTCAGCATTTTTTGACAATTAATGACAATCCAGAGGAGTTTCCGCAAAGTCATTAACTGTGAGAAAAAATTAATCCCAGAAGCCATTATTTATAAATCATGCAAAATTAAGAATATATAAAGCACTATTTCTCTACATCTTCTGCATCTCATCCTCTCTATGTGATGCTCTTTAGGTAATTTTCTAGCAGTTAATGACTGGTGCTGTAACAATAGGAAATCAGGGTTTCTTTTTTTACCATTCCATTACCCCTATGATAAGTCTGAAGTTCATCTTCTTTCTTTCTTTCTTTCTGCCTTTAAAAAAATCTTTGTCAGTTACTGATTGAAAAGCCCAAATAATTGGCATTTTAGATGCCATCTTAACATTGTATCTTGAGTTTCTTTGTTAAAGTTAAGATGAATGAATAAGCAAGACTTGTTTCTTTCCTTTTCTTTTTTAAAAGCTTGCTAAAAGAAACGCCAAAAAACCCAGACCAAAAAAAAAACCCCATACCAATTTCCATGAAACATACCTTAGTTCAGTGCCACATCATAACAACTCTAGCTCCAAGTTAGTTCGTGAACAATGTCTTTCTTAAATATCTTTGGTATCATATATGTATCAATTTGACTTTTCTTTCTTTTTCTGAAATTTCTATAACTTGATGTTTAGGTAGTGTACTGTTCTTATAGTGACTCCTTTAGGATGAATTTCAGCTTTCTTATTGATGGGAGCTAAATCAAAATGTAGTTTAGCTGTGTGGCTATGTGTATTCTTTAATATTTTTCTTTTTCCTTTAGAAGTATTTTAAATATTTCAGATTTCCTTGAATTATGTGTTATAAATTTCCCATATTAACCAGATATATTCTGAATTTTGTCCTTGATAAAGGTAACTACTCCTGGGAAAAACCATTTTACAGACCACTTTAATATATTTTATCACCGAAGGAACATTTTTGCTATTCCAAATTTTGACATTTCTTGACAGTATTCTTAGATCTGTATCTAACTGTGTAGTTTTTGCTAGACAGTAACTTCAGGGATTTACATTTTGCGTGGTGATACAAACCACTTTATTTCTTCAGTAATTGATGGAATGTCTCTATCTGGATATTTTAGTAGCTTCAGATCCTGTTATTTATTATTCTGGGGTGTGTTTTGAAGACTGAGATCTGTCAATATGGATCTGCAATTTTTCTCCGAGCATTATTCAGTTTTGTAAATTGCGTACAATCTTGTGTTTAGTATTCCAATACAACAGTGTAGTAAAACTAATTCAAACTAAATTCTTCTCAGTGCATTAGAACAGCGAGCATATTCCACTATACCTTTTTTAATAGATCTGTTCCATTTCATACTTATTCAGTGGTTTATTTAACATGTGCAGTTGGAGGCTATTACTGACTAGAAAAAAACCATAGGTAGTTCAAAATAATCCTTTGCACAATGACAGAAAAATGGATTTTACTCTTTCTCAGCATTCTTGCAGTCATGTCCTATTCAAGAAAATGTACTTCCCTCTTGCTAATCTGAATTGAAAAATGGTAAAATTCTTCAAAGAAAAATTAGTATGACTAACACTGAAGCAGACATTACAAAGAAAATGTATATTTTTTTCTTATTTGAAGTATGTATAATTGAAAATAGCTACTTATCTGAAATAATTTAAACACAGTAGAGATGGGTTTAAACTTTAAACTTGCAGAAAAATTATCATAAGCTTAACATTAAAAGTGTTAAATGTGTGCAGGATGAATGGAAATGGGGAAATGCTCTGAGCATGACATAAAATGTAATAATATTGAATGTTTCATACCAAATAAATATAAAATTAAATCATACAAGAAATAAAGAAAATACTGTGACATCTGATTCAGAGATGAGTTGTAGCCAGGTGATTTCACAATTTCAGGATTTCAAAAATATAGGAAAAGAGTTTTATAATGAGGGTAGTTAGCTCCTTTTCACACTACCCACATACCATGCAGGTGGAAAAGGGCCAGAAAATTGGAAATCTGTTATTCTCAGTCATTATCTGGAGTGCCCGTTGAAGAAATATCATGGTCTTTGGTACTTAAACATTAGTTCTTCATGAAGCTGAAGAACAGAACATTAAAAACACTTAAGTAGCAAGACACAAAGGTTCACCAAGAATATATTTTAAAAAGCTATCTTGATGATTGATAAGTTGAAATTGTCAGTGAACCTATCTGGGTGAGATTTTTAGACTATGCTAAGAAGACACAGAGCATCTATGTTTCTCTATTAATTTATGATAAACTGAAGAGATAAACCTTCAAGCATATTTTTGCAGAGAAAGAAAGACTGAAATTGTATAGTACATCCCTAAAAATGCAGTTGATATCTATTGATGACTTCTAAGCAAGAACAAATTACATTTTGAAAATTGATTTAAGCAAACACAATACAAGGCAAAAATTTAATGACCTAGTAGTAGAAAGATTATAAACATCCAACCTAATCAAATGTTTTGGGTAATAACATGTGACTGAAGTTACCAGAATCTTGAAATCAAAATCCTCTAATATAATAGCTAGACTATCATAGTTCATATTCTTTCAATTGTTGCTAAAACTTCAGGAAAATTCCTATTTGCTTATTGAATGTCTCTAGAGTTAGTATATTAGGATGTAGAGTGCCTCACATAAAAATTCACTTGTGTGCAGATAGGATGTTTTGAGAACACCCCTTAAGAACCAATCAATTTGGAAATATATTCCTTGATTTCCTGATGATAGGTCTTTTCCCAAGTTCATATTTTTCCTGTTTAGATGGAAAAAATCCTGGAAAACACAACAAACAAACAAAAAATTGACTTCTTGTTTGATTTAATGCAGAGGGTTGTAATAAAATGAATGGTTTGGAACAGTAATCTTCAGACTTTTAGCTGAGTACAGATAACTTTTAAATAACAAAATTTATCATGATTTTAATGAGTTCTTACTACAGTGTTTATTGGAAAACATTTTAAAAGTTTTATATTCTGCAGATTAGCTAGAAGCTGTGAGTTTTGGACTGTAGTCCATTGATGCAAACTACAAATATTGAAAGGTGATTTTCTCTGCAGGAAAGGATCAAGAGGAACCTTTAGGGAAAAAGAAACTAAAACCCATCCTAGTAAGTAAATCCAAGTCCCAGATATTGTTGAAACTGAATATTACTATCTGAATTTTACTTATCAAATATATTGGGAGATTTACTCTGAAACAAATTCAAAAGAGGTGCAAAGCAAATTAGTCCTGGATTGAAAGTTCAGAATAAACTGATGTTTGCTTCATTAAGCACTTGCCATATTGATACTTGGATAATAAACAGATAACATGGTTAAGATATGTTGCTACAATCAAGGAAAGGTTGGACGTGAAGGAATGCATTTTGTGTTTCACTGGTGTCTCATTTTCAACTGTACAGGAAGTTTGCTAGAAGCCGGAGAATCCATTTAAAAGTCATGTTAAATTACAGTGCTGTTTTGTCTCTCAGCAACTGGTTAATTCAATCAGAACACAAAGATTTTTCATCATTATTTAATTTGCTTAATTTCAGTGAGCTGTTTTCTCAGAAATTTTCCCATCTTTCAGCTCTGTGACTATTGCATTCATGCCTTGTGCTATTCTTTCTCTGTCATTTCCATTTCAATATAGAGTTTATAGTTCATTACCTGTCAATCAGCTTTAAATGCTACAGTTTTCATTTTATCATGTTCTGTAAAAGTTGCACGCTTTTTTCAATGTGTTACATTTATTTCAGTTTGAGCTCTATTTATTTCTCTAAGCACTGTAGCTATCTATAGTTATATTCATTTTAATGAGTATTTATTTTAGCAAATGCAGTATTTTGTTTTACATTGCATTTATTTGTCATGTTGAATCAAACAAGTGAATTCTGACTCAACTCTGAAACTATATCAAACAATTTTTTCCATGATATTTTTATTTGTCATAGAACTCTCAGTCTTCATCATAGCTTCCTTAAAACAAAACCAGCAAATTAACACAGAAATAAATACTTCTGTACCACAAGTTCCTGCTTTTTGTTCTTCTGAAGCTGTGGATCATGCCTTACCTCACAAAAGAGCCTTTGCAATTTCCTGGCCCAGTAAAGTGGCTGTAGTTATTTAGTAAAAGATTCTTCAGTTGACATTTTCTGCTCACATTGGGCTACTCACAATATGCCGTTATGTTGTGGAGAGACTAAAAGGTTTTTTTATGTCTATTGATGCACGAAAACCTGATGTTGAAATGTTTCATGTTTGTTTGTTATTTGGATTGCTAGTAACGTCCTGAAATCTTTCTCACGATGGGATTGTGCACAGTGCAAATAGTATACAAATTAGAAGAATCCTAAAAATATTTTTAATTAAAGTCAATACCTACTGTCAGTAGTTACAAATATATACTCAGTCTAGATGTGCTCAATGCCAGCAGTGCGGCCAAAAACTGTTGGATATTTTGTGGTGATAGCAGGTTATTTTTTTTATTTCTGTCTCAAGACCAGCATGCTACATCTGTTTTCCAGTGGCAGAGTTAACATTTTGTAAAACTTATAACTTTCCTCTTGTAAATTTGTAAATGCATTTGTAAATGCTCAGAAATGGGGATAGCATGGACAGCTTATGGGAAAAATAGAGGTATATATTGGGGGATGTATCAGTTCTTCTCCACTCAGTTGTGCAGACCAGGTGAAAATGGAAGCTTGTGTATTTACTTTTAATGAACAGTCATTCAGAAACAGCTGTTTTCACCTTCACAGTGCACTGCAGCATAGCAACTATTAAAAGAATAATTCTACTATCTCTACTTGCCATAGTGAGTCAATATAACCGCAATTCCTTGCTGGCATCTGTATACACTCAGTAAATAAATGTCTTCAGTAGTAGTATACTGAAGTATAGCAGTAAATAAATGTCTTCAGCCTTGACGAAGGATATCCATGACTTTTCAAAAATATTCATTATTCATACTGCCTTTTTTTTTCCCTAAAGGAGTATTTTCTGTTCAATCTGTATTAAGCTAGTATTTTTCTGTTTTATGATCAATGTTACTAGAGTGCATGTCCCATTGTCCAGTTCTGGACATTGTCACAAAAAGAAAGCATGCTGTTTTCCTGAAACATAGGTTTGCCCAAAGTGCAGACATTGAAACCATTCTGCTCTCCAGAAAGAAATAAAAATTAATTTATTATTGTGTTTCCTGTTCCACTGTGCAGTTAGAGAAAGATGGCATGATATCTGCTTCTGATTATAGTTATTAAAAGAGTGAAGCACATCATCCAAAAGGGAAATAAATTAGCTGTTTGGCCTTGACCTTGTTCTAATCCACAAATGATAATTCAGAAACTAAGATTATGTGTTGTAATCTGGAAGGCTGCTAGCTAAAAATGTGACAGAACTTAATGTATGATTTTTTTTCCCATGCAGAACACCTAGAAAATATAGATAATTATATATATATTAAACATATATAATATACATATCCTAGTTGAGAAAATTGTATGTAGGACGATGCTGCTTTGGATATCACATCTAGGTCCATAATGGTGAGAACTCTCCTGAGAAAGCACATGGTTGTGGCCACAGATATCTCTAAGGAATTGCAGTTCCAAGGGCAAGACTCATGTTTATACACTGACATGAACTACATCCCACAAATATTTGATGGACATCTCGAAATCTTTAAATTTGCGTCAGTCTTGATTAAAGTCTGTATATATGTCCACACAGACACTATTTATTTTGCACACTAATTCTTTTCCAGGTAGGCTCTGGTCTGTGTACAGGTCTGTCTTTTCATAAATCATCTTGGAGACAAGCCTGATGGAATATGACAATATTTTGATGGTATGATGAAGTGCATAATTGTTGCCTGCCTTAGAGTGACTATCAAATTTCTCATCCTAGCCTCTTTCAAGGGACTAGGCGTCAAATTTACATTAAATATCCAAATTTATAATTTCTGGTGACTGAGTTATGTCTATCATAGGCAAGGATTCTGCCATCCTTTTTTGTTGTATTTAAGATACCACATCTCTGTCACCCTGGCTTTGTCCTTCTCAAGACCTCTTTCTCATGAGAAAAATGAAATTTAGTTTGTCTCAGCGTAAACTACTAGATGACTTTGACTTAGAGCATATTTGTTCTCTAGAGAACACTCATAGACAGTAGAAGAAATTTTAGTACATATACTTGACACATTAAATAGTTGCATTTGTATACTTGTGCTGTCATAAGTCACGTTTCTCAGCCTCAGTGAAACTTCCAGTTCAAAACTAAAGATGTGCAGCCCATAATTTTCTTCTGTTACAGCCAATTTAGCAGTCATTGTGGCTTTATGTCCTCAGGTAAAAGATTAATAAGCATTCTCACTCCCCAGGAGAAATTTTTAAAGGGTCTAATAGGCTTTACCTACAGTTAAAGATCTGCTTTCCAGTGTGATATGGGTAGTCTCTTTCAGTTCAAAATGCAGGCTCTGCTAACCTTAAATGTTATGATATCTTCTTATTTATCTATCAAAAGAATTTTCAGTAGCTATGATTTCTACAGGAAAGCTTAGATCAGATACAGGTCTTAAGTCTAATTCCCCTTGTGTCATTTCCATAAGAAAAAAGCAACATTTAAGAGGCTTTTCAAGGTTTCCCAGAGGAATTTTCTGACTGCCATGCCTCTCCTGAGTCTCATGATTTCTCAGTAAATACGACTCTCTACACACTAGAACATAAATTCTCATTGTCCTTTAACACTGGAAAACCTCCTTCAGGAGGTTTCTCAATGTCCTTGTGTAAAGGGTGAAAGACCTCAGGGGGTGTCAGTGTCCTCACAAAAGTTACCATCCTGGTTATCATAGCATGCAAATTAATGCTATCAAACTGCTGGCAGAGAACCTCCCTTCTTGCAAGAGCTCATTTGGCCATTTTAAACAGTGGCAATGGCTTCTCTGTGGAACATTGCACACTCGGCATTTGCACAGAGGCCACCTGGAGCTCTGCTCATACCTATAACTAAGCATTATGCACTTGCTGAAGCATCCAGTGATCATGCTGCCTTTGGGAGTTATCCTTCAATCTTTGTTTAATTAAGAACTCTAAGGGTCCTCCTCCAGGTAATTGTTGTTCCTCAGTCACCCACGATGTGAGTGAACATATAGACAATTACTTCAAAGATATTTACAATACTCCTTTCTATCTCTCATTCTCTCAAAGTATTACCTAATTTCCTGGATGTTTTAAGAGGAACTGAAAAGAAGGGATAAGCTATGCCCTGTCTTTATGGCTAAGATTCAAGGAGGGGAGCACGAGGAAGGACAAAACTAATAGAGACGATTTCCAATAGTACTAATCGGTGCATACTGACATTGTGACTGTCACATAGGTAAGACATCTCAATGAAGAAAAGCTATAGGTGTGCATATCCAAACACTCTAGTTACAAGAAAATTGGTGTCTTAATTTTGTAGAGGAAAACAAAAGATATCTTCTGAGTGCAGAGTGTTTTTTAAATTCCAGTATAAATATTGAGGTGAATTCCTGCTGACACTGTTTCCCTAAACTAATCTTGAGGAAAATTTTTATTTTTTATGAACACTGGTGCAAATATTTTTATAAATTTACAGATAATCAGACCAGTATAGCAAGTACATTAGTTTCATTTGCACATATCTAATGAGAACTTATGTTTATTATTCATATAGTACCTGCTTTTAAGATGACAAAGACATTAGTTCAAATAGAGTAAAACCTTCTTTTAAGCTAAGCAGTAAACCTACCTTGAAAAACATGGAATCAGTTAAAAGCTGTCTAAAGTAGGGTAAAAAAGTGATTGACAGGAAAAAGAAATAGAAGCAATATAGATATTTTATAAGTGTGACACATTTGAAATCAACACATATATTCAAATATATAATTTTTTAGGAATATAGTACAAATATTGGAAAGGAAGTATCTAAAATAGAGCTTAGTGCCTAAACAAAATTATGTTATATAATCTTAAGTCTGTTTCATAAGGTAATTAAATTCACATTAGCTGTGGTTTTTCCTGTGCTGTTAAGTGCAAGGTTGCTCTTCTCTTTTAGAATCATAAATCTCCTTCTCACTTCTGGTCAACATTACTTACTGTCAACTTAAATCCATTTGTTGTTGTGACAACTTTGTCCTTGAATTTGAATAGCAATCCTCCCTCCCTACTATTCAAGTTCTTGAGTATTTAAGGACAAGTATATTTTCAGTCAGTCTTAATTTTGGTTGGCTAAGTATTTTAAGCCTTTATCGTAGGATCTACTTCTAGCATCTTTATTCTTATATCAACCTTCAATTTTAAGTTCACTAAATTCTTTGATCTATTTCCACATATGCATTCTCATTAACTTTCACACAGTTCCACTTATATTCCACTATGCTCCAGATAAAATCTGAGAGAAAGAATAAAATTAATAATATGTTGCCTTATCCTCAGTGAAAAACTGATATATGTCTGGTTTTTCTTCTTTATTTCTGTAGTTACAGGATCCTTTCATATTAATTTCCTATCTTTTTTTCCTTTTTGAAATCTAAGTCAGCCCCTTTTATAAATTGTTCAGAATGGCAGGCACACTGAGGATCCCAAAATGAGTTGCAGGTGCCATATAGCCCTGTAAGTCTTAAACACAAATTCCCAATTTTTTTTTCTAGCTACAATTTCCTGAAGACTTTGAGTCACTGCTTATGAACCAATACTACCTGGAAACACCATAGTCTTGCCCATATTATATCAACCCCTCCAAATTCATGCTTTTCCATCTTTCTTGCCTAAAGGGCTCAAAGCAGCAAGTAGTCTTAGAGAGTGTCCAAAACAAGCAGCAACTTCTGATTTTCATCCATCATACCTTGGCTGAAGTCTGTCACTCTTCACTTGTGAAGCAGAATCACATTTAGAGGAATCATACATAAAACTAGGTTTCCAGATTCCCCTTTAAGGAATGTCTTTAATATTTATCTGATTAATATGTCCAGCAACTCCACCCATTTCAACACTGTGGATAGCTAAGATCTTAGGCACTGTCACTGTTTTGAAGCCTCAACTTTTTCCTTGGAGTGTGGTTTCTGTATACACCATGCATAGAACTTGACCTGTGAGCTCTGAGACCCAATTAATTAGTGTGTGCTCTTAGTTTTGGAGGGATACTGTTGTTGTAGTTGGTTTTGGTGGGGTTTTTGTGGCTTTTTATTTTAAGTTCAGGGTGCCTTAAATAATGAGGGAATTGTGGCAGAATGGTCATTTCATTGCATATCCACAAGGAAGGTTGTTGCATATGAGACTTTTTTATAAGGCGTGTGGGTGCACTGGGTATCACTGTAGGTCAGTTCAAATTAGAAAGAACTAAACTTGGTGCCTTTTTGTTTCTATCACCTATACACAAAAATTCTAGTGGGAATGGAATAGATTACCAGGCTGCTTTTTGTCTCAGCAGGAACAATTTTTTTCACTTTGCAAGAAATCTAGAGACTAATAACAAATGTGCAATATAAATGATAATTGGGAGAGACACCTATAAAATGGGAAGAAAATGATTTGTCAATGTAGGCATAACCACAATCACTATCCTTACCTCTCTCTGTGAAGAATGTCTTGAAAACTGATATACAAACTGGGATAACTAAACAGGAAAAACATTCAAGCCATCTCTTTAGTAATATTAAAATCCAACTTTATGTCTATCCTGACATGATCACCTACAGCAGATCCTTATGTTAAAGGAATAAAATCTCTTTTAGTCTTTTCTCTGAATAATTCTAGTCAGGGCTAACTATGTTACATCAGGTTTTCCATCTTTGCAAAATCTTATATTTTTTCTTAGCACAAAAACTAATTTTTTCTTATTTTATTATTTTTGAATGGTTTATGCCCTAGCATAACATTCCAGCTGTGAAGATTCTATTATTATAGCAATTAGTCTCATGCATTGCAATAAATTAACTAGTTTCTCCATTCTGTTATTCCATCAAATTCTCTTAGTTGTTTATTCCAGATCTCTTATGTTCTGGCTTTGTTGTGTTGTGTGTCTGATGGTTAATCATATTAATATCAAACCTCACTCTTATTTACATAGCCATTCCTGAAAATAAGCCTGTACTCTCTACTGTATCCTCATGCACGTGATTTTCTACATACCCTATTACAGCCAGGCATGGAATTTAGAGTTGCCTTCATCACTGTTCTGTCTTGTTTCCCATTTTAAAGCTCTTATAACTCTCACCACACTTGATCCCAAAAAGACCAAATTCCAGAAACAGTTGAAATCCATCAAAAAGAAAAATTTTCGATCCACAGATGCTGGGAAAAATCAAATATCTTCATAATTACATCGCAACCCCTATTCTCAGGCCACCTGCTGAACTTTACTGATTTGCTGCAGTGTTTGATGTATTCATATAGGACGGAGAAAATATCACTTGTGCCTAAAATTCTTGAAAGTCTTTTTCAAGCAGATGACTCACGGAGAGAAATACCTAACATGTCAGATCCATCTTGTGCATTCCCACCGGAGAGACAGAACTCCTTTCTTCTTGCACTATACCCAGGAAAATTTTTGTAAAAAAAAAGATGGCTGATGTGAAGAGACAGCAAACATTTATTGATAGACAATCAAAAAGATTTAAAAAAACCAAAGAATAATGCCAAGAAGATGCTAACAGTTCACTTACAGTGATATGAACATTTAAGAATGAGTTATACAAATGCAGCTCATTATATATAAACAAACGAGCAAGCAGGTAAAAATGTTATATGCTGACCTTCTGCCCCTTTATCTAGCCTTGTGCTGGCCTTCACTCCAAAGTGTGGTCACAATGAGGTGTCAAAATCATTGAGTTTTAAAATCATTGTTTAAAGAAATATGACATCCATGGAAGAGGTTCTTTCCCCTCACTTGTGAGCGTAACTGGAATTAATCTGTTAAGCTTGCTGACATGTTCTAATTTATCATTCTTTTCTTATTTACTCACAAAGCTGATTTTTTTTTTTTTATATGGTGTTTTACATGTATGAGATATTTGTTTTTTGTTTTCTTTGTTATCCCTAAACCAAGTTTAACCCAGCTCAAAATTGCAGTTGTTTGACAGCTGTTTGTCTGCAGTTACTGCTAACTTCTTTTTAGAGCCCTTATGGTCTGTGGCATGATGCTGCGCTTGTACTTTCAAACACTGTTATTATCCTGTACTTTTAGATATCACTTCCTTTATCTAGGTTCATAGATAACTCATTCTCCACAGAGAAATTATCTGTAGTAGCTATATAACAATTACAAAAATGGATAGATAGTATTCTAACAATAAATGTTCAAACATATAATTGCACAAAGCTAAGCTAACATAAGCAAAGCTGATATAAGTTAGATAGTTGTCACCTAGTTGCAAAAAATCTGTGATTCTCTGGAAATCCTGAAAAACTAACAAGTCCGGAGTCCTTGCACTGTTGAGTTAATACAAAGTTTCTGACCCTGTTTTTAGAGACAGCAATGTCTTCACTGGAGTATGTGCTCTGTAAATTGAGGTATTTCAGAATCTTCATTCCTACCTTTTTTTCTGTCATCATTGCTATGATTCTCTGGTTTCCTGTCATCTATACTTTTTTTGCTATCATTTCTTGAACAACATTCATATAAAACCCTTTTTTTCTTTCTTAGATTCTGATGATTAGTTCTTTTCTTTATCATTTTTTTCCTCTGTTGATAAGATCTTCCATTTTTTGTTTTATTCTCCATATTTAATCATAACATATTAAATTACTAACGAAATCTGAGTAATAATTGAAAATACCTAGTGCTTAAAAAAAAATTACAATAAATTATTCTGTCAGCCTGCAGTAGGTTTTGTTGTTTTGTTGTTAGTTTCAATCTATTCCTGTCAGGAAAGCATGAATCTAAATTATTAGCAGTCTAATACTATATTGCACTTACTATAAATAACAGTTATTAAAATGTACTGAACCATTACATGCATTTTTATTTATAAATCTATAGTTATTTCAATTTTAGAACTTTAAAAAGGCTGTAAATATCTGATGCTTCTTATCTTTTTTAATCTCAATTTGGATATGATGATGAAAGATGAAGCATAGGACAAAAATTACTAGCAAAATCTTTTCCAGGGTCCTTTGTCATGGACAAAAATAAAAAGTGTTATATAAGGGTGTTTACATAACTGGAACCATTGATTTACTAATACCCCACTATCATTCTTGGAAATACAACTCAAAGTACTTCAGCTTTGAAGATTAATGCATAGCTTGGAGCACCACAGCAGTTCAGATAGCAGTTGTTATGAAGCCCTCTTTATTGTGTCAATAGGGCAGAAAAGATTAAAACAATAAAAAGAGAGTGATGATTCTGAATTCTTCCATTCTTCTCATATCTCAGTCAATACAACTTGGTTACCTTTGAAGTTTTTAATATTCCAAAATAATCTTTAGTTATGCTTTATAATAAACAGGAAGAGAAAGGTTGTGAAGGGGACCCGATGAAATATAGCCATTATCTTGAGGCAATTGCAAACAGCAGACAATAATAAGTAAGACTCTATGTCTTTGATAGAACTCAAACAAAGAAGTATTATCAGGGTTTTTTTGTGACTAGCTTTCGGATAATGGCATTGCTGCTTCAAGTACTTGTAGCCTACTTCTGTAAATAAAGAGAGGACATAAAACAAATGCAGCCAAGCGGCTCAACCAAAGCATGATGTCTTTGGGCTACTTTAACTATTTGAGTTTGTTTTGAGGAGCAAGACAAAAAAGAAAGATTATGACTGAGAAATGAAAAAGGAATTAGAATTGTGTGTCTGCTGAGAACTTATAAATAAGCTTTATTGTTCAGGCTATGAATTAGTTCCTGATCATATAACACTGCTTGTGTATGAGAGTGCCTTTTGATATTATTTGTTTGCTTATGGAAATTTTTATGGTACTATCTAACTTGGTACTGAGCATTTAACAGTAAGCAAAGTGTAAAAGTTCTTTTTGTACTTCTATTTCATATAGCAAAAACTGATCAATGAAAAATAATAGATACTTCTTTTTCATTTTTAAAGTTGCCTGAACTGAAAAAGATTTTCTGTTTGCCCAAGTTTCAACTGTGGTCTTAATGCACTGACCCTCTGAAACATCAGATGAAGGTACTGTTTATCATGCTCATTCATCTTCCCAGGTACTTGGTCTAATAGTGAATGTGGGATGAATATGATGGCATGATGTGGCATACTGGTTTTCTAAAATCACATGGTTAATATGTATGCTGGGAAGTGTGAGGACATAATGTAGCCTTTCAGAGCAAATTAAGTTTCTCAGTTTTTCGAGAAGATGTGAACAAGACAATCTGGAATACTTTAGAATTGCTCTTGCCATATGTTCTGTCTGCCTTTTTCATTGTATTTTTTTCTAATTTCCAAATTTCATTCATTTTTTTCCCTTTGCTTCCTCCTTGCACATTTTTCTTCATCAGTGTTGGTAAAATACATCAGAAATTGGCTAGATGTTGAGAATGTTTTCTCTTAAGAGAGCATGTGCAAAATAGCAGGAGAGCATGAAACTTATAAAGCTAGGCTTTCTTAGAAAACTGACCCAGACAGATATTTCTTAATTGTAAAACCTTTGGCTGAGAGAGAGTAAAAGTAGGGAGATTTGTATACAATCTCTACTTTTTCTAGTGTGTCTTTTCAGCATGAGCATTTGCTCCTTTGTTTCTGTCCTTTACAACAATGCAAGACAACAGGTGAGTGCCGTGACACTTCAGCTGGTGCATTCTGGATCTCTGTTCTGCCTATTACCTTATGAACTTGGCTGGTCACCTCTGTCCTGTTCTTTTCAATGGTTTCCCAGCCTCAGCTTGGCCATGATATCCTTCGGCTCATTATCTATATGCCCCTCAGAAGACTCACCCTGAAAAGTTCAGGCATTTGCAGGACAAGCAAAATTTAACCTTTCCAGAAGTTTCTATCTGATTGAATTACAGCAGCCAGAAAAGACAAATAAGCAGCTTTTTGACTTTGCTGCGCAACCACCTCTTTTTAAAGACATCCAGCAAAACCCAGTAAGAAAACAAACCAAGGCAAAACACAAAACAAGTCATGATTCTCTTTCATCTGACCTTTATAAAACATTCTTGTTCTACTATGTTCAGTGAAACAGATGGCTTAAAGTCTTGCAAAAAGGAGGAGGCAAACTATGGCAACAGACCACTCCAGTGGTCACTCTTATCTATCTTTACACAGCTTTTCAGTAGTGCAGATCCTAACCATCTAAGAAAAAGACTCTGTGCCCTTTCAGATTCACACATCAGAAAAAACAAGGTTTTACTCAGGACATTCTCTCCTTTGCTCCTGAAAGAGCAATCCTATCAGCATATTCTCAGCTGCGCTTTAAGCAGGCTGCAAATACTAGAAATGGCTTGATTTTTACTTTTAGTCCTAGGATAAGTTGAAGCAATTGAGGAGCAGAAAGAAGCTACTATACATTGCTGAATTTGCTTTGATCAGCACCTTCTTTCTATACAGCGTAATAGAACCTACTGCAGTTTACACAGCGCCTGGATGATCTGGCTATCAGTAACCTAAGTTTCACTGTGGACTTTGGTTTAACACTTATGTACTGAACCCAAATAAAAAAAAAACAAAATGTTTGCATGATTTATATCTTTTTCTTAACCTGGAGGCATAAGTCATTATTTTAAGGTGCAGGCTAATCTGTGGCTGAAATAGATAACTTGAGTTATAGATGAACCTAAAGTGGAACAGAAATGTGGAGGCCACATTGTAATTTCAAATATTTGTTCTTTAAAAGCTTTTTATGTCTTAAGGGGCATCAGGAGAGTATGATGTCAGTGGAAGGTGGTTTATTCCCTACTTGTGGATCTGCTTGGGTTTGTTCTTTTTCATTTTTTAAACACAATCCTCTTGTTCTTAATTAATTCACATTTTCATTTTACATTCAAGTTTTCTGATACGCATGGTATTTTATATATCCTGGATATCTGCTGTTTTTTCTCTGTCGGATCGCTAAGACCAGTTTCACCCTGGTCAAAACGTTATGATTATTTAATGACAAGAAATTATTAATTTGTGATGATAATTATAGTCATGTGGCCTCTATATTTTTCTGTGTTTTTATTTTGTAGAACTCTGTTAACACCTTTACTTATACCTTTGGGAACCTTGTGTTAAGATCTGATTAGTGGGAGATGCCTCTGCCCAAATTAAGGTGCAAACAAGAACATATGCTGAAGTCAATAATACAGATATTATTTAGCGGAGAAATAGAAAGAAATAGAAAAGTGGTGGAAGGGAGAGAGGGAGAGAGAGATCAAGAAGATAGTCACCACCCATGGATTCTGTGGCATCCTGCTGGTCCTTCTTCACCCTGGGCTTGTTGGTGGTGGGGGGCTTGATGTTGTTCAAAACTTTTCACTAGTTATACTTTTTAGCAAATAAGGAAATTAATTCTCATTGGCTACACAGTTCTCTTATTCTACTGGTTAAGTGATTCCCTCACTTCTAATGCTAATTAATCCCATGCCCAGTCTTTCTCTTCTTTTGAGTTGGAGGGTTTCCTGACTCAGTGGGTTGTGAGTTGGTCACTATCTCCCCTTGCTGAAATTACCTTTTACCCAGTCAGAGCTGATTTCAGGACAGCTGCTGAGTTGGCTTCCTTTGTGACCCATAGATTCCGCATTCTTTATGTCCATTATCAGTTATAGATTCTTCTCCCTCAGCTTGTTACCCTCCCTCTAAGTCTGAGATAACACTTGGATAATAGCACCATCTTTTCCTTTTCTCAAGTTCCTGTTAAGGTGGCTTAATTTACAATCCACAATGAAGTGACACTGCCTACAGAGAAGACTGGGATCTTTTGTCGAAGACAAAAAATAAATAAAAAAGTCTGAAAACCTGTCTATGTTCTGCCATTTTATTATTGTAGAATGGATCTGTCTCTCCAGCAATTGTCTATATCATTTCAGCTTTCACCAACTGCACATTTTATCTTCTGAGAAAAGATTGCTTTTCCTTCACCTCCAAAGATTTTTTTCTACGTCATCATTTTGGTTTGGGTCAGGACTACATTTTTAGTGCAGATCCTCTCAGTGCCACTATTTATTGTGCTTTGGTTTATTCACAGAGCGGTCTCAGCAAGCATAAAAAATAGTTGCCTTTTTTTCTTCAACAGCATTAGATTGGAAAATGCATTTCAGAAGCACATACTCCTATTGCTAAGGTACTTTCAGTCCGTGAGCCATACTAAATTTTAGCTGAAGTAAATCCTGATGAAGTATATATCCTGCGGTCACCATGTCCTTAGCACTAGTTTTCTCCACAGGTCTGCTGTTATTGGACTATGCTAGCAGCTACAGGAGGCACAGCCTGGGGTGTTTGTCCTGAGAAACAGGAGCTTCCAACAAGTGAGTCTTTCAGCAATCCTGAGAAACTCTTTTTGTTGTTCCTTTTGCACTTCAGGCTTCTTTCTGTTTTCTCTCATTCAAAGCCTCAGTCCAGGAACTTATTCTATCCAACCATGCTTAATTACTGTCAGGAAGCAGGATATCATCACACCAGCTTCACAGTCAGTAGTTAGAAGCAGTAAATTTATCAAATATCAGCCTTCTGATGTAAAATTTGACATACTAAAAATAAGAGATAGTGAATAACTAACAGAGAAAGATAATAGATATTTTCTGACACAAAAGAAGTTCTTGCTGGAAATAAAAATGTGAACTTTACAATTTGCTTGATTGAAATATTGGAGATGATACAGTAAATGACTTAAAACTCCTAGCCTCTATTGAGAGTTTTGGTTGAGTTGGATATTATGATTCAATTGTGAATATCTGTCATGCTGTGTATATTATGTGTGTTTATACACACATATACCCAAATTTCAAATTATATATCTAATTCTCCATAGAAAATGAAAGCACACACAATGTGTTTATATGTGCTTGCAACTTAATGCACAACTCATAAGCTATCAAATAATTTGTATCAAACCCATGAAATTTGTTTCAAGCTTCTTGTGAAGCTTTTTCTGTTTAACATATGCTTTGATTTCCACTGGTCTTCCTATGCCAGGGGAAATGAACATGGAATGCTAGTAACATCCTTAAATATCTAACAGTCTCTGTCCACACATTCCTTATACAAACATTTAGAGAAGAAACTTGAAAATGTTCATTACTTGAAAATGAAGATTGCTTACAATTTAACTGCTATTACCTCCCTAAGCACTCTATCAAAACACATTTAGACTTTTCTCACAAGGTTCTTATTTTTTTGGGTGAGTCAGATTTCTATAACAGATGGCTGAATGGTGATTCAGGATGATAATTAGCCTTTTTAATAATGATAATTAGTCATTTTCCATCTAATCTTTGGTAGACCCATTCCTCTGAGATTATGCTATTCATTTCTAAACACTAGCAGATACTCTCTAAAAGACTTCTGTAATGAACCCTTTAGAAACAAAAAAATATTATTAACTCTGGTATAGTAAACATGAAAACAGAAAGATGGCTAGCAGCACTGTGGCATTTTCAAGGAGTTATTTACATGTTTCAACATTGTCTTACACTGAGGAGTCTTCAAACAGAAGTTGGAAATACTTGCAAAAGTTCAGGGAAAGCTGCTAATTTGTTGGACCTGTGGAATTTGCTTTAGAATGTGGTCATTTATCAAGAGATGAAGTAAAAGCGAGACAATGTGATTAAAAAGAGAATTCAGAAGAGAATTCTTCCTTTTTTTTCCTCCTATTTTGACGAGAAATTCTATCTTGGTTTCAGAGACTCTTGTCAGTAAGTCAGTTTTCATAATTGGTATATTTTTACAGCAAAATTTAGTCTTGATGAATTAACAAATTGCAATTACCACTGCTCCTCCTAAAAAAAAAAAAAAAAAAGGTTGTTAAATGCTGAAATATTAGAGGTGTACTAAAACCAGTCCTAAGAATGTCTGTCCAGCTATGCAATTAGTCAAAGATTTTTGTCTAGGCTGAAGCAGATATGTAATAGTTATATGTAGGTCGTTATTACTTGAGGAAAGGAAAGAAAGTTGAGTATCTTGATATTTGTATCTTTACTCCAGATATTCATGCTTTTCAGCATTGATAAACTCAGATAAGAATGAGAGAATCACTCTGACAAGGTAAATAGCAATACTTATGGTTTGAGTAGCCTTGGTCCTACTATCTTCTGCAATACTAGAAAACATTTCTTAAAGAGAAAAATAAATTTTGGGAACCTGGTCTAAAATGCATATTTGAGATGAACTCACATTTGGGTTAAGTATATAGATCAAATTTTATTTTTAAAGATAATGAGCATGGGGAGAATTGGTTCTGAGAGGTTAAAGAGGCTGAGCTAGAGGGAATGTATAAATTGGAGACTGATGCAGACCTAAGTGTGATTTGAACCTTTGCTTTATCCTTTCAACACTGCAGGGACATACAGATAATTGACAATTTCATGGATGGCTTCTGGTCTTTTTAATTTTAGAAATTTAATGTCATGTTTATTATTTCCTTATTAAATATAAATACTGTGGTTAGAGTCAGTAATGTAGTTATTTCCTGGCATGTTTGTACATGTTCTGAGGTTATTTCAGCATAAGACTTATTATACGCATTGCTCACAGGAGGTGATTTTTAAAGGATAAGGGTCAGAGGTAGCAGCTAATAGGAAAGCATCTGTGAGAAAGGAAGGCTATTTCTCTGCAAGAAATATTTTCAATTTTGTTCTCATCCTGACCCTCCCTATTCCAAACTCTTTATTATATTTCAAAAGACATCTGGCAAATATTTCAAGCTAACATATGAATACCTTTTTACTCTGTACGTTGGTCAGATTCTCAAATGTGGATATTTAAAACTGTGCTTATAAATCCATATTTAGACATCATTCTTGCAGTAATTTCCTTTTTGAAGGTGCAAAAATGAGCCAGAATTTATATTCCTGTTTTGAAACTGCTTACCTACTTGGGTAATTCAGAGGAGGTCACTTTATTTTTTGTTTCTGTATGGAAGACATTTGCAAAGTGAAATAATGTTGCTATAAAATACTGCATTGTGCCAGTGTCTAGGTCTATTTTAATTAACTTCAGATTAGAAGACTGTCTATGGGTTCATTTGTTGTCATTTTTTTTTTTCCTGAAATGCTCAGCAATTGAAAAGGCATTTTGTCATTCACAAAGTTCATTCCTTTATGACTTAACTATTTATTCAGGACAGCAGTTATTAATGAATTACAGACATACCATGACCTTAGTTAAAGTTGCTTTTGTCACATGTATAGTTGCAATATGAAATATATAAAAAGAAAGAATATTCATATCACGGTTTTTGCCAAATTACACTAGTTCAACACTAGTCTTTTATTCTAGACACTGAAATTCACATGCTCCAGCCAACATGGACTTCATGGTAAATTTTGAGACTTGAAGTGACATGCTTTGATATCTATCTATCATGAGATTCACTAGATCTACTTCTTGGTGATTTCAGTGTGGACATCTAGATCTCAATTAATTATCCTCAAGTCTGTTTCTCTAAAAGGTTTTACTTTTTTTCCCACAGATCTACTTTACACTCTGGAGATCCACAGTGTATAAGTGACTATTTCTTTTTACTATATATGGAAGATCTTAAATGACTGATTTAAGGGATAAACTTTTATTAGAATGATCATATTTCTCATCTTTTATATAGGTTTCCTTTTCTAGATTTTTCCAAGTATTTCTGCATAGCTGGCTACCATACAAACAAAAATCTCATACTGTGTTGATAAAGCGTGCTTAGATCCTGTTTAACTCAAGTCCAATTGCACCTGTGCCCGCTCTCCTAATAGTCTCTAAGCCTGAAGACTGTCAGAATGCTTGACACAGAGCAACTATCACAGGCAGAAACCTCATATAGCTGTTACCATGACTGATTTTTTTCTAAACATACAACTACAATTCACTGGACTGGAAGGGACTTTACGGATCATTTAATCTAATCCATTCTTTGAAAGGCATCTATATAGCAATAGCACATAATTTCTGGAAAAATCTGGCAATAAAAGCCAAATGAGACACAGAGAAAGAATAAAAGATTTCCAGTTTGATAAACATCATCAATTAGACTGTAACAGCAGTAAAGAACAAGCAACAGAAATGTACAATAAAAAAAGGACAGACAAAACTGCTGAATAATGATAGCATGTCTATCTACCTCAGATGAAGCAAAATATACATGAGCCATTGCTGGTCAAAAATGTCTGTTCTTAATACGGCTTTAAAATTGTCTGCAGTTGCTTTGACATTAGACATAAAACATTACTATCATAATCTATATTATAATTTAGAAGGAGGAAGGAAGTTCTCTAAAATATCAGCAAAAATAAAATGTCTGTTTACAATACAGAAATAATTTTTTTCTTCAATTATATTATCTTGTTTTTCTAAAATGTTAATAATGCAATTTTTAAAGTCTGATATCTATTTTGACTAGGTTTTAGGTAGCCAGGGGGACCCCAAGTGTGGCTTGGAGAGATGAGAAGATGCCAGAAACTCCCCCCATGTCTAATAGAGACATTTGCAGCAGACTCCAAGACAGACTTGCTGCAGGCTGAGGCTGAGCCCATTAATAATGGCAGTAGCACCTCCAGGATAACAGATTTAAGGAGAAAAAACTTTTGGGCAACAGCAGCAGGAGAGATGAGTGAGAATATGTAAGAGAAAGAGCTCTGCAGACAACAAGGTAGGGAAGAAGGAGGAGAAGGATGTGCTTCAGGTGCCAGAGCAGAGACTCCCCTGCAATCTGTGGTGAAGGCAACGGTGAGGTGGCTGTGACCCTGCAGATCATGCAGAACCACAGGGGAACTGAGATCCATCCGTAGCCCCTGGACAGCTCCATACAGGTTGATCTGCTCTGAAGGAAGCAGTGACTTCATGGAGAGTCCATGTGGGAGAAGACTCCTGGAAGGTTGTGAAGGAGCAGATTTGCTGGAAGGACTTGTGACCCTCTGCGGGTTTCAGGCTGAAGCGACTTATTCCTGAAGGACTGCACTCCATGGAAAGGACCCAGTGGAGCAGTTTGTAAAGAGCTGCAGCCCATGGGAAGGATCCAATCTGGAATAAAGGACTGTTTCCTGTGGGAGGGGACCCTGTGCTAGAGCAGGGAAAGAGCATGAAGAGGAAGAGCAACAGAGATAAAGCAATATGAATTGGCTGCAACCCCCATTCCCTGTCCTTGTCCCCAGGACAAGGTAGAGAAGTTGGTAATTGCATTTGAGAAGAAGGGAGGGGTGGGAGGAATGTATTTTTTAGTGATTTTTTTCTTATTTCTCATTATCTTACTCTCTTAAATTTGCAATAAATTAAAGTATTTCCCCAAGTCAAATCTGTTATTTTATAAGATTAGATCCATAAATATTCTTGAATGTTCACGAAACAAATAGGGTCTCCTTTTTGCTTCAGGACTGTCTGGAAATTCGAAGGCTTATCATATATTTATTAACATTCAAGGGGCTTCAGATCAGAGCAAAGGCATAAGAAGTGTAGAACACATTATGTTTGATTTTTTTTCTTCAGGCAGAGATATATATTGTTATTACTGTGAATATGGACTAGTAAATAAATTCCAAGAACAGTCTTTTTGAAGTTGACTAAAATACATTCCACTTATCTATGTCTTTTTGTACTCTGAACTGTACCCATTAGGGTAACACTAGAAGTTTTATTCAATATCAGTACCTTTTGATGTGTGTAGTGAGAAACTATTCCTATGCTGAAGAACAAGCACTCCAAGCAGCCAAATTGAATGGGAAATAGTGTGGTTTTACCCTCATCATGCTGATAGAAAACTACAATATACAGATAAAAGGTTATATTCTGGCTTCCTTGATGTTAACAGCAAATTCCCTTTGATTTCGCTGAGACAAAATTTTTAGTTGGTCTGTTTGCTCAGACATCATTAAGAAAATCCAGCCAGAAATTCTTTAATTTCCATACATATTTTTTATTTTTCAGCAGAAAGATCAGTCAATTTTGGATCTTGTCATTTTATAGCGCATATTTATGAAGAATTCTAGAATTCCTTGTCACTGTGTTTTATTAATTTTCTAGTTGTTGAAACTCTGCAAAGACTTACAATAATGTTGTCAAATAGTCTCTAAAATTTTTTGAGAAGAAATAAAGGAGATGGGTCTTCACCCAGCCATATGAGTGATTGGTTGCAGGCCCATCTCATCTGGGATCAAAGATAAGTTATGTAGAGACAATAAAACAACAGAGATATTGGGGATTTATCACAGAATTATCATAGAAAAGATTATTATTATTTACTAAAAATTCTGAAATCATATATGATTAATATATATCTTTAAGCAATATAAACAAGCATAATGACTTTTCATATAGTTACAGGCAAGTCCTTTGAATACTTTTAATGTTCATTAACCTGTCTCCAGAATGTTTGCTGGAATATGATTGCCAAGGACATTTGCTAAGACTTTCACATCCAGATAGGATCAGCAGTGCTATTATTTCTCTCTGTTATTCTCTCAAAGGGTAGAGCTGAAACAGGCAAGTTTATCTTTAAAATACAAATTTATCTGCTGAAGCACACAGGTGTCAAGATAACAGCACTGTTTGTGTGAAATTTAACCATTAATCCTGTGCATTCAGATGTCCAGTTGATGGATTATTTTGGAGCAGGGTACATTTTGATTTTCATGGGGATAATCTCAGTAAATACAGAAAAAAATGTACTTATCATATCTAATTATTGATTTTTTCCAAACAACTGGCATACCTAAATGCTGCAATATTGCTGCAAATACATCAAGTAGTGTACTTTGGAGTATAAATGCATCTTCTTAAATAAAAAAAAGTCTTCCCTCTTCTTGCACTATTATATCACACAGTGTAGGTTTATGTACTTAAAGTTGATCAGAGTGGCTGGGAAAGAACAATGTGGCTGTCCATTTTATCTGATGAATAATGGGGGGATCCAGAAATTACTACAGACTTTTCATACAGAATGTATTCTGAAATAGTTTTCTTCTGCGTCTGGTTTTTATGTTTGTTTCTTCTTCTATTGAGTCTTTATACAAATTGGTGAGAATGTATGAGTTTTAATACATAATTTGTAATTGTTATAATGTAAAGAAAAGACAAATGTATCCCAACTAGAGTACTATTAGAATAGCATTAGGACAATAGTGTTACCTGAAAAATTCAAGCAAAACAGGAAAACTATTTCGTAAGCATAGCAAGAAAGGTTCCACTAGAATCAAAATTTATGACAAATGTGAAAACAATTTACGGATAAAACCGTCATATTTATGCTGTAAAAAATCAATGACAGCCTTAATTCTTTTTTTTTGTTTGTTTGTTTAAGAGTTTAGCCTAGATTTAACTTAGCCTAAAAAAGCTACGGATCATTTTGTGATCTCTTTTAGTCGGTTGTTTTTCATTTAATATGTTGGGTTTTACAACTTTTGATCATACTTTCAAGTGAATTAAATTTACGGTAGAAATGCAGAGCTAAAATATATATATATATATCATTACCAGTGAATTTTGACAAAGTCTGGATATATTTCTTAAGTGTTTTATTAGAAATGTGGGGCTACTTGGTTCTGAGAGACAATTTGTGGAAAAGGGAATGAAATAATGTGTTCTGCGCATCCAGGGATTTCAGTACTTGTGAAATTAGAACTAACCGTGCTTTATGCCAGCTTTCCGTTTGAGATATTTTCAGTATATATTATATTTAAATTTGTTACAGTCTATTAGCTTTCAGTTGTGGGCTTATAAGAAGGAATTTTGTCAAAATATAAACCTCAGAAATGAAAATCTGAAAATCTGAAATTACAAAATTTTCGCAGTAACTTTACCTTAATTACGGCTCAAGGAGCAGTGGTAGCGACAACTCATTGCAAAGGGCAGAAATTAAATCAGTGATGAGTGCCCAGTGGTAATGCTCAACATTACAAAAATTACACAAATGATGTTCCTTTCTCATTATAATTTTCAAAGCCCTGCTGCTTTTCCTAAATTGCTGTCAAGTACATTCTAGATGAGGTCAGAATGAAAATTTGTCTTCTCAGTGTACACTGCAGTCCTGACTGTCTGCAGCAGAACATGACCAAAGCTGCTCAGACATAAAGTTCTGAACAAAAAATAACAATGGATTAAAACTGCATTAATTTGTTGAGTTCATTTCAGCTTTGATAATTTAATTTAAAATAAAAGGCTTCTATATTTTTCAGAGATTGTCTACAAATGTTACCGAATACATGTTTTTGACAAGCTGGGATTTCATCTGTGAAATTTATTTACATGTACATACCAAATTAAAAGAAAAAAAAAATGTTATTGTTAGCTATTTTCATCCATTGCTTCATTTTTCAGGAGGCTGTCATCATCTTTTTAGTGACTCCAAGCAGTGAAAACTGAGCAAATAATCCTTAGATGTGTTCCTGTGGGGAAGATGTACAAGATTCAGAGCTGTGGAGTTTTCTGACACATCTTTGAGAAATATTCTCAAATCCAAGGAGACAAGAACTTTTTTCTGATACTTCTATATGATAATATTTAATCACTTTTTGGGCACACTCACTCTTCCACTTCAAAGATAATTTTCTTAAATCTTTGGATTTGCTTTCTGATCTTGCTCCAGTACATCACTGGTAAGTATATCTTGCTAAGACTGATTCCATTTTCACTGGAAATTTAAATAGGTAAGAGGATTTCTATTTGTAAAAATATTTTGAAATTATTTCCTGTTTATTTCCTCTCATAGATCAGGTTTCCCTGACAAATTGGACTGTACAAGAAAATTAACTGAAAAGTATTTGAACCAAAGTCCTTGGAACAAACTTTTGGACTCAGAAGCTTTCTCCTTGGCATCACTCTATGGCCAAATCTTTTTCTTCAAATGAAGGAATAATCAGCATACCAGGCTAAGAACGCTAATTCTTGTAAGTACTTTTGCCTTGTATGAGACAAGTGTGAGTATCTAATTTGCTAGTTCCCCATCATTTGACACCCAAGACATTAGGAAAAAGTTTATGTTCAGAGTGCTCATAATAGATCTCAGAGCAGCAACAGTTGGTTTGATTTTGAGGGAATGTTTCTGTTGATAAAATTCAGAATCTGTTTAAGTTTTCAAAATGAATAAAATTATAGCCCTGCAGATAACATTTCAGTAACCTACTCTGTAGGTACAGATGTATAAAAAAGTACTATGAGCCATATGTGTGTGTGTCACTGCAAATTGCACCAAATTGCATCCACTTTTAGATCTACTATCAAGTTAGTAAAAATGTAGAGCACTTCCTGTGCTTGAGGGTGTAAGGTGGAGTTTCATGAAGACAACAGAAAGCTGTATTTATTTCTTCTTTGTGTGAAATTCTGAGTATGCACCATCCCAGGGATTGACACTTCTGGGTAAGTGCCCATTCTTGAGTCTGTCAATGACTGCCCAGGGATTTTGTAATTTATAAGTAAAAGCAGTGATGGTTTTAAATTCACATATTTTGGAAAAACTTAGGGATAAACACTTGCATTCTTTATAAAGTGATAGAGAGAGTAAAAGTGGTTTAAACAATAAAAGAACAAGATAATTTATTTAAATAGTCATGAACAGACATTTAGATTTCATGCCACTGAGTGCCTCTGAAACACTTTGACTGTCTAGCATTGCAATTTTCTACCCTTCTGCTGCTTTCTATTTCTGTCACCTATTGCAACATCACATGACAACTGTAATATATGATTATTTTGGCCTTATTACATAACATTTACGTAGCTCCAAATTCATATATGATTTCCCAGAACTGTTCCCTATTTTTGAGGACAATGCAGGGTATAATAACCCCCAAAATTTGAATCTTTCTCTGAAACTGTAAGTAGACTACCAGAGGAGCTTGATTCAAGTAACCCAAAAGAGTGAATTGTTAATTTCTAGAACCATGCAGTTCTGAAAGCACCCTTGGCATATATATTCAATATAGAATTTTACACCATATTTAGCACTATTTTGCCATCCTGGTACAGAAATTAGGGTGGATGGATTTGGCTGAAATAAATTCTCTGTGAGGCCAGATATATTCTTTAGTTATTAAATGTTCATGACGGAGCGTTGACGAGAGCTGGTGCTAGATTTTGTGAAGTGAAAATATTCTCTGAAATGCCTAATTTTGATTCGTGTAATTCAAACAGTTCCAAATGTAACAAAATATTATTCAATCCATGGAATATGGAATGTCAAAATTGTTCAGCTATTGATAATCAATTAAACAAAAGGGGTTATGAAGGGACTTGCAACCAGGTTTTTAAAGTAACAGTATTCCACAAGTGTCAGGTACCATGAGTCATTAAACATAGAAGCAAAAGCTTATAAGCATACAAGTACTGAGTATTGAAAATATGATGACCTTTCCTGCCAAACTGTGATTTTGTGGGGTTCTTTTACATCCTATTCCTGCTTTTGACAGGTGGGAAGAGGAAAGGCAAATTGCGTTGTAGCTGGTACTTTGGCCTTCACTTCAGCCTTAAATAGAGCTTTTGAAATACAGGTAACTGCTGATTACATAGAAGATACTATTGTTTCTTGGACACAAAGCACATACTCATAAAGTTGTGTCATTTTGCTTGTCCTCCTTTAAAGTAAGATCGTGGCTGTTCAGGTCAAATTTCTAGAAAACTTAAATCTATAGAGGATATTGACATTCAAAAGTTATTTACAAGATGAAACGAGGAAGTCAATTTTGGGGTTTTTTAAATTGTTTTTATTTTTAAATGGTTTCATTTTTGTTGTTGGGCTTTTTTTTCTAGTCATGGTGATGTGTTTGGTTTTGTGTTAAGGTTAAGTTAGGGTTAAGAAACTGTTCTTTGTTTCTGATGTTAAAGAGTCAGAGTTTTAAGCTGTTCTGTATAAGGTGATTTTAAGATGGAGTGGTGAGAAGAAGCAAAAAAGAATTGCCAAACTTCTGATAACATTATGGGAGTCCTAATGCTGTGTAATGGGCCTCTGTTATCTCATATATTGTCTCTATTTCAACCTGAATAAGAATATTTGGAGGAGATGAAATAGTGAAAACTACTTAAAATTCAGTATGTGTTCTTGAACAAAATTGTAAAGTTTTTTTACTTGGTTTTGATTCTAAAATAATGAGCCTTATTCTTCTGTTCAGTGGTATTTCTCTCTGATATTCTCTTTGGCAAAACACATAGGCCATCAATCTTGCATTTAGCAGTGTGTCACAACTTTATGCAGCACAGTTCAGTACAAATGTTATCTCCCTCATACCAGATACCATGAACCAAGTGACTGCACCTCTGCAACCACATATTTACAAGTGGAGAAAGAGAAAAATAACTAACTATTTATCACAAAATATATCTTTATCATTATCTGTCCAAATGGCTTCTACTCCTGTTGGCTGATTATGAAAATTTTCACTGGGAACTCTGCTTTACATCTAAATTCAGCTCTTGATGATTCTAAAAAAGGGAGAATGATATTTTTGTGGTTAAATTATGGTAGACACAGATGAGAATAAAAGGCTTTGGCCTTTCTTCAAAATGAGTGTGGAGACCAAGGTGCTTAATACAGAAGGAAAAAAATAAAGTGGGAGTCACAGTCACTGTATAGCATTCAAAAGTTAGTAAAGCAAAAGCACCTAAATCCTCACTTGTTTGTGTATTCTTTTTCCCTCTTGCAAAAGTATTATTTCCTTAGAAGGACAATAGCTATTAATTTCCTGTTATATTTTGAAAATATATAATTCATGGACTTTGTTCCTGCCCTTTGCCCATGGAAAAAGGAATAAAGTTCATGAATAAATGTTCATTTCACCTGTAGTGAGTAAATAGCCTTTAAGTTGCTTCAAAATGATGTAACATCAGGGACAAACCTGTGGTATAGTATGTCAGGGCTTCATTGAAAATTTAATGATGTAATAGATAATGATTAACCTGGTATTGCTTAGAAACCTGACTCTTTTTATGATGAGCTAAATACTAGCACCAATAATTGTTGTGGCTATTGCAAAGACAAAACTTTCTTGCTGAAGGAAGCATTTACTGTGAGTGCATGTCAGAAATAAAAGTATTGCATTATCTGCCAAATAGTCTTGAATAGCATGTGGCATGCGTTAATGTATTTTACACTCCTTTTCCATTGCTTGTTGTTGTTTTTCTTGATGCAGAGCACCTTTCTTTTAGGATAAAGATATAGAATGGAAGAAATTATTAATTTTTTTTATTAGAAGCCTGTTTTGAAACATGCAATATATGAGATACTTAGAAATGCTAAGCATCATTTTACATAAAGGAAAGATATGGACGTGTTGTGGTTTAAGCCCAGCCAGTAGCCAAGCACCACACAGCTGCTCCCACCATCGGGATTGGAGAGAGAATCAGAAGGAAGAAGGCTGGAAAACTTGTGGAGTTAGATAAAGACAGTTTGATAAGGAAAGCAAAAACCATGCACAGAAGCAAAGCAAAACAAGGAATTAGTTCACTGCTTCCATGGGCAGGCAGGTGTTCAGCCATCTCCAGGAGAGCAGGGCCCCATTTCACGTAACAGTGACTTGGGAAGACAAACACCACCACTCCAAATGCTTCCCCAATTCCTCCTTCTTCCTCCAACTTTATATACCAAGCATGACGTCAATATGGTCTGGAATATCTCTTTGGTCAGTTGGGGTCATCTGTCCTAGCTGTGTCTCCTCCCAGCTTCCCATGGACTCCCAACTTCCTCACCAGTGTGTTATCTCTGTATTCAACCCTATGTTCAGCACAAGTCCAAAACAGCCTTATACCAGACACTAAGAAAATTAATTCTTCACCAGCTGAACCCAGCACAGGAAGTTACCTGCTTGTTTTGTTTATGATTATTTAAGTACCCGTAGTTTCTTTGCTACAAGCAAAATTGCATCATCTGCTCTAGTGGTGCAAAATTGCAAAGCTGCTCTTGTGGTGAGACTGTTCTTTGAAATCTGGGAGGTATTGGAAAGTTCTCTGCATGCAAATAGAACAATTATGTCTGTCTGCATTCATTTAGCAAGTCTATTGTTTCAAACTTTGTTAAGTATTGGCAGAATCAGCTGATATATGAGCTAGATAAAGCAGCTGTCTGTGGTGTGAAACGAACACCATTATACTTTGAGGGTTTGAAATGTTGCTTTACTAAACTGTCTTGATGAGTTACTGTAATTCATAGGCAAATCTGATTGAACAAAAAGTGTTAAGCCTTCATGTAATCATCAATAAGAACATCATTGAGGGTCATATCTAAGAGAGCACTTAAAAACCTGAAAATTACATATCAAAATCCTTAAATGGCTGCAAATGTACTAAAGTACTTGTAAAGTTGATTTCTAGAGATGTATCTTCAAGTTGTGCATGAGTTAGGCAGAAATTATACATCCATGCATACCTATGCCTAAACCCAACCTGACATGAATAAACCCAAGCAAGAAAAAGTACTTCAGTCACATATCTCATTTTATTATTTCTTATTGCTGGCTATTGCTTCTTATTGCTTAGTCTGGTATGCCAGGGCTCATACAGCTGAAATTTGTGCCACTTGAGTACAGTGGGTAGCTTCTTTCTGTTTGATGGCACAATATTGATACTGTGAATTGCATTCTTGTGAGGTGAAGGCTTACTTTTGTTTTGTTTCAGTGCCAAATTTCCCAGTATCATTCTGATTACTTCCATAAAAATGGATTAGATAGGGAAACTGATCTAATCCAGAGTAGACTTTCTAAAGTTTTACTTTTTTAATTGTAATTTACTATGCCGTTAATTTTTTACTACATCCTTTCATACCATAATTTTGAGAACATAATACTATGAAGCATGTTTTAATTAATACTGAATTTGCTAAGGTTTCACACTGAAATTACATTAATTTTACCCAACAAACAACAAAATGACAAGGACTTTTAATATGAATTGAACAAAGTAATTTTAAATTATTGCTTCTTGATCAGATGTTTTCACATAATCTTCAGTTAGATTTGAACCATTCAGTTTAAAAGATCATCCTTTAACAAAGTTTACAAAGAAAGTTATGTACAACTAAAATTTCCATATTTGTTCCTGGCAGAACTCTAAAGGTAGATGATATTATGTAATCTAGAAAAATCTTTTTATTTTTGTGATGTTTGTTTGGGTTTTTTTAAAGTTTTGTTATAATGCCAAAATATGTATGACTATGCTTATTAGCAGGAGAAAATAACATAGTGGGGATCTTATTAAAGAACATGGAAAAGATCTGAAAGATATTGGAATATATAAAATTTTGACTCTGTGGAGCTAAATATACTTCACAGTATCATCTTTTTTTGCTTTTCCTGCACTTCACTTTAATATTACTGAGCACCTTCATATTAGATTATTTAACAGCAATTTAAGCAAATAAATAGGTTTACAGGTCCAAAAGTAAGTATTTCTTTTATGCTCTTACACCTTTCAGAAACTGCTTGTATCATCACTTTTCTTGTCCCTTATGTCAGTATGTCTTGAGGGGACAAAAACTGTAACGTGAAAAGATGCTGCCTAAGGGCTTTAATAGGTATCAACAGAAACACCACAACCATAATATAAAAATTATTCACATTTGGTTTTATTAAGTCCTAGAAGGATATTTAAGAATTGTGAAACTTTCATAGTAATTGCAATATTTTAAAATATACTGCTTGCTGTGTTGTCTCACTGGTTTCATCAGGTTCACCTGGGAGAAATTGTTCAAAAAGAACTATCTTGTAAAGAAACAAAGTGGAAATTGGTGCCTTCACTTATGAAAAGCTAAAAGATTAAATGAGGGTACAATGAGCAGTATTTGAGAAAAAACATCTGTGTAAAGCCCTTAATACTACATAAATGGGTAGTCCTGATTGAAATTTTTTGCTTCAGCAGAATATCTTTCAAATTCATAATTATAAGATCTTAAGGAAGCATTTATGGAAAATAATAAAAGGAAATTAATACTTCAGATTTTTAGTGAATACTGTAATCTAACACACATGGAAAAAAGATTTTTCTCATATCTATGTTCTTATACACAATATCATGTATTATGATTTCTAGACTCTGAACAGAAATTCTTCCTGCTTCTTTCAATTCCAGAAAAATCAAAAAAGTTGAGTTACTACAAAAATGATTTGAGTGTTCCCAATACAAACATTTGAAAGGATAGTGAAGATTTCCTTACCAGAAAAAAGTATTTTTTGATGTAAAATTCATCATTTCCTATTATTATGCTAGGACTGTGCTATGCAAATGTCATATAGCTTATGCTGTGTACTACAAAATTCATGATTTCTTCTCATGCAGCTTTGTCATTGCCTCAAAAACACTAATTAGACAGTTAATGTCAGCTTCTAATTAAAGAAAATTTTCAGGAATGGAAGATTCAAGATGGAACTTTCTCGGTCATCTCATTGTTCTGGGAATACTTTTTTAAGGGGAATTTGGACCTGCCACAATTCATATTTTGTTATCTTAGATTTTCATGACTGACAGTACACACAGAATAATTAGGGGTTAGGGACATAGTTTTCTTGTATTTGAGCTCCTGAAATTGTGAGGATGAATTCTTATACCATTCTTTCATTACAAATCTGTGTATTCTGCATTTCCTAGCAGCAATTGTTTGGAAGAATAAAAAAAAATAGATCAGAATCTCAATTTGAATACTGTGACTTTCTAAACTTAGAGTTTAGACTGGAAAAATATTGTGATAGAGAACATACATGCATAGAACCTGAGCATCTGGTCTAAAAGTTCTCTTCTTGATCTTAAGTGGTATTCAACTGTTAGCAGACAAGAAATTTTGGATTCTTTTTCAGAATAATAATTTCTGATGAATATGTATTTGTTAGACTGATAAAACATTGGCCTAATTGTAGCCTCAACTCTGAACTCTGATATCAAATACACATTTCTAGCTCAGAAAATTTTCTGTCACAGAAAATAGTCATATAGAACATCATCTGGGGAAGGTAAAGCATTGCAAAGAATGCAGGCTAAATCACATTTTCTGTCAGTTGTGCCACAAAATATTCTCCGGGGAAAAAAAGAAAAGAAATCATATTCAAATATTTTGCCTGAAGCTGGCTGGAAGAGGGCATAAGAGTCTGAAACTATTGGAAGTTATAATACAGTATAACAAGAAGATGAGAAGAAAAGATATGGTTAGATCTCTCACTGCAAACCTCTGATCTATTGCTTTTGGCAATGGGATATCTCATTACAAGTACCTTAAAAGCCCCCCAGTGCTGTGAACCATATGTAAGAGTTTTATAATGGGAGGTAAAAATAATCAGAAATAAATTTCTGATTTCCCCATTTTTTTTGTCTCCTTTTGAAGTCTTCAGAGGGGATAAAATATATGAACTGTAACATTATAAAATATACAGAAGTTCCACCACAGGTATTTCAATTGGACAGTACTTCAAAAAAAAGCTATTTTTATAAAAGAAAATAGGCATTTGTGATCCCTAATTTCCTTTGGATGTTTTTGAAGATCTTCTCTTAAACATTGATAGACTGTGGCATGCTAGTTGCCTCACTAGGAATGGAAGGTTTTCTTTTCTGGTAATGAACACCAACTGACAAAGAATACTTACGGTATCACGTTTGGGTCCACTGAAAATCCTTACTGTGCTGTCTTATCTGTGGTTTGAAAATGTGCTCCTACACAGGTATTTTCTTATGAATTTACTGGTTTACCATCCAATGTTCCCTGTTCTGTACTAAACTTCTACATAATTTGTCGTGCTTTTCCTCTAGCCAAATTCATGAAAATACCTGAAGACCACATTATCTCCTGATGTGTAGAGGATATGTAAAATTCATTTATTTCTTTTGACTCTGTCCATGCTACAGTTATTATGAGGCAATGATGCGAATTATTTTTGTATCCTTCCCATGCTAGTCAGGTGTCTTAAATATGTAGAGCCAATGGGAGGAAGTTATAATAAAACAGGGAAAGATAAAATAAAAAAGGGTCATAATTAAGTAAATTGATCACTCTGTATGGAGTAGGGAGATTATTTTCTATCTCTGTCACAAATTTACTGAGCAGGGCTATCAAAGTGCTGTATATGTCACTGCATACATAATTTTATATTACAAATTTATATTACAATTTTATATTACAAATAGTACCTCTATATTACAAATAATACCTCTTCCTATCCTTTTTTTTCCCTTTTTTTTTGTCAGTTTAGGTGCAATATTTGGGTATTCAACATATTATGTTAGTAACATCAGAATAAATGTATTTTCTCAAAACTCATGACAAAATATACAGTTTTTTTTCATTTTCTTGGTCGTCAATATTAATGAGGAATATTTTATAAGAGGTGAGTTTCTTCTAAAGGGTTACCAGGAAGGAGAGCTGGGACATGTTTTCCATTCATGACATATTTCATAAACAATCTTTCCACCAAATACCATTGAATATTAAGTCTGAATGCATATATTTGGTAAATAACAGCAATAACCTAACAGCAGGTGGTGAATTTGCACATCCCTTTGTCTGCATATTATCAAACCTATAAATTCTTTTGTGGGTCTTGGGGTCCATATGGTAGACGTTGTAACCATAGGTCTTACTTCTGCTCCTTGGAGACATTCCAGTTTGGGTAGGATCAAGGACATGTAACTTGTCAGGTTCTGTAGTGTTTACTGGACTTCACTACCTAAGCCTTCATTCCCAAAGACTTTAATTTCAGGACAATGTTTCACTATCAGTACATTTTTCCTCATGATACTTTAGCATATTTCATTTTGCAATTTTGGCTGGGCTATATGGAATTATTTTATTTTTTTAAAGATGGATCTAAACCATGTAGATGAAGTTAATTAGAAACCTATATTGTCATATTTTATCCCACATTCTTCTGTTGATTCACATTTGAAATCTTTGTTCCCTGAAAAACTTTAAAATAGATATGAACCACTTATAAAATAGAAGGTATCAGCTCCTTATGTAAAGAAGCATTCAGTTGGATTTGAAGAAAAACATACTTCAAGTTTGTTGAAAAGTCAGACATTTTATACTAGTATATGAATTGATCTGGAGTAGGAAAATTCCTATAAATAAGATTTTCCACTCCTATTATTCGAATTACGTGACAGACTGAGGGTCCTATGGGGTAAATGCATTATGCTTTCCACAACTGCTAATTTCAGAGCTCTGAATGAAGATGCAAATTTATCTCCGATACCTTATGAGAATAAATACTCTATATTAAATCTTACCATGCAGTGGTAGAGGACAAAATCACCTTTGCAGTTATAGGTGCAGATTACTACTATTAAGCAAAATGGAAAAAGATAAGAGGAGTGAGAGAGAAAGGAAAAAAAATGGTACAAAAAGCTACTATGGTTTAGGTAGCTGGGATATAAAAGATGAAAATTCAGTCTTCTGTGTGCTTCTATAAACTCTTTACATATTAAGATAAACCCATTATGCCTTGTTGGTGTGAATTCATGGGAGATTCAAAAGAGTAATTCCTTACTGCTACTCTAATGGTGTATTAGAGAAAACAAAACAAATTTCCTTCATTTGCTTTCTTTTTTTCAAGGGTCTGCGTCTGAAAAAGCATGTACAATAATGTCGGGAACAACATCTCTCACCACTCTTCTATCTATTAAGCAAAAAGTTCAGTAACCAGCAGTGTGGAAAATAGAACTAATTCATTCTAAAGATAGTACTTCCATAAGGCAGAAAAGACAGTGTAAAGCATCACTGCAATTAAAGAGGATCCAGCTTTCTTTGTCTTCCTTTCCAGTGAAAAAGCTTTACTGGTATTTCTTCTTTAATATACTCACTACCCTATTGCAACATCAATATCAGGACATAAATTCCACTTTATACAGAAAGAACTCTTAAGAAGTATTTTAAACGATTCTGCCTTCAGGGTGTATCCAAGTTGCTATCATCCTTTTATTGATGTGAGCAATGAAGCTTTGCAGTTCAAATGTGAGGGGGGAGACAATCACTCTTCAGAACCTTTCCTTCACATTTAATATCACCATCAAAATATAAAAAAACATGGAGTAAAAGGATTTACACTCTCTCTGAAGGACCAAACTTCAGAAGAAAACTATAGAAGGTGCATAATTCTACATTCAGTGTGTTAATTTTACATGAATACAAAGGGTTTTTTTACTCTTCCCTGTGCATTCTGCTGATAGTTTGAGCATGATGACAATCTTGTTTATATAGAAGACCTTGTTTCCTTTAAGAGTAGCATGAGTCTGAAAACTGAATTGTTGTTTAAATGGTTTGGTTCTCATTAGTAATAAAATCAGAAAGCAAACTTTTATGCAATAGTTTTGCAATAAAAGATTAAAAAGTCTATATTAAAATATCTCTTTTTTTCAAATTACCAATGATAATGTACCAATAAACCCTTAATTTCATCTGCTGTCTCATCACAGACTTGTTTCAGAGACATTAGATAACTTTCATTTCAGTGAATTCCAATTAGAGATGCATAAAGGCATTTAGCAGAGAAACAAGATTTTAGTGAATAAAAGCATCCCAGTTGTTCAAAACAATTTCTCCAGGCTATCTCTGTCCCCGTCTCAGAATTGTAGAGGCTAGATAGGAATATTCAGAAACAGCTTCTATTTTTGAAGGACTTTTCATAGTCAATTTTGATATCTTTGTTAAAATAGGAAGCTCTTATTTTTGATTTATTTGTTAATAAGGGACCTAGAATTAGAGTGATAAGAAAAGGCAAAAAATTTGTGTTATGCTAGATAACTCCAAGTTTCATAAGACGTGCTTATCCAGTGAGTTTTCTAGAATGTGAGCAGTGAAGGGAAGAGGAGGGGCAGGCACTGATCTCTGCTCTGTGGTGCTCAGTGACAGGACAGGAGGGAATGGCCTGAAGTTGTGTCAGGGGTGGTTTAGGTTGGACATCAGGAAAAGGTTCATCCCTCAGAGGGTGGCTGGGGACTGGAACAGATCCCCAGGGAAGTGGTCACAGCACCAGCCTGACAGAGTTCAAGCAGTGTTTGAACAATACTCTCAGGCATGTGATGTCATTCTTAGAGTGTCCTGTGCAGGCCTAGAAGTTGGGCTTGATGATCCTGTGGCTCCCTTCCCACTCAGCTGATTCTGCGATTCTATTTTTCAGTGTAGGAAAAAGCCTGTAATTTCTAAGCGTAGGAAAGCTGTAATTATATATATGCTAAAATCACCTCATGTACAGCTAATTTATATTGTAGGGGGAAAAAGGCAGGGGTGATTTAGCTGTCATGTGGGGATCGATTTATTTTTTAAACTTTTATTTTTGACACTTTAAACTGTACGTCTGCTGGGGGACTTCATTCATTTACTGGCAATGTCTTTATGGTATTTGTGTAAACCATCACTGAAAGAGATTGGTCTCTTGTAAGACTGGAAAAACTACAAGAAAAAAAATGTGCTCTTGGAAGGTCTTAGAAATTACAAGGCTGAGCTAGCTTTCATGAATTTAAATTAGTGATGGGGAGATACTTATCCAGCAATAGCACGTTAATAAAATTGGTGACAGAATATGTAGCATTAATTAAACAAAAAGCATCTGAAATGAGAGAAGTTTCAAGGCTCGCAACAACAAATGCAGTTGCACAGAGCTCAGTGAGAAAGTGTCAACTACTTTAATAACAGAGTTCTTGAGGACATTGTGGCTGACTCAGTCGCTGGCTACCCTCAGTGCTGCAGCATGCAGCCCTTTGTAAGTTCTATAATTTCAGTTTTATCTTTTGTATTTTATATTCTCTAAGCCCCAAATAAAGTACAGATACGAGATAAGTGTTTTAATTACTTTTTAATTTAAAATCAGAGACAGAAATCCCTATAGCCATCAGGTTATAGAAAAAACTTAAAGTCAATTGAAAGAACACAAGCTTTGAACTCCCGTATAATACCATTTTTACTGCTTGTAATTAGACTTACTTTTGTTCTTCTGTTATCAAAATTAATTTGTAAATCCTTAAGGGTATTGACATATCCCATTCCAGAAAAAAAAAAAAGTACATTTGACTGCCAAATTAATTATTTGAACAGACTAGTAATATTTTAGTAACATGAGTTAAAATACAGCTATTTCAGAAAAGTTTATTTGCACTATTATTTTTGTAAGAACATACAATTTTAATGGATGCAAAATAAATCACATTATGTGATTTTTTTCAGTTGATCACCATAGATCAAAATCTTTCAGACTTAAAAAAAAAAAGTCTTTACAGATTTACATTTTTCCCATAGGATTTAGGTACACCAACATATAACTTATGTTGATTAGCAGAGGGTTGTAGATAATATTCATATTGTCTATGACAGAGTTTAACACAGAACAGTCCTTCAGCTTCATAAACTGAAGACACCAGCTTGGACTGTACTTCAACTGCCAATTCAGCATAAGAGATATTGACAGGGTAGCATCTGTTATCCAAAACCTTTGGAAGGACTTGGGCAGTTTTCAGAGCAACGCTATCTTGCAGTACAGTGAGCATGATAAATAATTTATCTTGAGCTATCAAAAAAAAAATTCTTTTATAATTGTCTTGGGATTGTTCATTTCCTGTCATACATATGAGAAATGGCATTTTGACTAATATATGAAGTAATTTGTTGTTACAGGAATTGCATGTATTCAAGTGTCTCTTTTTGGAAATAGAAAAATTCTCTACATAAAGTGTGACAGTGGTCCAGAAAGGGGAATTTAAGCCTATACATAATTTTCTCTGTCCATCTAAACTGCAAGCACTAGAAATAAACTCTTATATACAAGCATCACTGGAACTCTTTCCAGGAAGAAACACAGGAGGTCTAGTTAATATTTGAAAAGTGGAATAAAAAAAATCTATCAATAATAGTAATTACAAAAGTTGTTACAAGTTTTCAGGTGCTATAGATTACAGATTCAGCTTTTTCAGATCTTTTTACTATCACATCAATATTTTCTAGCCCCAAATGTTTATCACTCTTTAATTGTGCGTCAAAATTGGCACTGATTTTTTCTCTCCTATCTAACATAGTGAGAGGTATTATATGCTTTTATATCTTCTGCTGTTAACTGCAGATGTTCTTCCAAAGTTATTTAAAAGGAAAGAACTGAGTGTGATGAAAAGTGAATGACGTCTGGATGAATATTATAATCTTAAGTGAAATAAGTCTAAATTATAGAAAATACTTTAGTCAAAGATTTTTTAAATAAAAAATCTACAACAGTATAACAAAATAAAATTTATTATGTATTTTTGTGTGTGATCTGTGTCTGTTTCAACAGCTGCTCTGCTGCTGAAATCTAGATTATAAGGCAGTAAACAGCCTAAAAATCTACAGAGCAATATTAATCTAGAAGATATTTAGAGATTACTAGTGATCTTACAAGCAATTTTTTTTTGTTCTGGGTTTTTGATTTTTTTCTTTATTGAGTCTTTGTTTTTCTTTTTTAGTTATATTTCTCTTTTTTATTCAACACTTTTCAAAAAGACTGGAGCTTAGGGTTTTTTTCACCTTATAAGTCCAGTTTTACTGTAGAAGTTAGCTTGTATGTTAACCATCCATTCCCAGACAGACTTTTGTTCACATCAAATCATGAATTTGTGATCTGTATACTCATGCTTAGAACATAAGTCAAGTCTTAACATCCTGTCTGTGCAGAAAATATTAGGTGCAACCCATTTGAAATAGAAAACATCAAGTCCAACCCCCACAATCTAAATTCACAACCCACGGCTGTGAACAGCTGTGTATTTTTTTCACTTGTGCTGTCCTGACCCCCTGTCTATGTCAGGTCTTCTACTAAAAGTTAAAGAAAAGCCCCAGTGGAAATACAAACGCAGACTCACTCATTGGATGGGGTGTCGAAGTCTCACATGGTACACAACTTCAAAGGGTCTTATAGCACAGGATGCTGAAAGCAGGTTGGCTTTCGAGAATAATAATGAGGAAAAATCAAAGCTGATGCTGAGACGCTTATATATTGATATAGAAATTTAAGCTGTGTATATGAAAATCCTAATTAAAATGAAACCTATGGATGCATGCCAAATTAGCTACACTTATGAAATTGAAACATAAGCGAGAAGACCTAGTTTATATAAATATAGAAAGAACACTGTGGAAGCAAATGTAACGCCATTTTTAAGTACATGTCGTTAGACATCTTAAACCACACTCCCAAAAATTCCTTCTCTCTTCACTTGTACTATCTCTAGAATGAGAGCTAAGATTGTCATTTTTTGTATGGACATATACCAGGGAGGTAACATAATGTGGTAATTATCTGGACGCACTTTCTAGAGCCACGTGCTCTAGGAAGACCATGTTTGAGCAGGGAGGTTGGACCAGACAACCCCACCAGTGCTCCAATCCAACCTTAGCCATTCTGTGATTTTGTGTTTCTACATATTGCCAGCTAAGACAGCCACTCAAGAGATAGATGTCCAGTCTGTGGGCAATAGAGGTAAACAGTGATTTCTGAGTGGAGAATGTAGACAGTATGAGTCATTGTTCAACACTAAAAGGTCTAAAGGACCTTAAATGTCTTTCTTCAACAGACACACATTTCAACTTGTCTAAACCAACAAGGGCCAAAAAGTTCAGTATGTCTGAATCCTCTGAGCACCAAATACTTCCTGTGGGTTCTGAAACCTCTACATACTTTAGAGTTGCGAAACCCGAAACCTCTACATACTTTAGAGTTGCGAATCCTCATTTTTGGTATTTAGAGACAAATATCAAAAGACTGAACATACTAACAAAAGCAGTTTCTGTAGAATTCATAAAAATTCATCTGAACAATCAGGTTTTTCCTTTAACTTTTGTATGTATTTATATATGAATAGAGAATTAAATCTTTTATCCTAAATTACAGAGAACTCTAAATTATGCATTTAAACTTTCACAAACTAGCATGGATGTTTAAGGATTCAAAGAATCTCTTTCTAAACATTTGATTCCCATTATTATTATGATCACCAAATAATTGCACTAATTGTCATGCCCACAAAGTATTTCAAGTATTCTCATTTCAAACTCTGTTTTTTGTAGGCTTCTGCATACCATGAAAAACTAACAGCTCAATTTTACTTCTTTTCAAACAAAGTAATTAAGAAGGGTACCAAAGAAATGTGTGATCTGCAGACACTCTAATGCCTTTAACTCTTGTAATATTCTTTGTGCAAAAAGACCTTAAATAATTATTCAAAAATATAGGTAGCATACTTTTCAAAGGTCTCCTGTTGTTGCATAAAATAGGAGTGTGCAATTGTTTTCAGAGAGGACCTGCAGAGATGACGCAGTCTTTTTTTAAACTAAAGCATTTGTTTTTACTCAGAATTCATAAATCCAATATACATCACTACCCAGAAAGTCACATTTGCCTTCCACTATCAAACACAGAGGTGAAATATGGACTTTTGTCTTATATTACAGTTCAAGGGATACTGCAATTACACAACATGTACTGAATTTTTTTTAACTGATTTAAACTTTCATCTTTTATCCATAAGGATTACAACTACTAGGTCAACACAGAGATAGCTAAAGATATTTTATTTGTGTACTTAATTACAGAATTGTTTTTAAGAGGGAAAGAAAGCGTAAGAGAGAAGGTATATAAGGGAAGATATATAGCATGAGAAAAACAAAAATAACTTCTGTTATAATTCTCTTTCAATTTTTGTTCTGTTTTCCTGAACAGCTACTAGCTAATATAAAAACTGAAATACTAATTGGCTCAGGTACAAGGACAGCTTGGGTAAGCATCCTGATCACTAGGATGGAGAGCTGTGGTAATTTACATGATGTTTTTGGTTCTGTTCATCTCTATATGTTTAAGAAGAGTCTGAAATTTTTACTGCCAATCCCTGCTCCTAGGAATATCCTCTTGTAGACCACATTGTTTTGGAGTGCTAAGAGAGTTACCAGAGAAGAGTGGAAAGCCTGCATCATTTCAGGCAAAGAAAATAATTGAGCCCTCCTTTTCTACCTCTAAAAACCCTTGTGGTCTGTTTTAACAGGAAACCTGATCTTCTACATCTGTTTAGAACACACCAGACTGCCTCAAGCAACTCTGGTTGATGAATAACTATTTTATTCATTTTAAATGGATTTGTAGAAGAGACAGGTGAAAAACTGTGAGCACTAAGGAACATCTGTGCATGCTCAGAATAGCAATGTCTTAGGTGTCTGGGAATCTCTGGACATTACATGTGTCTGTAAACAGATAAAACAGTGTGTAGAATGAGAATGGATTCATTTTATGCTGTGCGAACTCCTCTGAACGCTTGCAGCCAACTACTCAGCATTTGTGCATCAGGAAATACCCAGGGCATACTGTTCTTTAGCAAATGGGTGGCTGAGCCCCTTTCATTCCTGATGTTCTGAAATGCAGCCACAGGGGCTGCATATGAGGAAGTGGATCTGGAGCTGAAGCAGAACTTTAGCAGCTCCAGAAACTTCAATACAAAGCCTTAGATTCAGCACTTCTGATGTGCTTCCCAGCTAAGGGTACTTAGAAATCTCAAAAACATTAGGCACACAAAATTAAGCTGGGTAGAGCCTTTTTTGCCTTTTATTCTGGGAGACTGAATTACCTTTTAATGGAACAGTGGGTGTAAGTCAGTCCAAAATCAGTGTAATAACCAGTTATATGCAGGAAATGGCTGTGCACTGATTAAGCTTTAATGTCAATAATTCAAATTCACGTCTGGATTAGAAATAATTTTAGAAATATTTGGTGTTAAAGATTTGCCAGGCTCCCTCTTAGACTGGACATAGATAATATAATATGACAGAGATAATTACAAAAATATTAATAGATATGAAATAAAATCAGGTGTTTGTAGTTGGTTGGTTGGTTGGTTGGTTGGGGCTCTGTGTTTGGTTGGTTGGGGCTCTTTGTTCTGTTTCTGTGTATTTTTTAGTACAAATACTTTTAAAAAGGTTATAAAAGACTAATCTACCATTCTTTGCAGGTCGGGCAGAAGTTTTTAAATTGTAACAGTATCTTTTAGAAGTGTTTTGTGTCTGTGAAGCTCTAATGATAAGTGATGGTGATTTTTTTTTTTTTTTGGAAAGTATATTTTCATTAGCTCCATTGATGTATCCAGAGCCACCCATCACTCCCAAGTTCTTATAGGGGTCCTGGAAAGGGCTGTTTGGCTCAATTAAAAATTGAAGAAGAGGTTATGATCTCTTTCCAGTTAGTTCCAACTAACAAGAGTATTTCAGTAACGGGAGCCAGAAACTATTGAGGAGCTTCTATATCCAGCTTAATGGCTTAGGTCTTTCAAGTAGTTGTTTTTTCCCCCCATGATATTGCAAAGCATATATAATTAAATTATTCTTTCTTTCTAGGTGTCTAATATCAAAGGAGATGGTTGGAGCTTTTTTAATGCAAATTATAGTAATTACTGAACTTTGATACATATCCAAGCTAGCAGATAAACTTAATTAATTTATGTGGTTTTCCTTTGTTCTGCACTGTGAACAAATTTGGTCCCTACATATTCCACTCCCAAAGTAAAGGCTTTCCTTCAGTTCTCATTGGGGTTTTTTTGTTTAAGTGTCTTAAATAATCTTAATATATTTAGTTATTAGAGATTCACTCTCCATTTTTCAAAAGGCTGTTGAGCATCTGAATGGTATGGTTAGAACTAGTAGTTTTACTTGTACAGAATTTGAAATTTTTTAAGATAAATACAAATATTAACTAGTTCTAACTAATACATAAATATTTAATGCACCAGTTTGATTAGATTGTCAATTATTTTCTATAAGTAATCAAAGCTGACAGACAATATAGGAATAAAAAGGAATTGGGAAAACAATAGAAGATACACTAATCATACACTTGAAACCTTTGAATGTTGTTAAACTTATTTAACTATTCCATAATTTTTTAGCTAAGTTCAGGAAGAAATCTAATGTACAATTCATATAAATTCCTCTATTGTTCAGAAATACTAAAGGAATGAGCACAATTGAGAACTTCTGCTTCATAGTTCCTCTGAAAGTTTTTGGAGGAAATTAGCCGATCAAGAGTAATGACCCTATATGAAATATGAGTGAGCATGCAAAGACCATGGCATATTATTAAAGGGAAAGTTTGGACCTATTTGTAGTCTGCAAAGTAATTTGGATTTTATTGCATAATTGCCATTTTTCCCCAGGCTGTGACTGAACTGTTCTTTTGAGGTTGGCTGACGAAAATAGACTCTTCTACGTCATTGACATCAAAGTCAGTTGGCTGATCTCATAGAAAAATTGTGTTTGAAGAAACAAAATCGTAGGGAGGGAGAGCCATACAGTTATACTTTTGTACTTATTACACTTAAATGACATGAACCATACATACATATATTTTCATCATACACAGCACAATGGGGCCAGGATGTAGACCTGAATATTAATGCCAAATATCTCATTGTATCAGAAGAGTTTATAAATATTCTTTCAATTAAAATGTGAATATAATGTCCCAGTATTTGCAAATGCGTCAACAGGTCAAACGTTTCTCCTTTCACTATAATCTTTTGCATTTCCTTCAGCCAACAAGTTCCAAAACTCTGATCCTTAGAGATGGAATTAACCAATCAATTCTTGTCATAAATTTTGCATTTAAATTATGGATAATCTTATAACTGTTCTTAATTTACTTGTTATGCATCACAATCAAAGTACTTGGCTACATATGTAGCAGTTGGCAGAGTTTGTGTTTGTTCACATAAACACTCCATAATTTACTATTGCTAAGTTTTAAGTTAAGAGAAAAAGAAGAGGCTGGGAACTTTTCTCTCTCTCACTTTTCAGGTATGCAGTCCCTAAAATAATATGAACACATTTTACAACTTTTTACCTTAGTCAGTAACTTCTGTTCTTAATATCAAAGGCAAGATAAAAACAAAACACAACAAAAAAATTCCAGAATATTCAAACTAAACAAACAAACAAACAAAAAAGTCCTCAATTAAATGAGAGAGTGATGAAGTTTTCCTTTGCAGAGGACTTGATATGGACAAAGTTGCCTTAAATGTTGTTCTTTAAGAATACAGATGTGATTAAATAACCTGATATTCATTATTGTTAGAAACTGACTGCTATTCACAACATAGCTAAAAGCATAAATATATGTGCCTGAGGACTTATTTCAAACAGTTATATAGGAATAAGTTTATCTAAAGTGGACTTGTTACATGAAAGGAAAATAGGAGTTGTTATTTATACTCTCTTTCTTAGAAACTGAACTGTTTCTCTGTGGTTTTTTTTCTTTTTTCTTCTTTGGACAGAATAATTTATTAGGTAGAGGTCTCTGCCATTTGCCTTTGTTTCCTGGAAAGTTACATACAGCTTTCTTTGTTGAAGTCCAGTGATGTTAGAATCTGTTTTCTTGAGGTTTGATCTGTCCTGAAAATTGTGTTGTGTTCTATATTTTGTTTAGTCATAAAGTGCCTTTGGAAGCTGATATATTGTCTCAGTCATTTTGAGTTTAGTATTGTGAATAAACCAGTCTATTAAAAAAAAAAAAATTGAGAGAATGGGTACTAAATTTAGAAATTAATAGGTTGTGGTTTTTGTAAATTTATATATATGAACAAAATGTTTCATTTTTTTCATGAGCTCTATTAATCGTTGGTGAGACATGAATACTATGGTATATAATTTTTAACAGTCAGTGTTGATACTCTACATTTTTATTTTATCTCTTCATGTGACGAATTCATTTGGTCCTTTTAGAAGCTTCAAAAATGTGTACCAAAGTCCCTGAATAATAATAATAAAATCAGAAAAAAAAAAAGGCCACAGAAATACCTCTCATTCAACTAAAAAAACCCCCTAAATCTGTGCTTTTTCTAGTCTTCTTAACATTCTAATTAAAATAATATATAGCTGGTGAACACATTTAATTAGCTTTGCCTGAATTTTTCTGTTCCTTTTAGTTTCTTCCACTAGTGAATGTACATCAGATTGGAGCAGAGCTGGCGATTGGAACATCTACACAGGAACAGATCATTTACAATTCCAACTTCTACCAGAACAGAATAATTACTTAAAATACTACAACAGTTTTCAGAACAGAAAATGGACTTTCCTTCTCATACAAATGTTCCAACAAGTGGCTGAAAAACAATTCTTATTCTCAAAATTTGGCTTGATAAATGTGTAATTATTTTCTCCTTAATGATATGGTTTCAAAAAGGCAGAGTAAGGGCATCTAGCACAGTGATATGTCAATTACTGCGCTTAATATGGGATTATTTCCTCTCAGGTCAAATGAAGGAACTGAACTCGATAATCACATATCCTGAGCCATTGTGTAAATGTGGCTGCTCAGAGATAGGGAGAGCTTTCTCTGTGAGGGCTAAGAATAATGCTAAATAGTCACAGGCTTGAACAGGATGCTTGGATCTTTTCACACTGAGAACTAAATGTTTGCAAGGGCTTCCAAAGACAGAATTGTATACTGCAGGGAACCTATAACACCAAACATTTAGTCAAGGATAAAAAGTGAAATTTTGAATCAGCACTAAGAAAATATTTAATTAGGACATATGCAGATGGAAAAAAAAAACACCAACATCTTTTGATGACCTTGATACCTGGTTATACTTGAAAAACTAAGTTCTTTTTTAAATTATTTTATTTTTCTTTTGTTATGGGGTTTTATTTTATGTCTTCTATGCTACTTCTCCTCTTCCTTTATTTATTCTTTTATCACTTCTTAATTTAATATTTTTGTTAGGTTAAATTACCAAAAGTGACAGGATATTAAGAAGCCGTGATTTAAAAAACTATGATAGGTTTATAACAGACATGACTGACTCTTACTAAGCCATCCTTTATGTGCTAAATGGACTCTGCTCTATTAAGGATTGAAAATACAAGTTTAGTCATGTTACAGGAGCAGATCTGCATTTCAACATCTTACCATTGTAATTAGTTCTTATGCTGAGCAAAGGGCCTCTGTTGAAAACAGCTTGTGAGAGAAAAGTGAGGATAGGAGGTGAAAGTTTCAAGGTGACTGTGACATTTCAGGATTTAAAGCTAGAGAGCTGTCATTCCTGCTTAAATGCCTTATCTAAGTCTGATCGTCTCTTTATGTTTGGGGCATATTCATCCCTCAAGCAGAGTCAGAAGCAGTAAATGAACTTGATTCTTTCATACTCATCCAGTCGACCCAGATGAGCAAACCTATCTTTTTTAAATATTCTTTTGGTGCAAACTGTCCTCATTTTGGTGGAAGGAATTAAATAAAGACAAATTATTCCTATAAAAAGTAGTTGCAATATAAATATGAGATAAAACATGTTGAAAAGCCTACTGTTGAAATATAGAAAGCACTCACAGCTTTCCATTTTTAATTCACCACAATTACATAATTTTTCTTTCTTCTGTAAAGTTTGTTTTGCTCTGTAAAGCCCATGTAAACTGTCTCCTCAGTTTCTACAGCACTATATACTTTCATATTTCAATCTACAGATCTCAAACATATAACAAAAAGATCATGAAGGTTAGATTAACATTAGGAGTATGCACTTAACTCTGAAACATGCAATTGTATCAAACTACAACAATAGAACAAGTACACTATCGTGTAACATAAGAATGTGGAATATCAAAGAAAAAAAGATAAAATTGGCTCTCGGTAGTGTATAATTTTTAAAAAGATTGATAGAAGATTGTACTCAGAAGTTGCTGAAATCAGTAGGAAGCCAGTATTAAATACTTCAATCTAATATTTCAATAAGTCATTGGCAAAATAGGATTTTTTCATTTTTATGATTTCTTGCACCTGCTGCTCTCTCTTGAATGCTAGGGATGCTATGAGTGGTTACTAAGGAAACGGAGATTTAATTAAGACTTGTCAGGTAAAGCTCTTTAGGTTGTTTGACTAGGGTTTTTTTAAGGAGAAAAAAACAACTTTCAAAATAATGTAGCTTAAAATGAATCTGCACATATCTTGCTACTGATAAAAGCTCCCAAACAGATTTAAAATAGCCTGTAGCACTTCTCTCTTATTTGTTTACTTAGCAATGAAAATAGCCACTTCTAATTTACTCCTCATTCTGTACCATCCTTTTAAAATGAAAATAAACTATACATAAAATAGCATTTGGGGTCCATTTGAAGGCCTCATGTGTTGTAGCTTCTATCACAGGGGGAAATAATATCTGCTTATGGCTTACTTTGATAGCAGTATTTCACATTTCACTGATAGCTTGGGTTCCACAATTTCGTGTTGAATGAGTTTGTTATATTGAAGAAACTTTCCAAGGGTACGATTATATGGCAGCAGAATTCTTATCTGTCAGAGGTATCCATTTCTTCCTCTCCACAGTAGGTAAGGGTTTATACGATGAAATAAATGTGGTCTGAATGGGTTCTCAGTAACTGTGGAGCTACTGAAAACTGCTTAGACTGTAAAGTTGACTGAAAAATCACAGACAAGGAATTTTAGGCAGGCACCTGTCCTACAGAAAATCATTAGGAACATACTGAAAAATGTGGGAAAAACAATGTTTATAAAGGGAAGATTTTTAAATGAATTAAGGGTTTTTTAATGAATTTCATTAAGACGCATGTCTTAAGTGCGCATCATCAGACAAGCTGGAAAATGAGTCAATTTTCCTGTTCTTTGACGTTGTAGTCTTTTCGACACTGTTCGTCTTCTTAGGTGTTAAAATTAACTTTCCAGATAACACCAAAAATGTAATCAGTAAAAGGAAGGAGGTGTTTGATTTTTTGGTACGTTTGTTTGCTTGGAGTGTGTGTGGGTGGGTGGGTGTGCGCGCGCACTTGTACTTTGTTTTTCCCCTGGCCATTTCATCTTGATCTTCTTTCTTCGTTATACCCTCCTCAGGCTTGTTCCCAGGCTTGTACAGTTCTCTGAATTTTTTGCTAGGCTAATCTTATGTTTCTTTAACCAGATGCTGTTTTCTCAATGCCTTGACTCCCTCTATTTCTACCTTCCTTTGCATTTACTGCAAAGCTAACTTTGACCTCAACATCCTCTTCACTCTCGAGGTCTTAATTTTATAGCAGGTAATAAAGAGACACTGATAATGCGCATTAATATGTTAGGGAAATTCAGGAGTTCAGAAACATGTGTAGTTCTATCCAAGGATAGATAGGGAATCTAAAATACTAACACGATAAGTATCTGTATAGTCCTGTTTTGTGCTTTTCTTTCTCTTTTATTCTTCTTTGACTTTTGCCAAATAAACAAGCCACAAATGCAAATAGAAGTGATTACTTGGGGAGAAAGAGAATACAATAATACTGTTAATTTAGGTCACTGTTTTGTTCAGATTAAGTTGGATTTGGATATTTATTTGCATCATCCATAGATCCATACATTCTACCATGTCCACATATTTGAATGCAGTTTACCTTACCACTTGGATTAATGCAGTGCTGGAGTTAGACTGTAGCTTACACAGATATCATTTCTTAAGGTATTTTCAAGAGTTATAAAGAGTTGTTTTAGGGTTTGATGCCATCACTATATGATAATATATGTATATGACAATACACTGCTCAGAACATAAGCAATATCACATCAGCTCAGAATAAATTGGATCTTAATTAAAAAGGGACTTAAGAAAGTAAAGAGAATACAGATACATAAAGTCCAGAGTGATTTGTCTTTAGTTTTACTTGAGGATTAAATTTTACATGAGGATTCTAAGGTAAGTGCAAATGGTAAAATTTAGCTATGCAATAACTTAGGGCTCTCCTGCCACTCAGAAACACCAAATCATTTAGGTTGGAAGAAACTCCTCAGATCATTAAATCCAACCTAACTGTGTCAAGTCCACCATTAAATCATGTCTCATCTAGCTGTATGTGCTGATTTTGTTAGTGATTTGATAACACCAGTAAAAACAATGGGTCTTCTAGAATGCTAATCCAGTACTGAGGAATAAGTTGCCCACAATAGTCACCATTAATGTTATACTGTGCATCAAATGAGTAATTTCTGACTCTATCCTGTCCAAATTCCATCAAAAACATTATTAATTAATATTTGAGTAGTACCTTAACATTACAAAATGTGCAATAGGAATATGTCATTACTTAGGCATATTGACATCACTGGTGGTGCAACAGTCCTGAAAATTTACATTAGTTTTGAAAGAAAATTTTAGAACTGAATGTAACTAAACTGTGGTTAGAAACAGATTCTTTTTTTCAGATGCTAATTGGATTGTCTGATACTGATAGTTTCAAAACTGAAATTTTACTAGAAATTTTAATACAGCTTCACAAACGTAATACTCTTATTTAAAAAGTTATTAAAGCATTATTTATAGCAACTGATATGCCGAAATGTCCTGGTTAGATGGACACATCAAAATTGCCACAAGAAATCTGGCATTTTCATTAAATTATTAGCGCTTTTGTTATGATTTGTTATGATATGGAATATAACTAGTCTTGCATGCATGATTTTTGAGCTGATGAATGGATACTTCAGTGATGCGAAATACATAAACCTTAAAAATCACAAAAGGCACGTCTAAATTTAAATTTTGTTTAAATTGCCTTTATTGGTAACATAGCGTAATTCATTTTTTCTTCATATGCAGCTCTCAAAAATGCTTCCAAACAACCAGAAATCTGATTCACTTGTAAAAGTTTTCTTGAAGACATCTGTGATCACATGTAATTTAAATACTCTTCCATTTGAGCAGTAAAGGGCTAAAGAGAAACAAACAAACAAAACAAAACCCAACAAACATTTAAAATAAGTTGCAGTAGCATTGATTATGAGTTGAAGGACAAAATAATTTCCCTCATGTATCTATAGGATTGGCATAATGATATAAAGCTTCTTATATAGTATAGTTTTATAAATATTTATACAACTTTTAAATGCTACTAGAAGATTGTTAGCATGGAATTTATATTCTGTTTAGTGACTGCACTGCAATGCAAGTGGAAAGAAATATTATCTGCACATTATATGTAATGGCTTGTCCAGGGATCAGGGTGCATGTACATATTCCAATCCTGGCCACTCTTTATCACAGATGGACTGCCCTATACATCTTTCGGAAGGGACGTGTATGAGATTCTTTAATAACTTCTCAAATAGGGCAAGACCTTATCATGTAAGTAATCCTGTAACACTCCATTCCAGATGCACAGCATAATTCAGTTTGCGGTGTAATAAAAGTGTGTAAAAGATACAAGAGGACTGATCTAATTGCTCTCTTACTTGTAAACACAGTAATTACCTGGGCTATAACCTTGGTCCTTGCTATTTGTTGCTCTTTGAAAATGACTGTGACTGAGTAGCATTTCTCTTGCAATTAAAGGTAACCTATGGTTTAATAATATTTCTTGTTAAGCAACAAATACTCCAGCAATTTTTAATGTTCTACAAGTCAGAGTCATAGAATTGGTCTAAAATATTCCAGAGGTTAGCAGTAAATATCTTCTTTTCAAACTGGTATCTGTCACACGTGGGGTCCCCCAGGGATTGGTAAAGGGCCAATGCTGTTCAGTATCTTCATAAGTGAGCCGTACAACAGGATTGAGTGTACCCTGATAAAGTTTTCTGATGATACCGAGTGGGGAAGCAAACACTTTGGAAGGGAGAGCTACTCAGAATAAAGATCTGGATAAGCTGAAAGGGTCTTATGAAATTCAGTGAGGACAAAGTGTAAAGTCTCATGTCTGGGAAACGTAACCCAGGAGTGCAGAACAGGCTGGGATTTACCCAAATGGAGACCTGGGGATGCTGGTGGACAAGCTTCTTGTGAGTGAGCAGTGCTGCTGCAGCACAGAAAGCCAACAGGATGCTGGGCTGCATCAACAAGGGCATCGCCAGCAGTGATAAAGAAGTCTCTGTTTACTCTATTCAGTGCTGGTCAGTCCACACCTGAAAGAGAGTGTTCTTTTTTTCAGTCCCTGCTATTCAAAATAGCTGTGAACAGACAAGAGAGGGTTTAGAGGAGGGCCACAAAGATAATCAAGGGGCTGGGAAGCCTGTCATGTGAGGAAAGGCTAAGAGAACTGGGTTAACAGGGTTTCTTCAACCTTGAGAAAAGAAGGCTGAGGGGAGACCTTATCACCATTCTCCAGTATTTAAAGGGAGGCTACAAAGAAGATGCAGACTCCATTTTTATTAGGAGTCACAGGGAAAAGAGGAGGGATAATAGGTGTAAGTAACTTGTGGAGAGACTCCTATTGGAAGAGGAAGGAGGAAAAGTTTTCACAATGAGAGCAATCAACAATTGGAATAACCTGCCCAGAGAAGCAGTGTCCCAATATAGGACACTTTTAAGATTCATCTGGACAGGATGCTGGGCCCCCTTGTCTGCATCATGCTTTTGCCAGGAAAGGCTGTACCAGATGATCCTTAATGTTCCCTCCAATCTGATATTCTGATTCTGTGATTCAAATAAAATCACGTTACAATTTATCTTTCTTTATAATCTAACTCAGATAATCTCACAATAATACAGTTTTAAAATATAATTCACATAGTAATTTTTGGAATTCACAGTTCATATTTTTGGAGCATTAATCACATTTTATGTTATTGTATTACATTTCTATGTATATATGAAGACAATGACAGCTTACTTTCCCATGTGGCAGACAGTAAAACAGATCACAATGTCATGTTTTCATCTTTGATTGATTAGATCAATCCACACAGTCATAAGTATATACATTATTTATGTGGGAGAGTAAGATTATAAATAAAAAATACTAATCAGCTTGCAAGAGAATGACTGTTTTTACATTTTTCATTCTCTCATAAAACAAAATCTCAGGCAGTCAGCTTTTGTTTGTACTGACATAATATACTACTGTCCTTAGTATATGCATGCAGTCAATGAATTGGAAACCACATTTAAAAAAGACGAAAATAAACTAAGAAGTGAGGCAGACGAGAGAGATAGACAAGATGAGGAAGGCAGAATTACACCAACATATGGGAGCATTGATGAGCATAATTCAAAATGAATGTCAAATGCTCTTTGCTCTCTTCACACAGGTATCCCATCATTGTAGAATTACAAAAAATTGGAGTCATGATTTCTTATGTAGGCAGGAAGAAATCAGTAATTAAAAGAAATCTACCTTGCTAAACACAAATATCTATTTCAAAGTAATGGAAGCAATCACAATATTTTAAGAAATATATTTAATAGATGAATATCCCATACGGTTAGCTTTCAGGTGATAGTTCAGTAAGTTTGTCATCAAATCTGTTCATGGGACTGTCCTAGTTTCAACTGCATTTTAATCAGTAAAGACATCTGTATTAGTTGAGCTCATGTCAATCAGGAAAGAATTCAAAGCATGATTGGTATGATGATTAGGGCATATGAAACATTATTTTATGTCCCGTTACTTATCAAATAAAAGAAGTGTGAATAGAAAGTATAATTGTACGGAGTATAAAGTGCTGTGGTGTTTCTTGTTTGGATTGGATGTTATTCCAATTCATACTCTCTTGCTGCAATGGAGAGGAACCCCAGAAGAAGCTTCCTATTGGGACGTCTTTGCTACTTCCCGTATGACCTCTTCCTGTCCCTGTTATTTTGCAAGATGACCTTAAGTGTGTATATCCTATCAACAGAGGATTGGGAATACAGCTTTGTGTGTATTAACCTTCATCCACTTTCCTTAATCAACAAGATAATTTGTATATTGATTCATATAAGGGAAATGAAATTAATGACATAGAAATATGAAACTGTCTCACTTCTGTGAAGGCTGGTGGAGCAGAAATAATAGAACTGGCTACTCTCTTATATTGACAATAAGATTTACTTTTTTCCAAATGAGCTTAGAAGACTGCGTTTTTTTAAATTTATGTCAAAGAAAACATGGTACTAAGGTTTTTAACTATGACTTTCAGTGAAGTGAAATGATCAGTCAAATTGGTACTGTTCTGAGAATGTTTATTCCAAGCAATATATTTTGAAGATATTTTGAAAATAGTATTTGTTGCTGTGTGAGGTGAATGAAAAATTTTAAAAGATAGGCATGTAACTAAAAAAAAATATGTATTTTATATATTTCATAACACAGGAGAAAATTATCAGTTACTTTTGTATGGATGATTGCAATTAAGGGTAACAGAGGTTACCTCCACAGAGGTTTGCAAGATCTATACTGTTGCTACCCTAATGTTTGTATTGTGAATGCATCTTGTTCTTACCTCAGAGCCTCAATGTGGTTTTAAGCCACAGAATCCATGCACAGACATATAGCCTTCAGTTTATGTGTGATTCTGGTACATGAATGAATTTTGTAGAGATTAATACTGTAAATTCAGTATTCAGTCAGTGACAAAGAGTCAGAAAGGGTATTTGCTTGCAATTCCGGCAGGAGGATTTTATTACATCATCACTGTCAGAGGGTCTAGAGGCAAATACAAAAAGCATGGCTAAGTCAGGCCAGGGGAAAGGTGGGACTAGGGACCGGGGACCAATGGGAGACGCTGGGGGAGTGACCAGGCCGACAGACAACTGGGTAATTCAAACCGGGACAGTCCATCCCAAAGGGCAATGCACCTCGGAGGGAGCCCTCTGGTCACCCCAACACAATATATGTTCACCAGCCACCACAAGAGATAGTTTGGGATTTTGTTTATAAAGCTCTCATTAACAGTAAAATTTTGTTTTGCTCTTAAATTCTTGGTGTCTGAAAGTTTCCAGACTTGAAGAGTAAACATTGTGCATTTTGTCTCCAGAGTGGTTTCCTAGCATCTAATACGCATTTATAGTTTATTTCTTTGTAAAGTCTTTATCAGGATTAAATTCATTTTCTTTACATGATTTTAGATACATGGACACCAATACTGACCTGTGTATACACACTTCACCATTATGCTCAAAATAGGCTGCACTGTATTTTTAATTTAAGGGTTTAGAAGCTTGAGTACATCAATTTTATTTTAAATAGTGGGTGTTCCCTATTTAAACAATCTTCATCAGATTCTTCAGCTTATTCCTTTCATTTGATGTGAAATTCATTGTTGAGACTGTAAATAAAGAGAAGCCTTGGTAGTGATCATGAGTGTGCTGGCTACCTGGATCAGTTTCCTGATCTGTTTATGCCTGAAACTGGCTATTGAATCTAAGGTAAGGTTAAAATTGACCTCATAGTTATTGCTTCCTCCAAATTTACATTTTGCCTTACAGAAAAACATCAACTTGATTAGGCAGCTGCTCATGCTTCTGTAGTCTCTGTTAATGTCATGTCCAAGACATGTGGAGCAACTTTGGAAAATTTGTAACACAATCTGTGAAGAGAAGAATTAGTTTTGAGTTTCATGATATCCTTACAGAGAATGTGAAGGTATCTTCTTATGATGTTGCTTACATAAGATTTCTGCTCAAAAAAACCTCACTTGGAATTAGTTGTGTGAGCAGCTATCTCTACAGCATATGTGTTCTGATAACATCACTGAGAATCATATAGCAAAGGAACTCTTTCTTTACAGAAAAAGTCCGCATTTTGCACATCTTCTATCAGTATATATACGTGATTTTTCCCATACAAATCCCATTGCTTGCCTTTTATTCTTCATTCAGCCATATACCTACAATTCAGATCAAAACTGCTTCTGTACTAGGTAATGTTTATATATTTCAAGCATATAAACTAAAAAATTTCTGGAAAAGTTAAAAAAAATACATCTATTGTATACTTTTTCTTGTTGATGAAGTGAACAAGGTTGAAACAAAGAATGAAACTTTTCTTTATATTGTTTTCTATAACATGAAGAAAAGTCAATATCAAATGTATTTTAAACAAAAAAAGTACAAAATCAATCTTGCATTGAGTTTTCAAAAGATAATTATGTAGACTAAATCCTTTTTATCCTTTAGCCATCACATTCCAGTGGGAATAAAAAGTCTTTACATAAAGAATTTTATGTAAAATACCTTCATTTCTTCTACTTTGTAAATCAAATTTTTGCATTCAAAGTCAGTACTAGATATAATGTATGCAACACACAAAACATCTATTTGCCTCTGAAATAATTTAATATCTCCTACATAATTTTTTCCTATTGTAGACACGAAAAAACAGCCATTAATTGAACAGACTGTGAGAAGTTTGTCTTGGATTTGGAAATTTTCCACTGGAATAAAATCACCCTATGACTGCCATGTCCATGTTTATGCCACCTCTTGCTCTCTCCTGGAATAAAATGAAATTGAAAGTGTTTTCCCTGAAGAGATGAATTCAAATCTAAGGACTCAGGTAGAGTCATCTATTCTTTCTTGGGTTAAGAAAGTTCAAATTTGAACTCTGTACAGCAGAACTGTGTATACTAGGTACTGAAGAGGTGAAAGGGAAGAGAGGCAAACACCAGATAGTTGTGTCTTGCTGAATGCTTAGGTTTAAATTACTGCATATCAAGCTGGCATCTTTTTGCTATGTTAAGTGAGGCAAATTTACTGTAGAAGAGCAAACCCAAAAATGAAACTGATGGAGTCCAATCATTTGTCACATCAGTAGAATTCTTAAGTGAACCAGCAAGGGCCTCAGATGTGTACTGACTATGAAGAGTTGATCATAAGGGCAACTTATTTTCTATTTCTTGCTAAAGAAGTGCATGTAAAAATCCTGTTACAGTGATGCAGGGACAAGCAGAATAGTTACACAGTAAATGAGTTTTGAATTGAAAATTTTACTTAAGCAATTTATATTTTCATTGTTTATTTTACATAGAGTCTTATCCTTTGGGTAAGATATTTCATTATTAAAATATTCACTGCTCGATGGTGAAACCACTGATGTTACAGATTTATATACCCAAGCTATATTTTTGTTTGTGGGCTTTTTTCCTCTCCTCTCCTCTCCTCTCCATCTCTGTTGCTCCCTTTTCTTTTTCATT